>CM040241.1:269278435-269655363 GCA_022545495.1 Chrysanthemum lavandulifolium
GTTGTAGATACATGAGGGACCCAATAATCTGCGGTATTTGGTGGGGTCAACTAATTTCCCATGTAAATCAGCATCTAGCTTCTTGGTATGAGTCATTGGTGTGGCATAAGTATCAGGTTTTCATTCCAAATTTGTTTAACAATTCAAGGGCATATTTGGGTGACTCGAGAAAAAGCTACCACGGGGTGATTGATGAACTTGGGTCCTAGAAAAGCGTAAGTTCACCCATCATGGACATTTCAAAATTTTTCTTCATTAGTTTTGCAAAGCGATTGAAAACTTCTTATGTGAACCCAAAATGATGTCATCCACGTAAATTTGAACAATTAAGATATGTGCCCGTGATATTGTATGAAAAGAGTTGGGTCAAGCCGAGCCTTTGGTGAAATTATTGCAATGAGGAAAGATGATAGCTTATCGTACCATGCCGAGGGGCTTGTTTGAGACCATAAAAGCTTTGTTCGGTTTGTAGACATGGTTAGGGAACTCGGGATCAACGAATCCGTGCGGTTGGTGACATAAACCGTTTCTTTAAGTTGTCCATTGAGAAGCGCGTTTTGACATCCATCGATGAACCGTCATGTTCATATGAGCCGCCGCGACGAAATATCGAGCGACCTCAAGGCGAGCAACCGAGCAAAAGATTCTTCAAAGTCTATCCTTCTTCGACGATAACCCTTAGCAACTAGGCGTGACTTGTTTGGGATGGCGTTCCCTTGACATCAATTTGTTTTTCAAATCCATTTAGACCAATGGCGTAGACCCTGTTGGTCTTCAACGATTCCCATACTTCAAGGCGTTTGAATTGGTTGAGTTCTTCCTGCATGGATTCAATCGATTGTCTTTTGTCATTGCGTCTTTAATGTTTTTAGGCTCAGTTGGCGGGCGGTGAGTGCATAAATGCAATGTTCACCGTCACGAGTGAAGCGTTGTCTCGTAACTTGTTGGTTGATTCGGGTTGCCAATAATGTTAGCAGGAGGATGGTCTTTGTCCATCTATGTGTAGAGGTTGATGTTGGTATACATTGTGCGATTACGAGGATTTAAATGGTTTGTTGAAGATTCCATAACATACGGTGCGGCGATCTCATTAGCAAGCGGGTTGAAGAAGCGCATTTGGATCAAAATCTGCGGTGGGGTACTTCATTCGAATATCATCATTTGGTTCATCATTGTTGGAGCGGTGTGTTCATTGTTGTGTTGGAGTCAATTGGTGTAGGTGCATCTTCAACGGTAGTTGTTGTAGCGGTGTATCGGTATAGGAATATTATCGGGTTGTGCGGTGAAACAGCGGATACACGGGAGCACGTTCATCAATATCGTCCGCGAGCGGAGGAGCAAATAACCTTTCCATTTGTTGTGAGTTAGTGAGGGCTTTCTTGGTGATGATGGGGTTGAGGAAGTTTAAGCGGTTGTGACGGGTTCTAAGTATTATACCGGAAGCCATTTCCGTGAGTTCATCGAAATGAGCATGAATCGTTTCCATTACCTCCTTAGTTCGATGATTCAGTTAGGAAACCTTTAGAATTGTCACGATTATCAATAAAGACTCCAATATCGACTTTTGCTTTGAGCTTTCCAAAATCATCACGATCATTATTCAGATAGCAAAGGGATCAAATACATGAAAGTGTTTGAGGTTCGGTTTATAGTTGTGGACAAGCTCAAAAGGTGTTTTGTTGTGGCGTTTGTGATCATTGAGCGGTTTTGAGTATAGCATGCGATGAATCGACTTACGCCCATAAGTAATCTGGAAGTTTAGCATTGATTAACATTGTTCTTGCGACTTCCACTAACGTTCGGTTCGTCTTTCAACAACTCCGTTTTGTTCGGTACGTGCAATAGATGTTTGATCTTTGAATTCCACTTTCTCATAAAATTCATGAAGGGTTTTGTTAACAAATTGGTTCCTTTATGCATTACGATTATTCGGACGGTGTTTGGGAGTGAACTTTGTATCTTTGTGAGAAGGTGATGATCATTTAATGGAGCTTGGTCTTTGCTACGAAGAAAATAGACCCAAGTCCATCGTGAGTAGTCATCAACAATTACTAAGATGTGGCGTTTGCCGTTGATCGTTTGCTGCGCGCCAGACCACAAATCCATGAAGAAGATGAAGCACATCTTTGAGGCGTGTTCCACCTTTGAAGGAAAATGAGCACGAGTGCTTTTCCCTTGTTCACGGTGAGCAAAGGTGATCTTTTGAATCTTAGGAATCGTGGGAGTCCTTCAACTAGTTTGTGTCGAGCAAGGTTGGTGATGGTTTGAAAGTTTAGATGTGAGAGGCAGCGGTGCCATAGCCAGGATTTTGTAGATGTTGCCTTTGAAAGTAAGCAAATGGGAGGGAAGCAACCATGTCTTGCATAGAGATAGTGTAGAGACTAGAATTAGCGAGCGGACATAAGGTCGTTTCCTTGTAGATCACGAATGAAACAAGTTTTCTCCCTGAAAGCAACCTCCAAATCTCCATCACAAAATTGACCCTCTCGAAAGCAGTTGTGCCGGGGCCTTCCACATAGTAAACCTAGCGATTTGATGTTCCCATTAACATAATCTCCGTAGCCCATGATGGGCTGTGAAGTGATCGTTCGAATCGGCGATTGCCAATGAACTTTGCAATAAAGTTTGATAACAGTTTAAGGTTGCTGTCATGTAGTTCGGGAACATCCGCTATCAACAATCGAGAATGATCATATCACTGCATTACACAGACGACGGATGGAATAGAAGTAGATGTGGAACCCGAAATGTTAGAGGGTTACAGGCGAATATATTGAACATACACATTTATAATTTTAGGCATCCATTTAAATCCTAGTGTGTTATATATCCATTTCGCCATCTATAACTACTCTTTGCTTTAGTCTTAGTGAAAGCACTAGGTGGTACTACATTCTTAGGAGGTGAGCGGGAGCCTCTTGTGATAGCAATGGTTGCCTTAGAATCTAATGATGGTGGTTTACCAAGCACGGACTTAGAATGATTAGTGGGCTAGAGGTATTCCAATTCTTAGGATTCCGTAATCGAGAGATTATAGCTTTAGCAACACATTTGTCATGACATTGGAATTCATACTCTTTTGACAAATAACACAAGGTGCATCGGTGAATATCAAAAGTACTCAACGGTTTAGCATTCGTTACATCACTATTTCTATTACATTTGCGGACGTAACATCTATAGTGGAAGCAACATGATTTTATTCGAGTCCTAGGGTGTTCTTCTACTTTAGCATTCCTTATTGATCTTTTCTTGGGTGTAACTTCCTATTCTTCGATTTAGTGCTCTGAGGGCGTGAAGTGCGGACGTTTGGAAAAGATACAACTATTCTGTTTGATGAAACACATTAGCAACTTGTGATTTGGCGGTGGGAATTCTAGGTTCGCGATTACTAAGTGTGTTGGTGCTAATCTCTTAATCACGATGGGCGGGAGTAGTTCATACTTTCCTAACATTTCCGTAACTTAGAGATGGTGTGAATCGGATCTTGATTTTCGAGCGAATATTACCGGCCAAAATTCATGACTTCACTAGTGTGAGCAAGATAGTGATCAAGTTCATTAGATGCTTCATCTCGAGTCTTTTGAGTAAATCAAATATGACACCATATTCTGTTTAACTTTTAAAAGTTCTTGTTCATATTTTGAGATTTGACTTTTCAAAGACACGTTTGATCATCCAGTTTCTCAAATTTAGGATCGGAAGATTTTGCACTCAATTGGCGATTTTCTTTTGAAAACTAAGTTGATGGTTGTGATATCTTTTTCACACCAATGAAGGCAGACGTTTGCATTGTAAATTTCCGGTGTAATCGTTTATTTTCGACTTTTAAAGACTCGATCGGAAGCACATTATCGGTGTTCTCCATGATTACAAGCAGTTTCAACAATATCGGCGAGAGATATGATCGGATGCATATGGCAGCAGAATAGAGTAGCACAACATTATGGATATCGGCCGAGATAACATCTTCCAAGAGTGATCAACATCTTTTCTCAATAGTTTCTTTTTGCGTTTTGTGTTAGTAATAGATGTTTACATTTTCTCAAGCGTTTTCATTACCCCAAGTTCCTTATGAAAATCCTTTTCCCGGCAATTGCACAACTTTTCAATTTTTAACATTAGGTAAAGATTTTTTGAAAAATGTCTCTTTGTTCTCGCGGAGAGGCTGATTGAAAATATTCAACTTTGATTTCGGATCGATATTCTATCTCATGTTGTAAAATTTTGAGAATTGACCATGAAAATGTCAAAATATCGAAGAATTTTTCGATTTTAGGGTTGTGAGTTTACTTCGCTAATGGAAGGTAAAGGACCATAAGTTTGTGCAAAAGGCATTTTTGGGATTAACAATAGAAGACTCGGGTGTTTTGATGATAACCCTTGGTGTGTTAGAAGAATCCGTTGGTGTGTGAAAGTGACCGTTTTTATAATTAAAGGTTTGTTGTAAACAACATTTTTAATTTTGATCGACTCTAGTCTTGCATCTAATTCCTCTTGGCGATGATATTCAACAACACTCATGATGATATTATCAATTTTGTATTATGACCGGAAACTTGAGGAGTTGGTTTGAATGTTTTTAGTAAGCTTTGGTTTATGTCGCTAGATTTTTCCATATCCATTTGGATTAGGTTTTAAGGTAAACTTTTCAATAGGCATTCTTGATTCACCATGTTTGTAAACTCATGATTTTAAACTCTTTAATTTTGTTTTGCAAACCGAAATTTCAAGAAGGTCATCTACCGATTCGTTGAATACTTTTGTATCACGGAGGTGCTGTTTTACAATTTAACAACTCAGCCTTAGCATTTTGATTTTCAAGGTGAGGCGTTAATTTTCTTTTTATGTTCATGTTTGAGTTGTTCTAATTCGGATAACAAAGCATTCTTGAGCGGCTAGATCACATTGTCTGTCTCTCTAAATATTTTTCGTTTGATGAGATTTTTGCAGCGGCTTCAAAACCTTTTCACAGTTTTCTTGAGTTTTGAAAAAGTTGAGTTGCATTTGTAAACATTCAAAATCCTTGGTTAACGATTGCATTTTACTTTTTAAGGATTGATTTAATGCATAACATTCCTCCATTTTGATTTTATGGTCTTGAATTAACCGAGGCAAAATCCGGATGAGGCAACTTGGATCATCTTGTTCAGCGTGAGTCTCAACATGATCATTCTTTAGATCCTCAAAATGCGACCGAGTCAATTTGATTATCAAAGGAAACCATGAGGTCATCTTGATCGTCAAATGTAACTATAGGGTTAACTTGAAAATCATCGAAGAAGATGTAGAAGACTCATTTTGAGCGATCCCGATCCGTGCAGGATTCGGATATTGGCGGAGATATTAGTTCGAGATATGATGATGGTTTGTTGGTACACGAGACAAGCCATCGATGTCACTCTAGGGGCTGTATCACTCATGTGTAGCTCATGCATATTAGCCATCAACATAGTTGCATTAGCACACAAGTCCTTCATATCATCATCGAGTCTACATCGCCATAAAGCTCTGTTCTTTGTTTGTGAGAGATCCTGACTTCATCCTTAAGAGCCAAAAGTAAGGCCTCTTTGAAATAAAGCCCTAGTCCTTGGCTTTGGGCATGCATTAGCAGTGTCCTTCTCATTGCGGTTGTAGCATCGAAGACCATTTAACCGATTCGAGCATTTCCTGTTCCACCACTTGAGCTCTGTTGTTATTCCTACCCACAACATTAAACCCTTGACCACCGCCCATCGATGACCATAATCACGATTACGAACTTCAACACGTCCATTGTTTACACACTTGAGTCCGTGTGTTAGATGAGAGCGAATCGATTGTTGGATTTGTTGGTGTGACGCCAAAAGCATTAGCAATCATCACAAATCCTTGTTGCAATGCTTGACGGATCTGTTTCTTAGTAGCTTCAACGACATATGCTTGAGCATTGTTCTTTGTATGGAACCAATTGATTTTGTTAAGGTTGAGGTTGTTCTTTGTGAAGGTGTGTTGGAGCGGTTGGTTGAGTTCTTTGGTTGAGAGGATAATTACATTGAGCATATAAGGCAAGTTGTTGATTGTCGGTTGTGTTGTTTAGCAATTTGAGCACGGAGAATCCTTTCCCGATCAACTTCCTTCTCATGAGGCTTCAAGTAATCGTACAACAATCCATAAGTAGAATGATGCATATTCTTCGCAGCGGAGAAAAATGACATACTTCTCCCATTACGGACCAAGACTACTCGGGAACTTAGTATTCACGCAATTCTTGGCATGATGATGTTGTGTTTATCCAAATCATTGATGATGTTTGAAAATCGATGATGATATGACTCGAGTGTCTCCGGGTTCAATCATGAAGTGTTCATAAGCCAAGTAAATTTTGGATTCCAAATCCTCCCGATTGAGTACTGATCCTTCCATAAGAAGGCGAATATGATCCACATTTTTGTGCGGTCTTTGAGCATCAACACTACGAAGAATTGGGTTTGGTAATCCTAAGAGGATGTATTCATTGCAAGTTCATCGACTTCATAGTGTAGAAGTTACTTGTAGGATTTAAATGCATGCTTGATAGCAATGTTGGTTTGTTCATCTCTTGGTGGAGCAATGATTGGATCTCCGGGTACAATGGCGGTAGGCATCTCAAATGGTCCTTCAAGATAACCTTCTTTAAGAACTTTCCATGTGGCTTCTTGGATCACAGAACCTAAAGAACCTTATCACCCATTGATCGTAGTTTCTGGGTGAGCATTGGAGGTCTATCAAGTGATCCGACTTCATGAATTGATTGTTGGCTGCTTAAAGCTTCACACATCTTTGCAAACCAAGTGGGTTCCTTCATAGTGCTTCGTGATGGATGTTGATTGAAATCGTTTGTGTAGGGTAGAGTTTGAAGACTTGGTGGTGGTTGAACCATTAGTGGTTGTGGAATTGCCCCAAGTTGTGGAGTATGTTGCTGATTAAATTGTTGTTGATAAATGGCTTGTTGTTGATTCCATTGTTGATGTTGTGGAGTTAATTGTTGTTGTTGTTGATGATTATAAGTGTGAGGGAAATAGTTAGAGTATGGTGGTTGAGACATGATGATAAACTTGTGTGGTAAGATTGGATCTTTGTAGTCGAATGAACCTTTGTTGATGAAGTGTCCTTAGGCGAGGGAAAGACAAGAACCAAGTAGCACTTATCGTAAAAACACCAAAGTTACGGCGTAACAAGAGGAGTTCTGCGTGGGTTTTAGCTTCTGCGTAAGTAGGATAAAAGCATTAAAGTTAGGCGTAGACAAAGTTAGGCGTAGAAAGTTATCGTGGGATTACCTTATCGTAGACCTTAGTTTACTGCGTAAAGTGAATCTTATCGTAGAATTTCTGGCGTAAGCTTATCTTATGCGTAATTTTAGGGTTTTGCCCAAATGATCTTTACACTTCACGGTGCAAAGATATCCAAAGTCGGCGATATTTTCGGACTTATCCAAGTAAGAAAACACGGAATAAACCGAGAAAATTGAAGATCAAACCAAGGAAAGTCTTACTGCGTAATATTAGGGTTTTGATACAGCGTAGGATTACTCGTAACTTTGATTCTGCCCAAATGTGTTTCTAAACCGGTTTTTGTTATGGAATAGCTTCAATAGTACCAAAAGAACACAAAAGTGTGAATTTTGATGTACCATGCTAAGCAGGTTCTGGCGTGAGACGACACCACACGAACAAAACAAGCTTAAAAGCGTGGAAATCCCGCGTAAAGTTTGAAACTTTTGCCAAAACACGTATTTTAACACCTCAAAACATTGAAAGTACAAGAATCTTGGATTAAAAAGTGTAAAAAGCGAGTTTTTAAGATAACCAAAGATAGCGTTATCTCTACGCGTAAGATTCAAAACCAAAACTTCAAAAACAAAGCAGTACACCCAACTATTTGGCGATTGATACCACTGTCGGGGTCACTAGTTTTACAACACAAGCTTATAAGAGAAGAGATAAGGCGATTGAACAAGTAAACAAGCACACACACACAATAGTATGAAGCGGTTAGGCGTAATGTGGTGAAAGAATAACAGACAACCAACCCTCAAATGAGGGTTTACATAGTTTATATAGGCAGGAGCTAGGGCAACACTCCTCTCCTTCCTATTCCTTATTGGGCTTGGGCCTCGACTATGGGCCTTCTACATAAGCTGGACCTTAAACAAACATAAAGGCCATAATAAAGCTACCTATTACATATGAAATATAAATACTTGAAATCTTGTTTAGGAGTGATTCCAACACATCATTCACCCCATGGTATTTTCTTGAGTCGGTCCAAATATGCCTTGAGCTTGTTAAACAAATTTGGAATGACAATTGTGACACTTATGCCACACCAATGGCTCATACCAAGAAGCTAGATCTTTGATTTACATGGGAAATTAGTTGACCCTACCAAATACAGTATTATTGGGTCTCTCATGTATCTAACATTAGCGGACACGATATTGTCTTCTTGGTTTATCTATGCTCTCGTTATTAGTCGCGACCAAGCTGAAAACCCTCTGCGAGGCTAAAGAATCCTCGATACATCAAGGGAACCATTAACTTGGGATACGGTATCGAAGGATTCGGTTTTAATTAATCGCTTTTAGAGACGACCACGTGGGATGCTTAGACTCGAGGAAAAGTACTTGAGCTCTACAATTTCTTGGTGATAAGCGGTGTCTTGGCAATCAAAGCGAGGATTGTACATCATTGTCATCAACCAAAGCGAATATGTCGCCATGTCCGCGTGTTGTGCTCAAGTCATACGGATGAGAACACAACTCAAAGACTATGGTTACGTGTTGTGAGAATCGATGTCTTTGCGACAATCGGAGTGCCATTGCGATCTCGCAACTCGGTTCAAGACTCGAAATCAAAGCACATCGATCTACGCTATCATTTCATCAAGGACCACGTGGAGCAGTACCGATTGAATTATACTGCGTGTATGAGAATACCAATTGGCGATCTTCTCACCAAAGCCTTGCCTCCCGCTAGGTTTCATGAGCTGATCCACCGAATTTGCATGAGGTGTTTGACTCAAGAGGAATTGGATGACCTCTTAAAACAGTCTTAAAAACCTGTCAAACAACAAAAACATCTTTTGTAAATAAATTTTTCATAAACAAAATACAAAAATATAAAACATTATAAAACAACAAAAATATTCTTCTAATCTATTTTCTCTAAACATGGCAAGTACATTTCTTCCATCAACACTATAATCTTTCAAAATTCAGTATTTTTCGATCAAGTGTTGGGGAGAAATTAAATAATTAACTTTTCAAAACATCATGTACTTGCATGTTATCATATCCCGGTTGGTTATCTTATCAATGGTGGTAAATTTTACGGTTCACGACACTCCTGACTAAAATTAATAACCTTTCAATATTTCTTAAGTCGAGGGGAGTGTTGTCGAGTTTCTTCTTAAAATCTTTGTTTGGTAACCAAAATGGAAGTTAAATGGCTTTGTATGTAAAAGGAAAAGGTGGAGGGACCAAAGCGTCAAAAGATGAAAGTCATTTTCAATAAAAGTCCTCCACCTAACTTCTAACTTCACATTTATTACTTTCGACCTTAAACATCCTACGCCTAAGATTCATTCAAGAAATCCGTGCTTTAGATCATCGTTTTGTAAGTGTTTTCACGATCTTACTTGATAATACAAGCTAAGGTTTTGAATTTCTAGTAAATCCTACACTAAAACTTTTGTTACGCTGTGATTATGTGTTCTATGCATAGCGTGAACACACAATCAATGTAGTGTGTTTGTGGTTGAAAAGAAAGTGTCAAAGCGTGTTTTTAACAACAAGGATACTACTTCTACCCTCAAATCCACCCGAAACACGAATTGATGGTTTTTAATATTAGGGTTTATGAGTCGATTTGGGTGTTTACAAATGTGAAGGTTTTGGTCAAAAAGATTGTTGTGTTATGTTTATATGATATTGAATTGATGATATCCGGGTTCTATAACTACCGAAACAACGATTTACTCGAATTAGGAATTAGGGTTTAAAGTTGTTGAGTTTGGGTATTTTGATTCACCATGATTTAGATGTTAAGACTTGGTTTATAGACTATCACAACACCTTAGAACTACCGTAAAAGTTTGGTGCAATTTCGAGGTTAGAAATCTTACGCATAATTCGTAACCCTTGGGGTTTGACCTCTACAGTATGACTTTCTATGCGTAGCAATTTAACAAGCTTACATGCCATGATTTGATGTTAGAATGAATATAAGTGTTAAGATTGATGTTATGATGTTTTATTTCGGGATTGCTACTCGTAAAACTCGAATCAAGGTCATTGAATCTCACGCATAAGGATCACCTTACGCATAGGCGGTTATGCGTAAGAGAAATCTGGCGTAACTACTACGCATAAGGTTCTACAATGGGACTACAGTATCTGTGAAGGATATGCGTGTGCAATGACTTCTCGCGCAGGTCTACTCTGCGAGTAAGCCTTACGCGTAAGGTCTTTATATGCCTCTAGCGTAAGCCCCACGATAAGGTCCCCTTTTCCTGTCGTAAGTAAGGATCCCACGCGACAAGCCTACGCCACATATACTTCTTACCGCTTACGTAACTTTGCCTAATCTCGCCTATGCCTTGATTGACCTTCATTATGAATTATTACGTGTACAAACTTGTAAATAAACTAATCATAACGTCACGAATCCAAAAATGTCACTAATAAACTTAATCGTTTGATATGTTGTGAACAATAAGTGATAAAATAAACTTTAAAACTTAAAGTTAACTAACTCACTGAAACATTTCACGGCGTCATTGGACTATTGGACAAACAAGTGACTTAGGACTCGTAACAATCATTGACACTGTACATTCAATAAGCGGACAATAAAACCTTACATTGACTAACATTATGTCTTTTGATATGTTGGTTACGTTGGCTAATGTAATTTTAGATCACGACATGGTCGCTTTTCAAATGAATGTGGATGCACACGAGGTTCTCACTATTGCCGATATCTTCCCAAATGGCTATCCGAGAAGATTGGAAAGAATAACCTTAGGGTTGATTTTGAAACCCTCACCGCTCTGAATCATCTTGTCTCATTGTTGTGGATATTCTAAGGAATCATCCATGCGAACATGCTCTTACACTGCAGCGGTGCGAAATCTACATTCGACAATTGCGGAATTCTATCTGAGAGGATCCTTTGTTCAAAGTCTGACAAAGGTGACATAATCACAAACAAGTCACCATCACTCATGCTGACTTGCAGAACTGTTCTTCTCATTCCTGAAATCGAGCCAAGCCGACTTCTTTGCCACCCTCTTGAGAGGCAGGTTCTACAATTCACGATAGATATTGGCTATGATGAAGCCAGAATTGCTACTAAGCACTCTCATGTGGAGCTTAAGAACATTCCTCGACCGTGGAGAACCTCTACCTCATCATCAACAAATCGGTCTCGGTCGTGATAGTGGTTATGAGCATCCAAAGCTCATGGAAGCGCAAATCTTCCGGTCTCGATCAATAAGAAGGACATCGAAATCGAAGCAGCGATATGGGAGGACATGATGCTATTACACAAGAAGATTGGCTCAAAGATTCCCTATGTCGGATACACAAAGCTTTTGATCCGTAGAGCACTTGGGCTCAATCGATATCCACGAGGCTCAATGACCCGGACAATCATGATATGTTGGTGAACCTACCTATCTGCCGAATCAAGGAATCGTCAACTAAGAGCGGGGTCTTGTATTACCGATCACCTTCATCTAAAGAACTCAAGAAGCTTGAAACGTACAAAAGGTATCTTGTAGCAGTAAAGAAGGCAAAGTTGGTCATCTTGATGAAAAACCTTGAGGACTCTACTCGGAGAACCGAAGAGGAAGTCTTGGAAGTCAGAAAGTTCGAAGTCATAGGAAGTTTCCCAAGAGGAATCCTCCTCGTAAAGGACTATTCCTAAGAAGCTACTCCCATCCCAATCCCTAAACCCGAACATAAAGAAAGCTTTTGAACGAAAGCTCAAGTCTTGACACGAGATGAAGAGATTACCTACTCAAAGCGCAAGGATGACAATCCTTCATTACCAAAACCTCCAAGTCCTCAAGTGATAAAGGAAAAGGGAAGACTCATGCACTTGTGCCCTATGATGAGAGCTCAAGAAGAAGAAGAGCTCTTGGATCAATCATCTGAGGAAGAAGTTTAATTTAGTTAGACACATTCAAAAAGTGAAGAATTTGCAAAAGACCAAATGGGTGGCCCGGAGGATCAAGTGGTGCTTGACTCCTCACCGAGATCTGATGCGGTTAATCGACCCGATAAGGGATCCGTGCCACCACTCTTGTGCAACAACAAACGATTGTGGAGGTGTCTGAACATAACATTGAGGAACGAGAAAAGGATAAGACCGAGAAAGAAAAGATCGATGAAGAAGCTAAGGCTCGAGACGGAAGAAAGCTAAATCTGGACAAGATGACGAAGAGAATTATGATGATTTCCTTCTCAGCAGGTCCAACTCGTTCCAAGGAAGATATACGCACCTCCTAAGGACCCGAGCCTCCTCCATGTCTCCTCCTCATCGACTCATCATCTCATTCCTCACCACCACCATCAACGAAATCAACCAAATCAACATCCAATCGTGAAGAAACCACCTCGATCTTGGATTTCTCGGACTCATGAAAGAATTGTGAAAATTGTCCAACAAGTCGAGAAGAAGGACATGCTCTCTGAGTAAAACTGAATTGGTTTCTTGACCAAATAGAGTACTTAAATGATGAGAAAGACAAGATGCGAGAAAGAAAGGAATTTGTTCGAGAAGTTCATGAAAGTCATCGTCAAGAGGACTCGAACGAAATGATCGAAGGTTACACTAACAAGTACCTTGGGATATCGTTCCTAAAGTCACAAAGGAGATGTTTACCAGACAACTATATCCGAATCTTATGCGAATAGCCAAGCAAACTATAAGATCAACACCTTTAACGTCACAATCAATCCATCGATCCTGTAGTTTTCGGATAATGAATTGGTGGCCAAGCTCATCACACAAATGTCTAAAAGATCCGAGACATTTAATTCGATGAAGGTAAGTTGTTTCAAGCATTGCTGGACTACCAACTCAAAGAAGCATGTAGATTCGAGCGAAAGTCTAAGCGTCCTAGAGCGATGAAGACAAGGATCGAGGATAAGCATGATAAAGCTAAGCGTCGAATAAGTGCGGTGAATCATCTTCTATGTTACCTCCTCTCCAGCGGACTCCTACTCAACAAAGGTCTCCTCCTCGTTCTTCACTGAGATAAACCTCGGGGCGATTCCGAGTTACCACCGACTCGGAAAACCGGTGATCACTTTGAGTTCACGGGTGGTGGCGATGAAGAGGTCTAGAGCCCCTAAAACAACCCACCTCTCCCAAACAAGTTAAGAAACCGGAATCATCATCTAGGCCAAAACAAAAGAAAAGAAGGCGCCTCGGTCGGCGTCGTATCTTGGCTAGATGATGATAAAGCAAGGATTTGATTGGTTCTCTACTCTTGTTAACAACACTCCTACCTCAAGAAGGTCGAATTTGGTGAGCGGTAATACATTGGAGCATGCAAACTTTTGCAAGAAAAGTTCCATGTGAAGAAGATGACGAAATCGAGTTGAGCGCATCAAGAATGAAGCATTCCAAGCGTTAAAAGACAGCTCGAAAGTGCCATCGAGGTCGAATATCACCTTGAGAACATTGCTCGAGCCATGTCTAACAACATGGATTGGCTCAACCCGAAGCAAGCGTCGACTTCACTAAGCGGGACAACCTCCATACTACACCGATGGTCAAGACCTCTACCAACAATTGGCCAACAGTGAACCTAGGATTCCATTTAGATATTTCTTCAACAAAGACACGAATTTCTTCTACATGGTGGCGATGGTTCAAGGAAATCGCTACATCGTTGACACTTACATTTCCGTGACTATATACTCGGCGCATAGCCATTGAGGGCGTGCCAATCACTTGTTCTCGACAAAAGCATACGACCGAGATGCAATGTACGGATTCATCATTGGCGGGCAAGCGACGAATCTACTACCGGGCTGTCGAGGTTCGTAAGTCTCAACATGCGGTGTTCGATACTAAGGATATCGTTGCCATCAAACATGTTGTTCTATCATCTAAGTGGGACTACACCTTCCTTAAGAATATCGTGGTCAAACGACAAGATGAAAGGACTATGCTTTCTCCGAATCGACTTTGAGAATTTGTCTATCAACGACATTGAAGACATGTACCTTGCTAAAGTACAAGGTCGCATGAGACAATTTTCAACCAAGTACAACGTGAATTCATCAAGTCATTGCTCATCTTCATCGACGCATAGTCATCAAGGAACGTGTAGAAGATCTCCAGCTGGTCGTTGAATCTTATCGGACCGTGTCAACTTCGCACCACCTCGGCTAGATCTTCCAGACATCAACCACTTCACAATATACACTCATCAAGAAACCTTCGGCATCATTTACCGTAGTGAACTACAAAGAAATTGCTTAATGGCGTGTAGTGAACTTCACAAGTTTGGAGATCACACCTTGAAGATGGTTAGGGGACGGATTGGCGTATAGGTTGAAGGACATCCGTCAAAACATTGGGTCTCTAGCGATGGAATTCTCGGGATCGCGAGGATGTGAGGAGGATCATCGAGAATGATTGATGAAAGGTTGTTTGAAGGGATCGAGTTGAACGTTGGAAAGCTTTGTTGGTGGTCGACCGGGATTAACATCACCGACTATCAACGCCACAATTCGCACTCTGGCGACATCAATGGACTTCTGGTACCCTTGATTTGGTTCTTTCATTATAAATTTGGATGTGTGATTTTATATGTAAAATGGCTTGTGCACACATAACAGTGTACAACCCGTAATTGTCAAGAAAGGACCACGTGGTACACTTGATGCCACAATCCTTATAAAAAGGCGAAGCTTCTTACTTTTGAGTAAAACCTATCAAACATTTCATTTTCAAGGTTTTGCTCAAGGACAAATACTTCCCGTATGTTTTCAAAACCTCAACCGTTTATATCACTAGTTGAGGGGAGTATTTGAATCAAAACTTTGTTCTAAATTGTTCATAGTGGTCATCTTCCCATGACACTCGAAATGGTCATATTTATTCTCAACTTTTCAAAATAACATTTAATATGCCATTTTGAGGGGAGAAATTGTGTGATAAGAAATATGTTGTGCAAAATGCAAATGAATCTTTGTGTAATAGACTTAACCAACTAATTGCGGTACTAAAGCTGTTAGTAACTCAAAAGACTTGTCTCGACGGTAATAATTTCAAGCTAGTTCGCTAGTAATGTAAGCGTATCTCGTAAAGGACTTGTCCGAGTAGAATGTACCATTCGAGAAACTCCTGGTAGACATGAACTCGGCGGGTATGACAACCTTTCAAGGTTTGTCTACACCTTTAAGGTAGTTATTAGAGCTAGTTGTCACCTAAAAGGCGACAATGTAACTCTTTAACTATGCAGCGTAACCGTGTCTCGGGATTGTTTATCTTGAGTTGATCAATTCAAAAGTCGGCGTTCTTCTCACACGGTCTGATTTGTCAAAACTCTAAAGCACATGTGGAGGAGTATTTATGCAAAATCCAATCTCTCACTGTGGTTCAAACATGATTTTCATTAACAAACCCTTTGAGAGATTCTTCACAAGCGATGGTTTTAATGGCAACATAGGTTAGTCATGGAGTTATAAGGTGACTAAGGTTAGGAATAACCGTCCTATGATCCGCTTGAGTAGGAGGATCTACCGAGGACATCACAAATAGTTAGTACTTAGAAGTCCTTAGGTATGATTATAAAAGGAGAAAATGATAATCGGAGAAAGAAGAGTTGAAGAATCAAAAGAAATGCAAAAGGATGAAAAGAAATAGCCCTCCAGTTATTCAACTTAGGCGACAGGTTCAATTCATATACTCTTGGTTGTCACTTAGTGACACCGTATTGAAGATTAAAATTAGGTCATGGACCCGGTGGCGCATGCACTAAACCTTCTTAGCCACTCAAGTTTCTCTCAACAAGCTTGTTTCATTCTCACAGGAACCCTCGTAAACTATTGGCTTTCTCTTAGAGATCATTGGTATTGAAGAAGGAGACCTCTCCCTAGTCTCACTCGGGAAAACCAAAGCACTATTGAGTCTAGAGCCACGAGATTCATCAAAAGATCTCTTAGGAACACTTGACATTTCATCACTTGTTGATCAACAAATAAGATTATCGATGGTTAATATCGAGTCCTTCACATATCTTAGCAATCATCGAGAACATTTATGAGAGGTTCACATCGTGATCCTCGATGATTGAATGGAAACTCCCGCCGGGGTCAACATCAAAGCATGACCACGGCAGTCACTTGGTAACTCCCGTGGATTACGGAGTGTGTCTCAAACGGTCTGATCGTGAGGTGATGCTTGGTGTACCTCGGCGACTCATCTGAGCTGTAGATGTACTTGATACATCGCGTTATCTCACTTGTGGGACTCGATTCGAGGCGGCCTTTGTGAGAATTAGAGTTGTGTTTCACACTATCTCGTTAACACTCTCAAAGTTCAAACTTGTAAGTGCGGAAACCGCTTATTACTAACCGTTTGAAATGTTTTCTTCTTATGGAAGCTCGGGCCGGGATGATCGTCTTGATTCTTCTCATGCTCACGCCAACATCATCACTAATGGAAGTTCTATCCAAAAGCAACACTACTGATCGAGGAATGATTCTTCGTCAAACCAAAGAATCTACAAATTTAAAGACTTAAAGAACTTCATCAGTACTAAATTCCAACGTCAAAGAGCATGTGAGCATGTTGAAGAATGACGTGGAGACACTTTGGAGCAAAACAAGACACTGAGGCGAATTGATGAGACAACAACATACTATTACTTTCACCACAAAGAACAATGATCAAAGAACAAAGTTAAAGATGACGTCAAAGCATAACCGTTCAAAGAAGACAATTTCTCCACCTTTGGGAGATTGTTCAAATCAAGGCAATTCTTCTCACAAGAAGAAGAAAGTCAAGGCGTCAAGAGCTACTATTACATCAACGCCTTCACCGTTCATCACCAACACTTGAGGGGGAGATTGTTGGAATCACTCCTAAACCATAATCAAGTGTTAGTTATTAATATATAATAGTTAGCTTTATTATGGCCTTTATGTTTGCAATTAGCCTTAAGCTTATGTAGAAGGCCCATGAGCTTAGGCCCAAGCCCATTAAAGAAAGGATGGAAACTAGGAGTGTTGCCCTAGCTTTCCTCCTATAAATACTCTATGTAAACCTTCATTTGAAGGTTGGTTGTTCAAGTTATTCTCTCTTTCACATACCTACGCATAACCGTTCTTATTATTGTGTGTGTGTGTTTGGTTTGCTTGTTCAATCACCTTATCTCTTTCTATATTACTTGTGTTTGTAAAACTAGTGACCTAACACTATAGTTGGTCGTTTAACATGATCACGCACCTATACTCGGCCGTTTAACATGATCATTATACCATAGCACCTATAGTTGGTCGTTTAACATGATATGTATACCATAGCACCTTTAGTTGGTCGTTTAACATGATACGTATACCATAGCACCTATAGTTGGTCGTTAACATGTTACCTATACCATAGCACCTATACTCGGCCGTTTAACATGATCATGGTATACCATAGCACCTATAGTTGGTCGTTTAACATGATATATACCATAGCACCTATAGTTGGTCGTTAACATGATCGTATACCATAGCACATATACTCGGCCGTTTAACATGATCGTATACCATAGCACCTATACTCGGCCGTTTAACATGATACGTATACCATAGCACCTATACTCGGCCGTTTAACATGATACGTATACCATAACACCTATAGTTGGTCGTTTAACATGATACGTATACCATAGCACCTATAGTTGGTCGTTAACATGATACGTATACCATAGCACATATACTCGGCCGTTTAACATGATACGTATACCATAGCACCTATAGTTGGTCGTTTAACATGATACGCACCTATACTCGACCGTTTAACATGATACGTATACCATAACACCTATAGTTGGTCGTTTAACATGATATGTATACCATAGCACCTTTAGTTGGTCGTTTAACATGATACGCATACCATAGCACCTATAGTTGGTCGTTAACATGTTACGTATACCATAGCACCTATACTCGGCCGTTTAACATGATACGTATACCATAGCACCTATAGTTGGTCGTTTAACATGATATGTATACCATATCACCTATAGTTGGTCGTTAACATGATACGTATACCATAGCACATATACTCGGCCGTTTAACATGATATGTATACCATAGCACCTATACTCGGCCGTTTAACATGATACGTATACCATAACATCTATAGTTGGTCGTTAACATGTTACGTATACCATAGCACCTATACTCGGCCGTTTAACATGATACGTATACCATAGCACCTATAGTTGGTCGTTTAACATGATATGTATACCATAGCACCTATAGTTGGTCGTTAACATGATATGTATACCATAGCACATATACTCGGCCGTTTAACATGATACGTATACCATATCACCTATACTCGGCCGTTTAACATGATACGTATACCATAGCACCTATACTCGGCCGTTTAACGTGATCGTTATACCATAACACCAATAGTTGGTCGCTTAACATGATACATATACCATAGCACCTATAGTTGGTCGTTAACATGATCGTATACCATAGCATATATACTCGGCCGTTTAACATGATCGATACCATAGCACCTATAGTTGGTCGTTAACATGATACGCACCTATACCGGTCGTTTAACATGATACGTATACCATAGCACCTATAGTTGGTCGCTTAACATGATACGCACCTATACTTGGCCGTTTAACATGATACGTATACCATGTCCCCGCCGGTTGGTCGTTTAACATGATACGCACCTATACTCGGCCGTTTAACATAATTTTAAATTTAATTATTTAAAATGATAATAAAGAGTTTGTTGAAAAAGAAAGTTAAATAATTAAAGCCTTTTCCGGGGACATGTCCCCGCCAAAAGTTTCGCCAAAACTTTCATTTTCCCTCCTGTCATTTTACTTTATCCCGACATTTTTTTTCCCGGTGACTTGTCACCGCCAAATGTTGCACTAGAAGACAAACCACACTATCTCCCGGGGACCTGTCCCCGGGAAAAGTGTAACGTAAAAAACACCTCACTTATTAACGCATATCTGGTTCACTTTCAGATATAAAAAAAACCACTCCTCACAACAACCCACTTCTCTCAGCTGCGCACCACCTCCTCCACCACCACTTCCTCACAACAACACCACCACCACCACAACAACGCACCACCTCCACCACATCATAGGGAATGTGTTTTGAAGATGATGGCTAAATATTTTAAGGTGAGGCAAATGAGCTTGGTGGCGTTGGTCACTAATTATTTATATGCCACACCTCTTATTAGTGTAATAATATTGAGTTGTATTTTCTTTTCTTTTTCAGGTTCAGAAAATGGCTAATGGAGAGGATGGTGGTGTGTTGTGGCGGTGGAGGCTGGTGGTGTGTTGTGGCGGTGGAGAGGTGGTGGTGTGTTGTGGCGGTGGAGGCTGGTGGTGTGTTGTGGCGGTGGAGGCTGGTGGTGTGTTGTTCGCTATAAGGTATTTATGTTACTAATATTCTTTATCAAGTTAACCGGACAATGCGTTTGTTTTGTTGTTAAAAATATATCTAGTTAGTGGAAATGATGTCATTTATTAGTTGTTGAAAGTAGATTGATACTAGATTGCGATGTGAAGTTAGATATTAGATTGCGTATTAGCTCCTAGTTTCTTTCGGCGACGATGTTCATTAAGTTAGATATTAAGTTGTTCCTATTATTATTTGTGTCATACATTGGTCATTTTGGACCGCTTATTATGTGCTTTGCTTTTTATACTTGTAGGAATATAGGGTGTCACGGGTGCCAAGCCTAGGCCAAACCGTGACCACAACCGAGACCAAAAGGTAAGATATGTCGTTGCGTATTTTAAATAGTTTAGGGTTTTAGGTAATGAGAACTATCCAAGCATAGGGTATCAAAAAGACCCTTTAAACCATTAGGGTTGAATTGGTCATTTTAACAATTAGGGTAGGAGAGTAGGATGGTGGATTTTGGGACCTAAACCAAGATCTTGGCAAGGTGTTGGGGTCCACCCCTTTCATGTGCAATAGCACTTTAACTATGTTAATGAGATCATGTTGTTTCATCCGCTTCGTGATACAAAAGATTTGATCATGTTTGCTTAAGACTTTTGAACAACGTGTCTAGGGTTGAGGTTCTTTGAAAACAAATGAATGATGTTAGTGTGTCTAGTTAAGTGCTATTACAAAGATTTCCGACAACATTTCATTACATTTTTTACAATGTTCTTCCAAAACTCACCAAATTTCTTAAACAACATTGTTTGATCATAATGGATTTTTTAACTTGCTGTTGGAAAAGAACTAGACATCAATGGCAACTCTATGCTCAAGGTAGTATAATCACCATTGTATTATATTATCAAACAACAAAATGAACTTAGCGGCGGTGACACGTGGCCTTCGATGGTTTCTGGCGAGGAGGTACGGTTTCTTGGTCACAAGATACAGAAAGTGTCTGACCCGTATCTTGTTATGGTTTGTTATGGTTACCGATGATGAGGGTTGAATCTTGAAGGGTAAAAGGTGGTGCAAAAGGGTTTAGCTTGGTTTGAGAGTGTTTTTATTGTGTGTTTTTAGTGTGTGTTTTTGGTGAGAAACTCCATGAGTTTGTGTGAAAGAGAGGGTCGAGATGATAAGAAAAGGTATGAAATGGTGTGTAATGATAGAGATATAATGGTGGCGAGAGATGAAAGGGTTTGTGAGGGTGCCTCATTAACTCCACTTCACTCGCCATCACTATCATTACAAACCCTTTCATCTATCTTCTTATAATCTCCACCCTCTCTCTCTCACACACATGGTGTTTCTCACCAAAACACACACTAAAACATGCACATTTATGAACTCTCAAAGCGGGGCTAAACCATTTTGCACCACCTTTTACCTTCAATATTCAACTCGCATCATCGTAACCATTACAAACCGTAATAAGAAACGGTTGTGACACTTTCCTGTATCGTGGACCAAGAAACCGTACCTCGCCATAAACCATCGAGAAGCCACGTCACCGCCGCTAAGTTCATTTTTGTTGTTTGATAAATATAATACAATGGCGGATTATACTACCTTGAGCATGAGTTTCCATTGATGTCAGTTCTTTTTCCGACAGTGCAAGTTAAAAATCCATTATGATCAAACAATGTTGTTTAAGAAATTCAAACTCTATATCCACAATAATATAAGAGAGTTTGGTGAGTTTTGGAAGATCATTGTAAGAAACAGAATGAAATGTTGTCGGAAATGGTATAATAGCACTTTAACTAGACACACTAACATCATTCCTTTGTTTTGTGAACCTCAACTATATACACCTTCTGTTCAAATAGTCGCACGCAAACACGATCAAATCTTTTGTATCACAAGCGATCAACACAACATGATCTCATTAACCTAGTTAAAGTGCTATTACACATGAACGGGTGGACCCCAACACTGCCAAGATCTTGGTTTAGGTCCCAAAATCCACCATCCTACCCTAATTGTTAAATGACCAATTCAACCCTAATGGTTTAAAGGGTTTTTGATACCCGATGCTTGGATAGTTCTCATTACCTAAAACCCTAAACTATTTAAAATACGCAGTTAAGCTTTGGACAAACCCGAAAGGCGGAAGATATCCAAGTCAATCGACAAAACCACCGCGAACACGAGTTCGAGCCTTATGTGTTAGGATATGTTTGTAGAGAATAACATGTTTATGATTCCCGTTAAATGGATAATACGATAGTTTTGGACCATTTGCGTATAGGTAGCTTATGTATAGTTTTGGACCATTGGCGATTTTAGGTTATTGATTGTGTTGTGGCAATTTGGACCATTTGGTTATATATGATATTATGTTTAGCGATTTTGTGTTCTTGTAGCATAAAATAGGTTGAAAACAGTTCTTATTGTAGATTTTTCCGGAGAAATTCGGAAAAAATCTGAATTACCCATTTTGCGACAATTTTCGCAAAGCGGGCCAAGGTCTTTCACCGGGATAAGTCCCCGGAAAAAAGTGATATAGATTTTTGTTTCCCATTTCCCCGAGGACATGTTACCGGAGAAGAGGTGGCAGATAAACTTTAGTTACCATTCACGTGCCATGTCGGACATGTTTGACCGGTGACAATGGGCTGCGGGACCCACAACTCCCGGTAAAAGTTGTAAACTGTCCCCGGGAAACGTATCCCCGAGAAGGTATTACGGGATTTTGGCGAGGACATGTCCCGGAGAATGGTATAACAGGGGACATGTCCCGTGCGAAAGATCAACGTCGCTGAAAGCGATTTAATGTTGTAGTGAGACACGAAATAAAGATATTATCGAAAAATAAACAAATGGATGTTATTTATAAAAAAAATCATCGAAAGATACCTATAAACTCATAATAACTAACACTTGATCAAATCTATTAAAAAGATGAGTTACAATAATAAGAAAAAGAACATACATGTAATATGATTATGTTCACCAAACAAACCGTTACAGTCATGCATGGCCAACGTGTTATACACACATACATCTTTAGCATTAGTTGTGAGATACGATATGCAATTGTTTTTTGGTGCCGTTGCATTCATCCTTAGAGGTATTGTCTCCTTAAGCATGTTTAAGAAGAGCATGACTAATGGTGACATGTCTCGAGTATCCATATTAGTTCCTACAACAACGAACCCTTCTCCAAGTTAGAAAGCTGATATTTTAAAGGTACTGATTACCCAATGCACACATTTCCACAAAATAGACAATATGAATTGAATAAATCAACCACCTACATAAGATGAAAAATATGGTTAACAAATTTATGAGCATATGCCACATGATAAAACTAACACTGATGTGGATCAAACTTCAAACCCTTGTAAACAATGTATTTGCTCACCGGAGTTAGAAATACAAGTTCAAGATCATAGCTAGAACATAAACAATGATATATACTAATCTCTAAAAACATGAAAAACATGATAAATCAATGCAATGCCATTAGCGTAATCGCATAAACGTAAAAAACATATTATGACATTATTAGTTAATTATGTGTACTTGAACATATTAGGGTTTTGAAAGAGTTGTAGAACCGAATAATATTATGGTTTTGAGATAAAAAAAATACATAAAAAGTGAAAATCGGATAGATATGGTGAGTTTCCTAGATTATCATTGTAGAGATTTTAATACTTATCTCATTAAATTAAAATGGTTAATAATTGGTTGCATAGGTTTATAGATTTGGACTTGCAAGATATAACCAAAAAATGTGTTGGTTTAGTGGTAATTACGTGTGTTAATGTTACAAACAACCCAAGTTCAATTCTCCCCACTGTCATTTTTATTTAATTCCGAATTTAAATTTTAGTACCTTATATACATTAAAACCGAATCTTATACATTAAAAATTATAAAACACTATAACATATACGAATTTTATAAATTTAAAATTATAAAAACACTAAAATCAAATTAAATTTAAAAAAAGAATTTAAAAAAATGCCACGTGTCATTTAAAAAAATATATTAATTAAAATGCCACATGTCATTTAAAAAAAAATGCCACATAAATACAATGATGACATGGAAATATGACATGGCATTATGGGATGCCAAGTGGCATTATGACGTGTCATGCCCCTCTTATATATAATGTATATATATATATATATATATATATATATATATATATATATATATATATATATATATATATATATATATATATAGAGAGAGAGAGAGAGAGAGATTGGATCATTTGAAAAGTTCATCTCAAGAGAAAAGTGAGAGAAGTGATCTCATCCGTTAGATCTCCTCCTTCCCTCCTTTTTTTCCTTCCCAACTCAGGGGCTTCTTTGTTACTTTTTTATTTGTCAAGGGCTGTTTTTGTAACTTTTAAAATTTCTTATTACTAATGTCAAACAACCTCAATATATATTCACGTGAGTGAGTTTTTTTTTTTTTTGCACATGTACACATAAGATGAATTACTTTCTATTCAATTTACCATTTGACCGAACATAAAGTCATTCCTGTGTCTTAAAAAGATTACTTTCAACCTGTTTTTGCAATAACATAACTTTTGGTAATTACATATAACAACTAAATATATATTAACTTTGGACAAAAGAGTTACAGACATCGATGTCTAGAATCATATTACAAATCAAGCATTATCTACATCGTATCTAATTTACAATGATTTGTGTACATGAGAACTTGTATGGAGGCTTTAATCTTCTTGTAGACAAATATCTAAAATGGAAAGAATATTTCACACACGTATCATGGTTTGTCATTATAGCTTTTGTAGACTTGAGTTAGCCTCGAACTTGAGTAGTAGGGATAAGGGTTCCCAAGATTGTCGAACTTGCGAGAATATACCATGGACGCGTCTCGGGTCCCGATAGTCGCACTAATTTGCGCCAAGAATTGAGGCATGTCGGGATAATATTGATCTTCTTTATCTTTCTTTAGTAACGCCTCTGAACACAAAGATACCAAAGGTATAGTTAAGTATGAATAATCGGTAAGAAACTTATACTAGCGCTTTTCCGAGCCTAGAATCCTAGCTTCTTGGGTTTTGGATGTGCATTTTTAATCACAATACCCGAACATGTAGTTTTAAAACACAAATCCAAACACCATATATATCCGGTTATGGAAAAATCAAAGGACATTTATAGCATATTATCAAAAAGTACTTTGTAACATACCTCGAGTTGAGTAAGCCATAAAATGGGCAAAAGCGCTCCGACAATATTCATTAAGCGAAGTGTGATAATCGGGAAGAGGCAAAGTTGCGGTGGTAGCATGAGGAAGCTTCTTGAGTAAAGATTCCAAATGCTATGAATTGCATCAAAACAAGAGAGAAAATAGCGTAATCGTGAACAATCGACCGAACTTCCAGATTCATATCTCGGGCGCATAGACATTTAAAAGTCGCATGTAAACATAGCACTCAATCACTCATCGTATTAAATTACAGAAAAGTAACCTTAAACAACAAGTGACTCGTAGCAGTTAGTACTATTCATAAACGACATAAATATTTCTAAAATTGTAACCTAATAATTTCAAACAAAGTTTGTAACAGGTGTGTTGTAGTTTAAAAAATATGAAATATGAACTCACCTGGTTACGGTAAATGATGTATGCAAGACAAAAGTAACCCAAGAGAAAGGGAATGATGAAAGGAGCCAAGAAAAAATATGTAAATCCCAAAAGTCCAAAGAAAAGAATCTTTGGAATGTCTTCATGATAACGAAAAGATGGGACTGTAAATTCATTCTTTCACAAATTTAGCAGCAGTGTCACCAGCAGCCAATTCCAGCTTCTGCTATCACTACTTCGTTCTCTGTGAATGCCATTGAATGTCCAAAATAGCAGGTTTTTCTGTTGCACACAGTTGACCCACTATCATTAATATGCAACCTGATTGCCCGTTTCATAATAATGGGCTTAATTTCCACCTGTTGATAAATTGAAGTAGATAAAGATAAGTGGGACTTGTTGTAGGCGTTCTCAACATACATTTTGAAATGACATATCAAAGGGCGCATATCATCCCATGTTGAATTCAAACAGATGGCAATGCGTTAAGTCAAAATTAAGATTAGAGTAGATAAAGCAAAATACAGAAACACTAATGCACTAATTATACTCATTGACGCCCTAATG
Organism: Chrysanthemum lavandulifolium; assembly: GCA_022545495.1. NCBI lineage: Eukaryota > Viridiplantae > Streptophyta > Magnoliopsida > Asterales > Asteraceae > Chrysanthemum > Chrysanthemum lavandulifolium. The sequence goes on from CM040241.1 coordinate 269,304,291, forward strand.
TTGTCCATCGATGCACTATTATGTACCTTTTCGATGCACTAATCATACACATAGATGCCCTAATATATACCTTTAGATGCACCAATTAACGAGGAAGGGCGCCTAGAATACGCAATGTATAATATTTGGTGCTCGTTATTTTCAGATTCATTTTTCTAGAGGTATCAACCGCATGCCCTATCTACACATTTTGTATTGTTTTGAATAAAGATACTAGACTAATTTTACTCTTAAAAATACATCTATATGAAGCTTAAATCTCTCACTGTTTTTAATGAATTGTTGTTTAGAAGCTATACACAAAGTTGTTAATCTTAAACAAATCAGACGTAACACAATAAAGTAAAATAATAATAAAAAGTAAATGGGTGGCGAGAAATGGAATGTGAAAGGGGACAAAAACATGAATGATGCGGTGGAATATTAGAGCGACAATATATGATGAGGTTGCTTTTAATTTTATGAACAAAAGTCCAAATATCGTTATTGTTGTCGCATGCCATTACTCGCTCATTACAAATCATAATCGGTTGCAACCAATTATCTTGTAATATATAATGATGGATATGTACTTAGTACCTTTTTCATTAATGTTGCAACTTTTCTTTCACATTCTATCGTAGTTTTTCTTAAGCTAGAAAAACTCAAGCACATCTCATTGATCACAAGTCACAACTCTCCATTAGTAAGATACTCTTAATTTTTCCTCTAAAACGAAGTTAATTAGACAAATCTAATTATACTCTTTACTTGAAATGATGCACTAATTATACTCATTGATGCACTAATTTTGTCCATTGATGCACTATTATATACCTTTTTGATGCACTTAAGATAGTGATTAAATAAAAGACGGCACCTTAACGATTAGTTACGTCAAAAACAGTAGGTATCATATAGTGCATGGTATACCGTGTTTGGAATTGCTTATTGAAACTACAAGCTTTTCAAAAATAGAAGCATATAATCACCGCAATGAAACCCAATGCGCGAGACAACGTTATTTTGTTTGGGATCCGTGCAACCCAATCAAAGCGCATATTTTAAGCTTCTTGTTTGACCTTCATATTTCCGTAGGATGTAACAATAGTATTTTATCCCTTAGCAACTTAGACACTTGATATAGTGATTGAATAAAAGACTCTACCCTTAACAAATTGCATCGTCAAAAAATCGGTAAGTATCATATAGTGCGATGAATTGGTATACCATGTTTGGAAATGCTTATCGAAACTACTAGCGTTTTGAAATAAAGAAGCATATAATCACCACAATGAAACCCAATGCATCGAAAGTGTGTTTATTTTGTTTATGCTCGGCAACCCAATCCAAAATCCGCATATTTTAAGCTTCTTGTTTGACCTTCATATAATCAAGTGAGCATTAATACTTTACTTAATTACTTCTATCCAAACACACACAAAATCCTTTATCGGTTCTCTTTTCTTTTTCTTTTTGAAAAGACAAAAACTATTTATCTGTTATATAATAAAAGAATAAGCATTATATGGACCAAATAACTTCAACTCTTTGAAGTATTCTATGGACCTAATCCACCTACCAGACAACAAACTCGTTGTTAAAAAAGGTAAACCTGCAAATCATAGTCTGTTGAAAATACAGACTAAATATACAAATCTAACACAACAATAAGCTATCATCCCCTGTTGAGAATACGGACTAAATATACAAATCTAAGACAGGAATAAGCTATCACCCCCGTAAATCTGATTGTGACAAGAGCCTAGAAGTATTATATCCTCTACATCCAAACCATAAATTTTGCATAAAGTGTATTCAAACTATAATTTAAGAACATTCATCCATCATTTAGAAAAAGGTACCTTCTGGTGGCTGAACAAGTTGTCAGTTGTGTGCGGCCAGCATTTCTTTCTTCAGTTGTGTAAGTATGTCTTCCATCGTGTACTCCCTTTGCCAATTCGTTAGTATCCCAAACTTCCTTGGGTCCACGTGCAACATGGTTTGTGTTAGCAAGCCCCTACATTAACAAAAGAAACTTCAAGATAAAAGAAAGATAATATTACTCAATAGTTTTACTAGATCTTACTCCTGATAATATAATCAGCCGCCCTTGTTGCCCTAATATGTCTAAACAGATGTACAAAATAGATGCAATAAACATAAATATAGATGCCTTAATATCTTTAACGATGCCCTACTCTTACTCATTGATGCCCTAATCTATTCATCGATGCACTAAATATACAAGCACATGCCCGAGTAGCTGCAACAATGCAATAAACATACAAACAGGTGCCCTAACTTATAACATGATGCTCTTATCATACTAATAGGTGTCCTAATACATTTTTGATGCACTAATCAAACAAACAAATGCCCTATTTTGACATTAGGCTCTTAACATACTAAGAGATGTTGTAACATATTTTTGATGCACTAATTATACAAACAAGTGTTGTAACAAGTCGATTGATGCCTAAATTATACTAACAGGTGCACTAACTCTTATTTTAGATGCAATAATCAAACAAACAGATGCCTAATTTATAACGTGATGATCTTATCTAACAGATGCCGTAACACATTTTTTGATGCACTAATCAAACAACTAGATGCCCTAACTTATTCAGGATGCACTTATTCAGGATAATGAAATCATCAATCAGGATGCACTTATTCAGAAAAACTAATGAAATCATCTCTTACTATGGTTATTAATACCATAGTAAGAGATGCAATAACATCAATCAGGATGCACTAATACAGAAAAACTAATGTTGTAACATATTATTAAGGCAGATGTACTAAATTGTAATTTAATATATACAAATGCTTTAATATGTGATTTCATTCAACAATAACAACAATTATTTTATAATTGACACAATGATGCACTAAAATATCATATAAATTAATAAAACCTATAATTAAACACTTACTTTAATTTCTACTGAACGGAATTAGGTCACTGATTATTTGTTAATCGGAGTGTGTGTTTTTTGATCGGAGTGTGTGTTTCTGATTGGAGTATGTGTGTTTTCGATCGGATTGGGTGTGTTTCTGATTGGAGTGTGCTTGTTTTTCAATCGAATTTGTGTGTGACAGTGATGGTGGCAACGGTGGTGGTGGTGACGATGATGGTGGCGACGGTGATGGTGGAGATGGAGGTGGTACTGATTGTGAGTGTGTGTGTGTTTTTGTTGTTGGTGGTGGTATAAGAATACCGTAAATTCCTTTTTTTTTGTTTTTTACCTCAAGATTGTAATGTTTTCATAATCTACCCTATAACTTTTTTTCTCACTTTTCTCTCTAATTACACTTTTCTCTAGAACCGGACTCTCTATATATATATATATACATACATTATATATAAGAGGAGGCATGACACGTCATAATGCCACTTGGCATTAGAAATATATATATATATTAGACAAGTACCCGCGCCTGGCGGCAGCGGTTCTTAGCGGCAGACAATTAACGATATGCGATGATAGAGTGGTCCGGTGGTGGAGGGGTTTTGTGGTGGTTGGAGGGGTTTTGATGAGATGTGTGGAAGAAGAGAGCATTTTGTATGTGTTTTTGAGTGAGTTGTGATAAAAGAGTATTAAATATGCCTTTACATATCTCTCTCTCTCATTTGACCATTTCACTTTTTCACTTTTCCACTTTTCCACTTTGACTGTTTTTCCATTTTATGTAGTATAGATATATATAGGGTTATTTTCAGAACCAAATAATTTGCGAGAACTGCGAGAACCAGCATCAACCAATCAGATTTTTTCTTATATTAATTTGTATAATTTAATTCAAAAGGGCATAATGGTAAAATTACTTTCTTTTATATTTGATTTTTTTTTCAAAAAACTTTTTTTTAGTTCCAGTAATTCAAGGATTTTTTTTTACATTGTGTGCACATGTGTTTTGCATTATTTGATAATTGTATTTTCCGTTTTTTGCATAGGTGTTTTGTATTTGCACATGTATCTATAAAAATATTACATAAGTATGTATACAAACAACAAAACTTTATTAATACAATTATGCGATTTTATACAAACAACAACTTTATTAATACATTTATGCAATTTTATGCAATCTACACATGTGTTTTTCCTCATTGGCCATGTATCTATAAAAAAATATTACATAAGTATGTATACAAACAACAAAACTTTATTAATACATTTACGCAATTTTATGCAATCTACACATGTGTTTTTCCTCATTGGCCACTCTCGATCTCTTTGTTTTTTCTCATTGTACACGTGTCTTTCCTCATTGGCCACTTTCTACACATGTGTTTTTCCTCATTGGTCATGAAACTGTAAAAACACATATGCATAAAAGGTTTCAAATTCACAACTATAAAAACACATATGCACACTCAAAACACATGTAATCGAAACGATAAGACGAATAAAAAGTAAGATTTGAACCGTTGCCTATTCCAAGATTCGCAAACCAAAAAACTCACGATACCAAACCAAAATCGTTCTCATGAATATACAATAGCTTTAAAAGAAAAAACATTTTAGGATCCGGTTTTTTATAAACACAAATGCAATTAGACTGACATATTTAAACTAATACAAAATCATTGAATAAAACAAAATTTTCTAGTCCAACAAGTCTTTGGGGGCTTCGTTCCATCATCGACTCAATAGGCAGGTACAACCAACAACACATTTAGAAATGGATTTTGCCTATTTAAGAACATATAAGACCAGTTGCACATACTCAAGTTACACTCGAAGGTTCTACATCTAAAGTATACATGCGTTACTAAATATTATCTACAGTTATTGTGGCTGCAATGAATGATCAATTGTCAATGCATTTCATCAAACACATATTGTGCAAACACACATTATTAAAAGACAAAACATTCACATCTAGTCTATGATATCTTTAAATAATCAATCTCTCCAACAGGTGCATGGGCTAAAGGTGTCAAACCGTTGCAAATTCTTGAGTTCTTTGAAGCAAGGCCAACGATACTTACCTAGGTAAATAAAAGGAGAATAAATTACACCTTAACAGGTTACCTGCTTTTAATGATATTGAAATGGATGGGTCTTGACATTCAAAAACCTCTCTAACACCAACACTTCGGCGTGATAAGGATTAATGTCTCCACAGTCCACCTTCACCGTGATAAGGATTAATGTCTCCACAGTCCACCTTCACCGTGAAGATTAATCCATACAGTTTAACAAACATTAATACAACATACGAAACCACCTAGTGTACGACACACATATATATGCCAATCAATTACAAACAATTTATTCAATCATAATAACTAACAAAACACATATGCCACAATAATTTAAAATAAAATAAACTCAACTCTTATACAACAGCTTTGATAATGATGAGATACAAACTTGAAAGATACTTTCACTTCTTTTTCATATCGAAAACTAGTTTTCCAAGTCAAAAATGATGGCTTTAATTTTTTAAATCAAAACTTCTTTTTTACATCAAAAACCATGTTTAGTTTTTTCTTATGGAGACCCACTTTTCTCATATCAAGACTCTATGTAATCTATACATCAGTTAATTCTATTTTATTCCTTAAACATATATAGGAAGCAATATAAAACAAAAACCCAAGATCAGTAACAAAAAATATTATGTATGTCGACAAAAAACATAAGAAGCAAAATAAGTTAAATCAAACCTTATGGCTGCTATGTTATGCAAAATAAAATCCCAAGATCAGTAAAAAAAGATATTAATGCATGTCGACAACAAGAAAGTGATCATCGATGTTTTGTTTTTTTGTCGAACAATGAATCAGAGAGGGGGCGTTGTAACACCCCAACCCGACAAGGGTAGAAGTGTCACATTCTGGTGTCATACCAGAACATACAATTAAAATCTTTACAAACGGATACCTTAAAATGAAGTATCAAATCATATAAAAAAAATTGACTGACAAGGAAATACAATATCCAAAATGAAGTGAAATCTCAAAACAAAAGCTCTTCAAAATAAATCCAAATAATAAGGTAACTAGGGTTGATCCACTCAAATAATCCAACTCTCAGCCCATCAAAGCCCATCTTCAAACCTAACACCTGCCGCAGGAAAAGAAATGCGGCTGAGCTTAAAAAAGCCCAGTGAACATATATAACAAACAAAAGCTAAATAAAATCTGAAATGCAAAATGAAACAAAGGAAACGGAATACAAAGTCGCAGCGAAATGAGAACAATGAGTCAATGAGGATCCTGCAGAACACAATTATACAGATATCCAAAACGAAGAGATAACAAGGAGAACGAAGCAAAACAAAGCATAGCAGGCATCGCATCCACACAACATATACAACATATAATCAATTCAGGAAATCATAAGCCATACAAGTCAAAGATAAATCTAAGGCAAGCGGAAGCAATTAATTAGTAAGTGAGCATGGCAATCACACATGTCAAAACCCTCATTTGAAAACATAATCAACAGAAGTACCAACAGTAGTCAACACATGGCAGTCATACGTAACAAGTAGGAATACAACATACGATATAATTGAATGAATCAAGGACATAGCAGGACAACAAATTAACAAGCCATACGTCACACGTTGAACCATTTACCCAATCAAACCGTAGCATAGGCGAATGTAAACATGGCGGGTCAACCATAAGCAGATAAGAATACAACGGATAGTCATAGTCCACGAGATTAACCGAACAAAGCACACATAATAAACCGACAAAACTATCGATTACACATTGGCATGGTCACCGAGACAATTCAGAGGTTCACATAATAGTGAGATCACATATCATGAGATGAAAACGGGTAACTCGGATAACCGCATATTAATCACATCATGGCGGGATAAATCGGTGAGTCGCATAAAACATAAATAGCATAAACAAATCAAATAAACACATAATAACCCGTGACGTGAATGGAATGATAGTGCCAAGTAACGGGATGAGGTGTGATGATCAAAGCAATGGAATATATATATATTGGTAGTAGAGTGAGTCATATAAAGTCTTGAGTAATGAACAATTAACGTAGCATATGGTGCGTTGGGGAATACAAAAGGTACAATATAGGTATATCAAAGGTGTAAGGGTTGTCAAATCTACCACGAGCCGGAACATATCATATCATATCATATCATAAGTAAGCATTGTATTCGGAGGGTGACCTCGAATACCATATATAGTAGGAGGGAGACCTCGGTAACAAATGGAGTAGCTAGCTCCGGAATGTGAAGACGCAGACGTGCACACCGACATCATTCACCATATAAATCATATCATATCATATTAAATCCACTAATAACATATCATATCTAGGATGCATCCATACGCCCCCGAAACATAGTGGCCAAATCATATACATATAGTGAGCTCATAATCATATCATAATGGGGACGTGTGTAACATCACCGTGACACACCTGGAGTCATGCCATTGGTGCATCAATGACATGGTCATGTTACCTTCATGACTAGGAACACATATTTGGCTCGGTATCAAACCGACGGTCAAAGCATAATCATATCATATCATAAGGGTTCATATCAAAGTTCATATCGAGGTTCAAAAGTCAAAGGTTCATATCGATTTCCATAACATAAGTTCATAATCAGAGGTTCATAATCAGATGGTTCATAATCATAACAAACGAATATCATAGCGAACAGAATCATATCAAAGGATTATGTCGGAATCATATCAAAAGGATCATAGCATAAGGAAATCATAGCAAAGGAATATCATAAGTGAAGCAAAGTCAAGGATTGAAAAGTCAGAAGAAATCCCTACTGAAATGGGATAGAATATCTGTACCTTAACGCCGATGAAAGGAAAGCAAACGAATGAATGAACACAAAGATACGACGCCACGTCTTCTTCAACGAATCTACACGGATTACGGTTCGTATAATATTTATTAGCTCATTTAAATCATAACGGATTTATTTGCTTGTATGAATCGTATTAATATTTTTAAAGTTATTAAGCGTATTCTCACTTCTTATTTCATGTCTTCCAAATATAAGTTTCATGTAATATTCAATTTGTACATATGCCTCATTTTAGTTTAAACAGACAATACATGCATGTGGGTCTCATACATGTAAAACAAGTTAGGTCTCTTTTTACTTCATATTTTATGTATCCACTTTTTATGATTAAAGCAAGATTCCATTCATGATAATAAACAATTAGACACAATTATTACAAGTTTACATAATCCCCTGTGAAGCCTTTTATTTTGTCGAGACTCACATCCCAAAATAATTTGATATAACAGCCCATGGAACCCACAAGACCCCTTTTGTTTCCATTACTAGATGATGCCAAAAATCCCATGTTCCTACATATGTCTTAATCATTTATTTGATATAAAATAAAGGAATGCATGTGCCGTGTAGAAAGTAAGTCCATAACAGATTTATATTGCAAATTAAAAGACCTTTTTCATTCTATATTTTATGAGAATCAAATCATGATTTCATGTAACAATCTTTATCATTTAGGTGAGCATGATCATAGTCGAATATAAGGAGGTCAAAACAGTTCACAACAACCGATTATATGGGACGGACAAGGTTCAAACAGAAATCATAAGTGGGTCGAATTATATGGTCATTCATTCGAAAATCCATGTGTTTCATTTATGATCTCATGTGATGAATATTAACGTTTAGTGATGAATCTTAACATTTTATGTGATGTTTATGTCGCATGCATGCACTCAAATGAGAACCGAGTTCACATGAGAAGGATTAAGGTAAACAAAGAAAGAAAATCGAAGGAGTAGAGATTCATTTACCCAGTGACGAGAGAAAAGAAAACAAACACCAAGAAGAATGCAATGCAACACCCACGACCAAGCCAAACCAACGACCAACTTTGTACCTTGTAAACCCACGATCGGTCAATCCCTTGAATCGGGAGCTCACGACAGCAGCAACAAACCAAAGACAAGAAACCAAGCGATCCTTGGACTACAACACCCACGTTACCAGCCTTGTATTAGCCTCAAATAGCCTTCTCTTGAACCTTACTCTTGTCGACAGAAATTATGGAGGTGGGAGAAACAATGTTTGCCGTATACTTTCTTGAGAAGAGTTAGGGTCTTTTTATTTGAAAAGGTAAGTGGGAATATTAGGTAGATACCAAAAAAAATATAGATAGTGCCTTGATTTGAGGAGGGGCGTTTTGTTTTGACGATTTTGGGGAGGAATGGTACACTTTCCATCTTTACCAAGATATCATGCATCTAGACCTCATATTGGTTCAAGTGAATTTGTACATAGCTTAATATAATTAGCACTTTAGGATTTATTTAATTATGTAACATTTAATTATAGACATGAGTGAAATATTTTAATCATAGTCTTGCGTAAATAATGTATGTTTCGTATTTAAAGAGATCGACGTGTTATAAGGGTTTTCGTAATTATTTAACTTGAGGGGAAAAAGGTCATTTCACACGTTTACGATTTTAGGGTTTTACAGGCGTCACAGATGAAAACGTTTATATCATCCATCATAATCATAATCATGATCAATCTTTGCTGATTTTTTGTTTAGAGAAGGGAAGAGGAGAAGAAAAATGGAGCGGCGATTTTGTGCTTGTAGACAGAGAAAAAGATTAATTAGGTTAAATGGAGCGGCAGTTTTGGGTTTACAGAGAAAAAGATTAATTAGGGGAAGGGAGTTATAGGATCCTATTTTTATGAAAGGATTAAAATACCTATTTTGCCCTTAATTTAATTTTTTTTCTAGAAAAAGTTGCATATATTTTCAAAATTGCCATCATGCATTGATATGATATAAATCATGCATTATTAGTAGTACAAAGCTGGTTCTCGCAGTTCTCGCATTTTATTTGGTTCTGACAATAACCTTACACTATATATATACATTATATATAAGAGGAGGCATGCCACGTCATAATGCCACTTGGAATCCCATAATGCCACGTTATAATTTCATGTCATCAATGTATTTATGTGGCATTTTTTTTTATTATTTTTAATGACATGTGGCGTTTTTTTAAATATATGTACAATTTTATTTTTGTAAATTTTAAATTTCGTTTTTTATTTGTGAATTTATAAGAGGAGGCATGCCACGTCATAATGCCACTTGGAATCCCATAATGCCACGTTATAATTTCATGTCATCAATGTATTTATGTGGCATTTTTTTTATTATTTTTAATGACATGTGGCGTTTTTTTAAATATACGTACAATTTTATTTTTGTAAATTTTAAATTTCGTTTTTTATTTGTGAATTTTTAAATTTAAAACTGTTTAATTAAAAATAAGACAATAGTTGGATTTGAACTTGGGTTATTCATGTGTTTTGTAAACAACTTACCACTAGAGTAAGTTGTTTTTTTATTTATATCTTTCAATTCAATACAAATAAGGAGATGTTAAAAAAATCCTGGAATTTGTAATTTAGGAATGTATATTATGAAGATAACAATTAAAAAAAAATATGATATATATTATTTACAAGATAATTATACCTTATATATTTTTAACCTATTTTTTTTATAAATACACCCTATTATATTATTCCTAAACATAAGAATCCTACACAAGTTTTATCGACTTTTTAATAATCCCTAATTTTTTTAGTCGATTTATGAGTTTTACATGTTTTGTTGATTTTTTGGTTTTACACTGTTAATAAGAAAACCTTGATGATCTTCATATTGTTTCAGAATGGAAACCAATGTTGGACCAACTTCATGGATGGGTGTTGGTGAGTATAACGTTTTTATATTGTATCTGTTTTTAATGATGGACAAAATGCTCTCGACCTTGGTAACACAATGAATGCTACAACCGATATGCATTGTAATAATTTAAATAAGAAATACCAAAGTAAGTCGTTGTCTACTGAGTTAAATAATAATATGCATGGCTTGAATACTGAGTCTTAGTTTAAATAATGATATGCATGGTAATAGTTTAAAACTTTAAATAAGCAACACCAAAATAATGTAAATGAGAGTGGTGAATTGCACGATGATAGTTCGAGTGGGTTAGCTAATGCTTGTGAAAGTGATGTACATGGTAAGTTTTCCTGTGTTATATGAGAAAGATACTAAGGCCGAGGAGTTAATTGGGTATGATCTTGATAAAAAGTTGATGACCCATCCGTTTATTGATCCTAAAGTTAGGAAGCCAATAAAGGAGCCTCTTACTAGCGAAGAATTATGGTGGAATTGGAGGAAACCCGAGAAGGAGCAATGGTCTAGGTAGCGAAGAAGCGTCCTAACACTTCATGGGTACTATGTAGGCAGGGGCAACATATGGTGATGTCCGTCGTTGTTCCTTCTAACTATAACACATCCTTTTTATGTTTTAGATTGCTTACATTAACAATTTGTGGTGACTCTAGAAAATATGTTGGTGATGTTGCGAGGGCTTGGCTAGGTTGGAGGTTGAGGTGACGAATCTTTCGCAGAAGTACACGGGTGTTTCAATTGTCTTTAAGATACATTAAATACTTCTAATGTATACATTAGCTATTTTTGTAACTCCTTGTTCGATCAAAAGAAATGCGCCACCTTTACCTTACCTTCAAATGAACCAATGTGAGTTTTTGACATTGTAAATCGTCAAACGAGGTCGTTCCCAACCCATAGCGAGTTGTACCATGAGTTATGCTATGACTTTGCTAAATAGCTTTAGTTTTTGTTGATCGATTAAATCGGTATGTTTTTATTATATTTAGTCAATTTTGATTTGTTTTGTATATCTATGTTTTGATATTTGATGTTTGAACATGTTTTTAAGGTGTTTGTCTGTGGTTGCTATAATTTAATGGTTGTGGTTGCCATCTTCATCTTCGAGTTTGATTAAGGTATTCTTCTTTGTAAGTTTGTTAATCAAAGTGAGCTTCAATTGGTCCGAAATATCACTAGAATAACATTGTGGAGTAACGATCTCCGTGATATCATTCTGTTGTTGAATTTAGTATGAAATCCAAGACAACAACCGCACGATTCTCCGAGATAATTCAAGAAAAGTCCATTATAAGGTCTCCTAAGTCTTCTTCAACAAGAATTGATGAGGATAGAGCAATGGAGGATAAACTGGATAAGGAACTTGTTGGTTTTATGGACAATAAATTAATAGACGTGTGTTAGGATCGAACTTGAGACTATGGGATTGCACACTTTACGTATGAGAATTTAAAGTTAATAATTAAATATAAACGTTATATTTATTTATTTATTAAACGAAATAACTAACGGACGTTAAGTAATTAATGTAATGGACTAACGGTCGTTAAATGTTTATGGAAAAGGATCAAATTGCAAAAGTTGGGAAGGTTCACGAATCCCTTTGGGGACTCCTTAACCGATCGGCCTAGGGACACAAAACAAGGAAAGAAAAACCAACTTGTTCACCAAGTTTGCTTGGGTATATAAACAAGGCTTGGGTTTTATTTTTCCATCTCTTGTGCTCATTAGCTAAACCCTAAAAATTGTTTTGTGTGTGTTTTGTTCTCCAAACCGATCGTCCACCATCATAGGTGTCGATCCAAAACTTTTCCACAAACCAAGTTATTTGTTTGATAAAACTAGCATTACTTTAATTCGGTTTAGTGCGCGTGTACAAGAACATAGTAATAACATACTTTTGTTATTATCTTGGATTGAATTACAAAGCGGTGAGGGTAATTCATATAATCCTATAAACCCTAATTAGGGTTCATCCCAATTGCTAGTTTGTGGATTTGATTCTTGTTCGGCTAGAATCAAGAAAAGGTACGATATTCTTTTATGTTAATTAATTTTCATTAATAAATCCTATACGCTTCCGCTTGAATACTTTGATGTTTTGTAGTTATTTATTTGAATGTCATGTTATCTAATTCCAACAAAGGGCATCACGAGTCATTGGTTTTTAATGAGTAATTAATTACATAAACGCGTAATAAAACAAATAATTGTATGTTGTTTAATATGTTTATCTAGGGTTTATGTTTAATTTTTTGTTTGGTCGATTTTTTAGTTAATTGGGGCGTACCCCTATTTTTTTTTGGTCGACACATACATTAAATTTTTAGGGTTTTGAAAATTGTTTGCTAACCTTATTAAAACCTAGAATTAATATATTGATTACGTGATTAATTCATGAATAAATTTGTTATGTGTCATGGAATTTGTTATGCGATCTTGTGACTTATTTGTATAAATTGTTATGATATCCATGATTATACATGCATGTTAGTCATGGATAAGTTGCTTTGATATATTGTTTAATTGTTGAGACATATTTATTTACGATAAATCTTGAATTGGGGAAGACTCCAATTGTATATATATTAATGAATCAATTATGTGCAATTTGGTATAATTTAATTAAGGGTTTACGCAATCGATTTATCGATGTATGTGGTTCACTTTCTATTGTTGGAGTGAAAACCCTAAATTAATATATACATTAATCTAACCTAGATATTGATTATTAATAGGGTTTTATCGAATAAGTTGCATGTGGCTACTTGTTTACACATATAAATTGTTTATTATGTGTGCATTGTTTTTTAGTAGTTTATTTTTTTATTTGTTACTTGTTTGTTTATTATGTGAGACAGTTTTAAGCAAATGGTAATTTTGAATAGAAAAATAATACGGACTAAACAATGGCGAAATTTGATTTGTTTTGGAAGAGTTAAGTTTTCTATAGTTTAATTGATTGGTGACTTTGGTACAATGATGAACGGCTCACCCATTCGAATGAACTATAAAGGGTTATTTAAGAAGTGCGCATAGTCACACCGAATGGATGTCTAAGGTTATGCGTTTGCGCCACACGTCCTCGCCCTCAGTAAGTTCGAATGGAGCTACTTAGTAAGCCATGAAATGTACAAGCTCATCTTAAGGCTAATTAGTTTTAATTCCATGCGCCACGGTGGTAATTATCCAAACACTAAGTGTTTACACTTATGCAAAAGTCACGGTATAATGGATGATAATTAACGCTAAATTCCTTGATTGGTGAACCCAATACCTCAATCAAAACTTTGATAATTTGATCTTTATGAATTGGTAATAAAAAGTTTTTTATTAAATTTATGCTACAAGATGAATGCATGACATCTTTGTACATATTTGATTTGACCACATAAAATCAAAACTAGTACCCTTTTAAATTAAGAATATGCCATCTAATTAAAAGGAACACTTGAAGTTGCAATTTACGTCATGACAGTACTTGGCTAGATTGTAATGGAGAGGTAAATCTCTATGTAAAGTCAGACCTTACATGGACATATTTACAGTTCTTTAAGTTAGACACTTAAGTTGAGTAGGAAGTGAGACATGGACTCAATGGCATAAGATGGGATGAAACATGTTTATATTTGCAATAGCGTTGGAAAATATAAATCCCATAATGATCTAGGAGTTAGAAATTGTTTGCCAATTAATGTTCGACGGATTACCCTATTATATGCGTTCGTTGCTAGCGGATCAAGCGATGTAATGAACCTATGATAATTGGATCCTAGTTTTCGAGAAAATTCTATGGTTATATGAATATTACCTTGGGTATTTTATTTTCTTGAAAGTTTAATTATCGAAAATACTAAAATTGAATTTTGCTAATTCTTTAAATGTATTAATGCAACATTAAACCGTAAATGAAGGTTATTCACGAATTGGTAAATTGATCTACACCGTAAGGGTTTTTGGTAGAGTCAACTTTACTATAAGAATGAACCTAGTCCTCTTTTCATAAGAAAGAGTGAGATCCAATCCTATTCCTTTTCATGAATGAAGAAAGGTATGATAGGACAATTAGAACTGTCTAAATTCTAAATACGTAACTCGTAAGCAAATTTTAATAGTTAAGAAAATTGCATATTTACGAGTTATTAAATTAGAAGCTAGACTAATTATTGTATAATTGGTAAAGACAAACTAGCATATTTTATCTAGTTGTTTTGTTTTGACCATTTAAAAGTACTACATACAATTGTTGGAATAGTAGAACTATTAAGAAAGAAATTGCATGCCCAATTTTTCAAGTTAATAGCATTGATGGATAGTTCATCATCTACATAGTAGAATACATTCTTTTAAGTACATAAGTAATTGTTATGTATGGACTTTCTCAAAGGTGTAGGAAGTAAATAGTACACTATTTTCTTTCACTGGTTAATGAAACACTTACAATGTTGTCAAATCTAGTGGGAGTATGTTGTTCTTATTATTGAATAAGGAATTAATGTAATGATCTCTTATTCAGTGGGAGTTACAAGCTTTGTCATCTTGGTAGTAACCCAGATTATCTCTAGAATGTCTTACGATAATTACTTTCCATTTGTAGACCCTTATGTTTTCAAGGATAGTCATGAACGTTTCCTTATTAGACAATGAAGTGGTTCTACATCTACTAGTTATGCTAATATCAATGACACAATCATATTAGTCATATAAACAAACATATGTCGTGTTGTTTATCTGCTACATGATGTTGTTCCATGCACAAGTGGGAGAAATCTATATTGTGTGCAAGGTACAACATATAAATATATGATTTAAAGGATTCTCTTGACTGCAAGGTAAGAGACTAACGTTCTAATATAACTTGAACATATCTAATTCAAGAAACACTTGGTGTTGCAATTTACGTCATGTGAGAACTTGGCGAGATTGCAACAACAAAGTAAATCTCTATGTGAAGTCAGACCTTGCATGGACATATTTGCAGTTTCTAAATTAGACAAGTATTTAGAATATGTGTCAAGATGATAGATATAAGACTACTTCAAATTAAATATTTATGTATTATTAGAATGACATAAATGAATGAAGTAATCTAATACTACTTTAATTTGTCTATTTATGAATTTTTGGAATGACATAAATAAATGAATAAATAATGTAGTCCTACATTATTATGAAGTAAATAAATTAACTTGAAATTACTATTGAAACCAAGAGTTGTGTTCATAATTACTTTAGTTAAACATGTTTATGATTCATTGTAAAGACATAAACATAAAGTCTTTTAAGACTTATAATAAAGTAAGACGTTAACTTGTTATGTTTTTAATTAAGACATATACAAGAAGTCATTGAGTTGATCAATGATTTATAACGATAATGGGATTATAACAATTTATGTTTCTTGTTGAGACATGGATATGAAGTAACTTGGTTAAAAGGTACTTGTGTTATAAAGCATGTAATTGGCTTGGAAAGTCTATTATACCATTAAGTTGACTTAGTTGGTAAATAGGTAAGCCAAAAGGAATATGTTTATCTTATATATTGTTAGATTGTCTTACAATATTAAATTCTAATGAATACCACAAGTTGATGGTATGTTCAGTTAGGAGAATCAAACTCTATTTGATTTGTTTGATTCATGATAACCATAACTTCTTTCTTAAAAAGTAACAAGGTTAGAAAATTGAGTATGGATTGAATATACTCAATATGACTCCAACCTAGAAGATTAATAAAACACCATTTCATTATGGAATGTGATGAATCACATAAGTTTTAAAGTTGAAGATTCTAAATTTGTTAAACTACTTATGAATAGGTTATTAACAAACTAACGTCAAGAATTATCAATGTGTATTTGTAATGTCCCAAATAGAGAACAATGTAGTTTTGCTCTAATTGTTAAGTATATATAGATAGTCTATATATTACAAAAGGCAAGTGGGAGTTTTTTTATCTTGAAAGATAAAATTACAAGATACATAATCTTCTAAAATACACTAGTAAATATCATGATGAGGTTAGACATGTAATTGATAGACCTCATGATGATGGAATTTTCATTCATAGATCGCAAAGATATCTCGGATATTTGACTTATATGTTGAGAAATATGAGTTCTGAGGATTATAGTAAACCCGATAATCATTATGATGGATTACCAAATATTGAATTAGGTAAATTACTCATACTATGAATGTTAAAGATGTTGTCCATAAAGATAATCAATTTTGGAAATTTGGTTTATCTTAATAGTTAGACTAGAGAATGGAAATGAGTTTCTTCAAAGAGATAAAAAACACTAGTGGTTTGAATTTCTATGTAGAAATCATATGGACAAAATTGTACACATATTTAATGCATGTGTTATGACAAGATTATTAATCATACTTAAGCAATTAATTATGATTGAATATTCTTTTCTAAACACATTAAATATATAAAGATGATAATTGTCATACTTGTTTTCATTAATATGAAATATGACAATGGAATATCAAAACACTTTCTTGTGAAATTACTTGAGCGAGGACGGTAAGTAATTGAAAGGTTTTTTGAATTCATATAATCTTTGAAAGTGTACGAAGTGCAAATAATTCATGAATGGATAAATGCATGCATCTATGAAATTATTCTTATGTTTAATTATTAAATCCCATTTTCGATTTATAATTAAAGTAAGATAAATTTTAAGTATTCGAAAGCTAGTGGGAGTATTATGTTAAGTTTCTTAAATCTTATATGTTGTATAACATATAGTAAGTAACATTCCTTGTAAGCTAAATGTTAAGTCTTAGATTGAATGAAACTTCACTTGTAAGATTTAAGAATTAAAACATACAACCTTGAAATATATGTTTATTGTTAATAAACATGAGCAGTAAAATAAATGATTCTAATAAAACATGATATATCATTTGGGAAATTGATAAATATCTTTTGACAAGATAGAACATGAATGAAATCTAAGTTTGACATGTAGATTCATCATGTACATCATGTTATGTATTCAAATTGTTGTATCATTCTTGAATGATAGATGATTTGACAACATTGATATCTAACTAAAAGTTATTAGATAACTTGTGTAATGAATATTCTAAAAGAATTACATCCTCAGCCTGGAATTGCTCCTAGATTCTATGGATGAACAATATGTCAATTGTTGTGCAAATTGTCATCAGCTTCAAACTTGAATGTTTGGAAGACATAAAACATTACACAATGAGATATTAAAGTTTATGGAGTTTTAATGAGCACATTGTTGTTCGTATACAATGATCTTTGGTTTAATTGAGATGACACTCAATACTAGTCATGGTAGGATTTCATCCTTGTTAATGGCCATGTGAACTAGTTGTGCTACTAAGAGCCTTGATTGCATTATACATTAAAAGAATAAGAATACTTTAAACTTAAAATGTTTGGAAGTTTAATTGTCATAAATTGGTGATAGAGGATGTCACACACTTTATGAATTATTATGTGGATTGTTGAATGCACATACAAGGACTTCATTAATTGAATTCTTGAAATAAGTATTCTCAAAATTACGATAGATCAAGTTGGTTGATTTATGCCTTGTCAACAATTATGATTGTCATTACTTGAGGCATTATTCATCAACTGGAATTTTCATGCATTGATCTATTTGGTATTTGGATAAAGGATGTTAAACAATTGTTATAATAAATCAAATACTAGGTATGTTTGATTTTATAATATATTGTATCCTATATTTGCATGTTTAATCCGTGAATAAATTTATTTATTCTAAATCGTCCGTTGTCAATTAATGATATGGGAGTATCATTAAACTAAGACAAATCTGAGAGATATGGTAGAATATACTTGAAAGTATATTGATGAGAATGCATACCAATTTCAGATGATATTCAATGAATTGAATATAGGACTTATCCCAACTACATAATTTACTTTATGGATATTGTTGTTAAGTGAATTATGAATAGTTATCCTCGGACTTGAGATATCGGATAAGTGTCATGAATGTAGTGCACTACGTGGAACAACTTAACGCTATACGAATGGTGGTAGTCATAAGGGTTGTTTCTGAAGTGTTGCAAAGTTGTGGGTTATTCTCGTAGTCAAGATAGAATTTGTTCCTTCAAATTTATTTTGGAGTTTAATCTTCTTGGGCCCTCGTAGCGTTGACAAGATGTTTGTGTGGCCACACCCAAAATCTCCCGAATATGTTCGGAAGATTTGGTAATCTTGCTCAATCACTTATAACGAGAAATGAATAGTTGGATAAAGAATGACTTAATTCCATATCTTTATTTAACATGGTATTAGAAACAAAGGATAATAATGAGAAATCATTAAAGGTTTTCCGGAGCCTTGCTCGAGTTGTACTAGAGGCATCGAAGTGTTGCTAGACGCTAACCGAATGTGATCACTCTATTAAGATATGTCCAAGTGGGAGCTGTTGGTTTTATGGACAATAAATTAATAGACGTGTGTTAGGATCGAACTCGAGACTATGGGATTGCACGATTCTCCGAGATAATTCAAGAAAAGTCTGTTATAAGGTCTCCTAAGAAGTCTTCTTCAACAAGAATTGATGAGGATAGAGCAATGGAGGATAAACTGGATAAGGAACTTGTTGGTTTTATGGACAATAAATTAATAGACGTGTGTTAGGATCGAACTCGAGACTATGGGATTGCACACTTTACGTATGAGAATTTAAAGTTAATAATTAAATATAAACGTTATATTTATTTATTTATTAAACGAAATAACTAACGGACGTTAAGTAAATAATGTAATGGACTAACGGTCGTTAAATGTTTATGGAAAAGGATCAAATTGCAAAAGTTGGGAAGGTTCCGGAATCCCTTTGGGGACTCCTTAACCGATCGGCCTAGGGACACAAAACAAGGAAAGAAAAACCAACTTGTTCACCAAGTTTGCTTGAGTATATAAACAAGGCTTGGGGTTTTATTTTTCCATCTCTTGTGCTCATTAGCTAAACCCTAAAAATTGTTTTGTGTGTGTTTTTGTTCTCCAAACCGATCGTCCACCATCATAGGTGTTGATCCAAAACTTTTCCACAAACCAAGTTATTTGTTTGATAAAAACTAGCATTACTTTAATTCGGTTTAGTACGTGTGTACAAGAACATAGTAATAACATACTTTTGTTATTATCTTGGATTGAATTACAAAACGGAAAGGGGTAATTCATATAATCCTATAAACCCTAATTAGGGTTCATCCCAATTGCTAGTTTGTGGATTTGATTCTTGTTCGGCTAGAATCAAGAAAAGGTACGCATATTCTTTTATGTTAATTAATTTTTCATTAATAAATCCTATACGCTTCCGCTTGAATACTTTGATGTTTTGTAGTTATTTATTTGAATGTCATGTTATCTAATTCCAACAGAACTAAGTAACAACAAAGAATATCTGATTAGACCTTATCTTTTACCTGGTGAGAAAATAATATTCAGATACAATTGTGAAAGAGTTGTGGGTCTCGATAAGTACGATGGAATCTTTTTCATTGGAGAACTTTGTTTGTATGTCATTCAGAATTACTCATTTATCAATTTGGTTGCATTTGTGAGAAGGAAACGGAAGATGAACTTTCAGTTATCGATCAAGCTTT
Organism: Chrysanthemum lavandulifolium; assembly: GCA_022545495.1. Classification (NCBI taxonomy): domain Eukaryota; kingdom Viridiplantae; phylum Streptophyta; class Magnoliopsida; order Asterales; family Asteraceae; genus Chrysanthemum; species Chrysanthemum lavandulifolium. The sequence continues at coordinate 269,324,655 of CM040241.1, forward strand.
AGGTGTAACAAGAGATTTTCCTATGAGCATGGATTCACAGTCAAAGTTGACTTCATCATGGGGTGCGACAGCTAAAGCCCATAGCGGGTGACGAGCTTGGGCCTACAATGGTGGTGCGTGGGGCAAGGAAAAAGTTGGTAACAGTGGGAATGTACCTCATCTCTGGCGAATGTGGAAGCTTAATAGTGTCCATGAAATGTTGAAATGTGATTACCAGCTACGTCCTATTGCTATTGAGATATTCAGTATGGATGGATGCAATGATCTTCTGGTTTTCCATAAAAGGAGAGGGGGGAAGTGTTCAAAAATTTGTTGGCCATGAATCTTCCTAGAAACATCATGTATGTTGTTTATCTCCAACTGAATTCATATATGTATTTCCCTTGAAAGTAGTAGCAAGGTTATCTGCTTAATGTTCTTTTTTTTCTTTCTTTAAACAGGTTGGACACCACAATTTCAGGATCAGTGAAACAAGAAAGTGCTTTTAAGCTTATGACTAAATCCTTCTCCAAGAGGTGGCAACATGGAGAAATTACTAACTTACAGTACCTGATGCATCTCAACACACTTGCAGGTCGTGGGTACAATGATCTTACATTGATTGTAATCTTTTTAGTTGCTTTAGCCCACTTTGAGTTTGAACTACATCTAGATAGTTGTCTTCTGCTGAAAGTTCGTGCTAACACGTTTCTTACAATCGCTAATTTTTCAAAGTCTCTTTCTATTCTAGACATATCCACTAACTATCTTCCATCCTCTTTGATATATTATTGGTTATTGAACTTCAGTTGCAGCCTTACCAGTGTTGATCTTTCCTACAACGAGTTGCTCGGTACCATTCCAGAAGCATTTGGTACATTCACATTCCTACAGAACTTGGATTTGACCTCAAATGGCCTTATAGGTGGTATCCCAAGATCGTTTGGGAACTTCAGCACCTTAGAATCCCTATATCTTTCCTTGAATGCTCTAAAAGAAGACCTTCTGAAATTCTTCTATCTCTTGGGGCCAACAAAGAAGTCAATCCAAGTTCTGGGATTGAGTTATAATAACAAAAGTGGTTCTTTATCTGATTTTACAACATTCACGGATTTAAAAGAATTACATCTTGCTTACAATGAGTTGAATTGAAATTTCCTTGAAAGATTTGAAAAAATAACGAATCTCGTCTGATAACCAGATCAGTGGATTGCTCCCAGATCTTTCACCTCTTTCTTCATTGCAGGAGTTATATTTTGAGAGAAACAGTTTGGGGGTCTTTTCAAATCTCTTGCATGGTAAAATCTCTGAAACTCATCTTGCAAATCTGTCTCATTGAGTTGCATTCACATGTGAGTCCATCTTTGTGTTTGATAATGAACATGCAAATAAAAGAATTAGAAACTGTTAAGAGAACTCCATAATCAATGTTATAAGATAAGACGATATATTCAATTTCTTTAGTAAGGTTTTATACCAGTGAGTTACATACAATTGTGCCATCTATACTGAGTTGTCTTGATTTACAGGACAACAGTGCACAAAGAAATATCGACAAGAGGGTGAAAGGAATTGATTAACATATATTAGGTAATGCACTTTGATGTAGTTTTTTCTTTTTTTATTAAGTGAAAATAAATCATGTTAATATTTCTGGATTATTTCCTAGATATTTGTCCCGTTACTAATCTATTCGCTATGAAACATAATCTTTAAGCATGGTTTGAGGCAGTTTTCGAGAATACAAAAGAAGAGGAAAAGAACCATTTCAAGGTAATCTTTTATGTCATCTTGCTCTCACGAGTAAAAGGCGTGTGATGGGTGATTAGAGCATGTTGGTTAGTGGCCTAAAATGATTTACAGTAGAATTGGATCATTTTCGTACGGGTAAAATGTGTCTGTGCAATATGACCTTAAAACGCCTCTATTGTATGCCTACTAATATTTGTCTGCAAGTATAGTATCCAGAAATAATGACATGAGCTGTTAGTACTTATCATACTCTTGATCGTATAATCAATAAAGTGCTAACTGTAAAAAATTCCAATCGAGATATCTCTTCGGGAAATTTTAAATTTGGTATTGCTTATATGAAAAGTATGTTATATCTTGAATTTTCTTTTCTCATGAACTTAAGATCAATACCATTATTTCATTGTTGTTGTAATACCTCAGTTAAAAAGTACCCATGTATATATCCTTTTTTTCTTTGTAATGAATCAAATAATGTTGTTTTTTTGTCATTCTTTAGGTTAGATGTATGATATGGTATCTATGTTTTTTCTTATGATCGGTGAGCCACAATCACAGCCAACATTCCAAGAAATATTAGTTATGCTTAAGGATTTGGAAAAGAATTGTTTAGAACCTGTTTTCAGCGTATTATTATCTACTAATTTCTAATTCATTCTTTGATTTCAGTTAGCAACCAAATTCGTAACACTGGACAAACTTATGCAAATATAATACTTGTGCAAGAAGGTAAAATTATTTTACTTTTTTCTTTTCTTGATGAAGTTGTATAATCATGTTAATCGGAGAGTAAAACATTCAATACATATAAACATAGACTGTATTTCAAACGGGTTAAACGGGTAAAAGAAATATTATGACGAATAAACGCGTTGCATACAGAATACATCAAATTCATTATGAAATCTAAAAAACTGACATAAAATCTTCCGGTTTTTTAAACAACTTAAAAATCAAGACTGACCTGCAACCTAATGATGGTCCAACATTGTAGTTGCAGAAAAATGTGCTTTTATACAACTTTACATCACCATAGCACAGTTGGCTAGGATTCACTATCCAATTCTATAGCAGCACCATATCGATAGGATTATGCCAATGTGAAACGGATGATTGGCAATCACATTAGGATAGGTTTTGGAGTTCTTATATGTCACCGTAAGGTTAGTTGTTTATCTGCGTTTTATTATCCATAGCCAGTTACAAGCAACGAACTAAGGAGATAGTGTTTGGACGCGCTTTGGTTGTTTCATGTTGTGATAATTAGATTTGTCAGACCATCACTTGTAATTGTGGTTTCACTTATAAGTTACAAAAGTGGACACTATCATGTTTTTTTAGCTCATGGTTATCTTTCTATTATTAATCCGTTAATAAGGTTTCAGTCCCCTCATTATTGTACTTGATATAGTGGGACATTCAATCTGAAACAAGTTGATCGCATCGGTGTATCTGAAATCGTTTCACCTAGACATATCCTAAATACGTTAGCACCCAAAACTTGGTACCAAATTGCTCATGCGATTTCTGGATTTTTTTTTTGGCTTTTAAATTGTGATATATAGTGAGGGATGTTTTACACTGTTCTTTAGACAATATGTATAGCTTACAAGATTAGTTCTAACCAATGAAGAACAAAATTGTTAGATTAAAACTAAAACTTGGCTCATATGGCTAAATCACTAATTCAGATGATTATGTAACGAAAATTGAGGACAATATAATCTAATCAGTTTGCAGCTGTTGTGATGCGTAATAAAACATGAGGACATGGGCATTAGATATATATATACATGTACGATCAAATCTTACCTCATGCTGTTTTATTGTCTAATATAGATCCTTTTTGTGACACATATACTTGGTGTATATGGGTACGAGATCTTGATGGGAAACTTGATGAAAACTTGCTAAACTTCTTATTCATATTGTTCTAGCATTTAAAATTCTGTTATTTCCAGGTTTGGTTTTGTTGCTACTATCGATTCAATCAAGCTCACCAACCTATTTTTCATTCTACCAATTAAAGTCTAAAATTCATACAAGGGGATACTTCTAAATTCTAATTGCAGCACATTACAGGTATATTTCTCAAGTTATACTCATACAAATTTATATATGTTCATTCATACAGCCGTATGGGCACGGGCAACGGGCTAAAACGAAGACAGGCTAGAATGGGCTTTGGCTTAAAGCAGGCGCGGGCCAAGCAGGCACATGTTATACAAATCGCTTAATAAAAGCCAAAAACGGCGAAATAAATTCATTAAACATAATATCTTATTTATATTAAAAAATTAAATATATTATATTAAAAAATCTTTAAAACGATCGTAATGTTCTACAATTGATAAAAAAAATGTGCCCGTTAATGCCCATTTAAGTTTTCAATAGGCTATATGTGCCCATTTCAAAAAAAAGAAGGGGCAAAAATCTTTTAAAAATTTGCCCATTTAACCCATCTTTTTGTTTTTGGGCACAGTTTGCCACCTCTACGTACGTATTTTGTATTTTTGAAACTAATGTCTAAAATGATAGTTTTAAGTTTTCTTGAATCTTGATTCTTTCTTATTCTTATTCTTTTCTGTTCTAACACCAAGCTGTGGTGATTCGACGTGTTTTAAACCAACTAACATTTTTAATTGAGTTGATTACATAATGAAAATTGAGGACAAAATAATCTAATCGATTGTGCGGTTGTTGTCCTTGCCCCATGCTCACCCTTTCATATGTAATCTAATCGAGTTGATTACGTAATGAACGGATTGGTCCTGCTATGTTGAGTGCAGATGCAGTCGTGTAACGCTTGCAAAATTAGATCTTTTGGATCTTTTGGAATCTACACTTGCGATGTTTTTGTTGTTTTAAATGTAGTGTAAAGAAAGAAATTATTGGTTTCTTATTGTTGATCTTTTGGTCTTTTATTTCAGATGGGAGCTGTTGAAACAATCTTTGACGAGGTTCATAATATATTCGACATTGGTAGTTCTAAAGGATTACATGAATATTCAGTTGAAAAGATACCTAAGATCAAAGTTACATCTAACAATAATTTAGATGATTCGGGAGATAAAGTCTCATGCTTTGTATGCCTTTAGGTTTCTCTTTATAACTGGCTATAGCTTCTCACATACGACATGTTGAGTAAATATAAGTATCAGTTTTCAACAATCAATTTTCCAAAAAAGAAAAACTAAGCGCAACAAAACTCGATAATCTTGGAGAAAAATAAAATTGGGGATTTTGAAAGATGTAGACAAATTAATAAACCAAGTAAATACCATGTTTGATTTTCTTTTCCTGCACTTGTGATTGTACTCATATGATGTTCTTGAAAACAATTTGCTCAAGAATGTCAAATGAGCGACTTCTAGATTATTTTGAGGTTATCATAAATCTTATATTAATTGGTTTTCATATTTTGAGGATTTTCTACTAGGAGAAACGGTGAGAAGTTTGCCACAATGTCATCACATGTTTCACCCGCCTTGTATTGATAAATGGTGGTCGACACGGATCTTGTCCATTATGCGGTAGCGACCTTTAAATTAATTCTTTATTCTCAGTAAATTCCCAAAATGAAACATTTTTCAAAAGCGATGGCATATGACCTTGCCATGGAGGTGCGATGAAGAAACATAATTTTAACAAATAAATTTTAATTGCATGATCCTTGGAAGTGGCTAAATTGAGGCCGAAAAGATACGTAAAATTAATCATGACAAAAAGATCATGTTTAAATGGATGCAACCAATATGAATTATACTTCTTAACCGTTTAATTTAACTTTTAATAAATTTTAACTATATATTTGTTCTACTAAATCCTAAAAATAAAAACCATAAATCAAAGTACTTACCTGCTTTTAGTCGTTTAATGGATTATGGTAACATCAATTATAGATCTTAACCCTTTCATTTAACTTTTAATTACTTTTTAGTATATATTTGATCCACTAAATCATAAATCATTAATTACTTTTTATTTGAAAATTTTGCATAGGTCAAACTAAATCATGGATTAAATAGGGCGATGAGATCTCTGGTGAGGGAAATGCATACCCTACAAGTAAGTCTGCAAACTTGCAGCTCTGTATTTGGAGTTGCTATTTTGGAAGACGGATACAACCATTAATAATACTAAATTCGTCTATCACCAATGAATACAGCTTACTCACTTTAAAACCTAAAATAACTTTTAGTATATATATTTGTTCAACTAAATCCTAAAAATAAAAACCAAAATCAAAGTACTTACCGCTTTTAGCCGTTTATGGATTATGGTAACATCAAATATATACTAAACTTTAGGTATTCCACCCGTTTCATTTAACTTTTAATTACTTTTTAGTATATAATTGTTCAACTAAATCCTAAAAATAAAATAAAAAAATCAAAATACTTACCTGCTTTTAGCCGTTTTATGAATTATGGTAACATCAACTATAGATCTTAACCGTTTCATTTAACTTTTTAGTACTTTTTAGTATATATATGATCCACTAAATCCTAAAAATAAAACCACAAGTCATACCCGTCCATCGGACGAGTTTGACACTACTATAAATATATATATATATATATATATATATATATATATATATATATATATATATATATATTATCCAAATGCGTTAGGAGAATTCTTTACTTTTACAAAATTAAACACTAGGAAACAGAACTCGATGAAAGTCCCATGATTCTGGACCCTGCACCACTGCATGAAAATACATATGACGCTAGATGAAAATAAGATGTTCCAAAGGATATCCTCGTTATGAATTTTAAACTATGATTAGAATGTATTAATAAGTTCATAGTTGGTTTTGATATGTGTATGAATTACTTAATGAGACCTACATTGGTTGTTGACTCTTATGTTAGATCGTATATGTATATATTTTGCACTTCATTTTCGTTTTTGTTAGTAAAAATCTTACAGTAATTCTTTTTGCATTTTTATAGAAAGAATCAAGATATATACAATATAATTCATTTTTACATTTGTATTATTAGCTTATTTACTTCTAGAATATGTTTTCCTCTCTAACCAATGTGAGATTAAAGATTAAAATAGTTTTCACCAAAACATGTTTTATGGTAAAAAAAAATGTAATTTTTTAAAATTGTCAAGAATTCATGAGTTTTCAGATATTAACATCCATCAAATTTCCTTTTAACTTGATGAACTAAAACATCATATTATTTTAAACGCATAACATATGCATACTTTTGGTATATTAATTAGTCGCAAACAATTTCTTTCTTCAACCTATGTGGGATAAAAGTTAAAGAATATAATGCTAGAAAAGGTATTCATATACAACAAATAGTAAATTATTACACTACAAAAAAGATTTTTATGTACATAAAAAGAAAGAGATAATGCAAGAGGTAATGAAACAAAGATGTTTTACTTGGAACTAAAAACTGAAGTTTATAATAAGCAACTAGTTTAAGTGTTTAGAGCACGAAACATGAAGGTAACAATATAAAATTATATGTTGTGTAAAAATGAAAGATTGCAAATGTTTAATCTTTGTTCTTTGTGCTTATAATCATAGAGAGTAAAATATGAAACTTCATAAACTGTTTCAATATGCGTACGAGTTAATGGATGAGACACATTTTGGTTGTAGAGTTAGACCATGAGTTTATTTTGCATCTCATTATTGTTCTTATCAAACATCTTACATACAAATAGAGTTGCTCATATACTCATTGTCAACATATGTTTGCTTTTTCATTGCTATATAAACTTACAAGTTACAACTATGATTAACATATGTTCATTTCTTAGATTTTTATATGGGTATGTATTATCTAACAATACATACTTACATATGTTGCTTATTGAGTTTAATTGTATGTGAATTTATTAGCTCAATTTTCAAGTATATACAACGTGGAAAACTAGAATGGGGGTTGAATAGTTTTACCAATTTAAAATTTCCTTTTAAATATTTAGATCGACTTATGTCAATCTATTTGGTTGTTTATGTTGGACGTTGATACATAGATATATAAGCGTGTAATGAAAGATAAAGAGAAGCACATCACCACAACACAAGTATTTATAGTGGTTCGCTACAAAGACACCTTCCTTGCCCTACTCCACTCCCCGAGTCACCTACTCGAGTTCGTAAACACTACACCAACTCCTTATGGCGGAGAAGCCTTCACAACGCCGCTTAACCTTTTTGGGTACAAAGTGAATACCGAGTTCCTTCACCAAGGTGAACCACATCTAACACAACGTCGCCTACCCTTTATACGGTGCTAGGCTAACCACCGAGTTCTTTCACACCAAGGAGAACTAATCCTATCACTGGCGTCGCCTACCCTTTATTAGGTACTAGGCTAAGCACCTAGTTCCATTACTATGGAGGAACTACTACCCTTCACAACACAACACCTAATATCAAGAAGATCCACTCCTTGTTACAACACCATCAAGGATATCACCATCCTTGAAATAAACAAATACTTATATGTATAACGATGCACCTCATCGATTATCGACCTAGGCATTCTTCCCAAATGCTACTTGATTTGATTCTTGACATCCTTTACTAATGCCTTTGACACAACGCTTGGCACCCTTTACTAATGCCTTCGTCTTGACACCTTTAGCATTCTTCACTAATGCTTTGACACGAACGATAAGCACCTTTCACTAATGCTTTCATCTTGACACTTTCGGCATCCTTCACTAATGCCTTCAACCCAACATCTATGGAGAAAGAAAGAACTATCAACAAGAGAACCTCAGTTGTCTTGATGATGACGAAGCATGGCAACTCATGAACTTGAGCTTGCTCGTCTTCAAGAAGTGGTGATCTCGCCTTTAAGAGGAACCTAGAAGATCACACAAAAACAAAAGACAAACTACAAAGATCACTTGGATCTGAGGTTAGAGGGTTATAATACTTGGGGAAGTATGTGTGTAAAGTGGTAAGTAGAAAGGAAGAAATGGCTCTCTATTTATAGAAGAAATTCTCTACTATTCCCCGGATCCCACGGATCCCTACCACAAGGGATCCGGCTAGCACAAAGCCAGGGATCCGTGGAACGCTCCTCTTTGCCCATGGGTATTTTTGGTTATGGGTCATGGGTCATGGGTTATGGGTTGATCCATGGTTTTCTTTCTAGATACAATGTATCTCAAGGATACAATAAACTTGGTTAAGTGGTATATATAAAACCATGGGTTATGGGTCAATACCATTTGCTAGTTTTTACCCATTTAGTATATACTTGTTTTTACCCATTTTAGTATATACTTGTTTTTACCCATTTTAGTATACTTAGTTTAAGTATATGCTAACGCAATATGTAAACACTAGTTGTTGTACATATGTATCTAAATCATAAAATCACTTATACTTGTTTTAGTGTTTTATGTGAAAACGTAAGTGTGTTAGGAAACTATTAACTCAAACTATTTATGTATTCTATTTGTTTCATTAAAATGATTTTACGTTTGTTATCGACAAAATATTAGAAGATCGTAAAATATAAATAAATGTTTTTACGACTTATTTGTATTAACAATCTCCCTTTTGTTGATGACAAAACATAAAATTATTTTAAGAAAAACTAAAATTGTAGTAAGTTTGAATTAGTAGTTTTACTTTCTTCTCCCCTTTTGTCGAAACAAAAGTGTAAAAGAAACTAACACAATTTTTATAAGAAAAATATGTAAAATGTAAAAGAGCAAGTGACGGGAATGGTACTCGTCTAAACTCCCGCTTGACGAGTCCATCCCTTTGAGAGAAGCGTCAAGGACATGTCGTAAAATAAACTAATTGTGTTTGCAAATTTGTTTGCAAATGATTAAATCTTAAGTAAAACGTGCTCCCCTTGAAGATTACAAAGTTGCAATGGGGTGTCATGAAGTATAATCCCAAATCGGATTAAGTTGCAAATGTTTTGCAATATCGTTTGACACAAAGCTCCCCTAGCTTTATGGTGTCAAAATCTTCATATGTATTTTGAAAATCTACAAAGTAAAGGTTAGAAAACAAGAGTATAGTGCATAATTTCCCCAAATAAAATCAAGTTAGTAGAAGTTTGTGCTTCGATCCACGGATCCACGGTTCCCTTCTTGGAGGGATCCGCTAGGCATTTGGAGGATCCTATTTGTCTGATTGGCGATTTCTTGACAATGAGAGTGTTTCAATCAATGCTAATGAAGATGTGAAGTAATATATGATATAGCAAGCACAAAGCACAAAGCACAAAACAACTATGGCATATAGATATTCATTTAATAAAAACAAGAGATGATCAAACAAATCTCTAAAACTAAGAAAATGAACGAGCCATACAAGTGCTACTAATGCTAATGAGTTACCCAAACTCAAAATTCAACTAAAAGCTTAATGATGATCAAGAATGAGATAAGTTTCCTAAATGTTCTAAGTTTGAGCTTGTGAATATGATGCTCATTGTAGTTTAGGCTTGTTTACCTCTTCAAAATGTTCGAGGAGGTGATAAAACATGAAACGTTGCTCTTCACGTAGTTCACGTATCAACCTTTCAACATGTTTACAATGATAGCAATCCTTGTCATGGTTTTGAATTTCTTGAAGTGGAAGTTCAAGTGAAGTGGGTTGAGGATCTTCAAATGAAGGAGGAATTGGTGGAGGCTCATTAAGTGATGGCTCTACAATGTTTGAGGTGGAGGTAAAAAGCATCAACTTCCATGTGGTCGGGTGGTTGCCTTTGATGTTGTTGGGAATTAAGGTAATCTCGATTCAAGTGATTCTAGAAGAAGAAATGATTCTTAGAAGAAGAAAGGATTCGAAGCTATACTTATTGAAGTGTTAAAGCAGAACATTGTGTTGTTTCTTTGAAAAGTGGGAACCACGTGGGAGAGATAAAGCTCGATTATAGAGTAAAAGTCGGTAGTATTAAAGATAGGTTGGCGCCGTTTATGTAGAGCTCTCTCAGAATAAACACGATGATTAACAAAACAATATGATTAGTTGCATGCTTGTCTAGATGCATGCTTAGTCTATGTTAGTTTTAGGACCGTAATTTGTCAACGCTCATTAGGGTTTCTTGCCTATATAAGAAACCATGTTAGTTTGTAATAGATAAGTTTTTCTCAAGTTTCTCAAGTCTTGTATTCTATCCGAAACATAGAGTTTCTATAATCAAAGATCCATAGAGGATCAAAAGTGTTCTTAGTTATTATAACTTGTATTTATTTTCCGCTACAATATCAAGTTGTAGAGATCTTCTATTAGTTTGCTTGTGATTACATAGGCAACACTAACGATCTCCAAAGTGCTTAAGATCTATCAAGGTGCGTGTGTGTTTCTAACAAGTGGTATCGAACCTTGGGAAAGTCTCTACGATACTAAGAACCATTCTCACCCCATACAATCAAACATTCATTCACCATGCTCGGATCCGATAATGAAAATGAAGTCACCAACACAAACAACACCAACACCACTTCCATGCAACACTCGCCTCACAAACAACAATGGTAAATTCCTTATTTAAAGAGGAAGAATATGAACTTTGGACTATGAAGATGGAAAGCTGGATTTCCAATATTGATTGGAATCGTGGGAGGTAGTGAAGAAAGGAAATAGTCTAAAGAAGATGATTCACGACAGAGATGGGAAGTTTATCATGGCTCCACCAAAAAGCTCTTGAAGAAGTTGGCCATGCGAGAGAGAGCATAAAGTAAAACTATTCGCTCAAGCCATACACGAAGATCATCTATGTGATTTTCACCATATGGATGATGCTAAAGACATATGGATGGCTCTCAAAGCAAGGTTCGGTGGAAATGAAGAATCAAAGAGAATGAGGAAGTCCATGCTAAGACAACAGTTTGATGCTTCAACATATCGGAAGAAGAAGGTATCCACAAGGGATACAACAGTTCCATAGGATCTTGAGTCGGTGAATCATTTGAATGCTAAACCGGATAATGAAGATTGCAACTCAAAGTTCTTGCGGTCCTTGCCGCCATCATGGTTGCATGTTAGTATAGCACTCAAGGCTAAAGGAGGGTTGGACATGCTCACTTTTGATGAGGCGCATAAGACTCGAACTCTTGAACCGGATGTCGGGACTCCTACCGTACATCTTCTTCAACAATGCGACTTTTGTTGGGACATCTCATTCCAACATGATGGTACAACCTCCTAGCTCAACTATTTTCCATCATCTCCTAGTTCCAACTATTTTCCGGCATCCGCTCTCCCACTCCACCACATAACACTCGTCCCACTCCACAATCTTCACAACCTAAGACCAAGTAGTGTGATGGAGGATGTTCTTCATTCGTTTGTTCTTGACTATGATACTCAGGTATCTTGCATATGAAGACTTTGATCGGTTGGACCCTCTTGAAATGGAGGAAATGAAGTCGAAAATGCGGTGGCATTCTTGTCGATGGACATCAAAAGGTTTGAAGAGAAGGTTGGAAGGAAGTTTGTTTTCAAGGAAAGGAACCGGCTCGCTTTGATAGGAGGAAAGTCAAGTGCTTCACTTGTCATCGGATGGGGCATTTCTCAAGAGAATGCAAGGACGAAAGAATGGAGATGGAGCCAAATATATTTCCTATCGCCAGAAACAATAGAAGTCGAGCTTGAGCTCTCCTCACCATGGATGAACAGTCAACCTGGATCGCACATGAACACATTAATGAGGAAGCTCATGATCTCGACAAGCTTGGACCGCTTGCAAGGTGCAATTCGGATGAAAGGCATGATCGGTTTGCCTTGATGGGACTATCTCGGTACACAATTGTATATTTGGTACGTAGTCTTAGATACAATGAACTTAAAGAAGAATTTGATGCTATGAAACCTAAGTTTGATGCATGCTATATTGATAATGAAGCTCACAAACTCGCATTAAAAGCGTAGAAAGACAAAAGTGTGGTTTCAAAAGAATCAAATAGCTTATGAAGAAAAGATAAAAGTGATACGGTTTGATCTAGAAGTTGCAAATAATTACTTAAAGCTGTCTCGAGAAAGCAAAGGATGAAGCGTATCGAGAACCTAGAGCTTAAGGCAAAACTAATGAGGAAATTGCTAGGAATAATGAATGGCAAATGTCGGTAAAAGCTTAAATAGAATTATCTATTCTAGTCAATCTCGGACATATCCTATAGGTTTGGGTTTTCAAAATTATGTTGGTCCGGAAGCTAAGTATGATAGGCGTAAATCTACCCCGGTGGCCTAGCTAATTATGTTAAAGAAGGTAATATGCATCTTGTCCTGGTCCCATTAGAGGTGAGTTCATGCCACAGACCTATCCATCACTGTTGACCTTGATGGATCACATCACCTATATGGCAAAAGTCAAAAGACTTGCTGACCACGATACCTCATCTAATGATTTTGTCTCTTGCTCGGCGGTGACAATTCATCGGATCAAGGTCTACTTCCTATGAAAGTCGTGAGTCAAATGAGAAGTCGACCTTCCCAAGCTGAACCAACACCCAAGCACGCACCCCGGTCTACTTGTGAGCCCTCTAGGAAGGCTGGCGAGGAATCAACTTCCAAGACGGTTTCTCAAGACTTATCTTTTAAATGTTTGAATAATCGGTCGATAAAACAATTCCTTGAATGTATCTGTTTTAAGTACTTACGCATGTAATCCAACATCTCCTATTTGAATAAAACTTCTAAGAAGAAGACATGTTTTGTATGTGGAAGTAAATTCCATTTGATTAAGGATTGTGATTTTTATGAACAAAGATTGGGTGCATGTGCTACTCTCGAAACACAAACCTAATCTGGACCAATGTTGCTAAAATTCCACCTTATGTCCTCAGCGAAAGACCGACTCTCATTGGAGAGGTTCGATTACCGGACCTTATGTTCAACCCACTAGCCCATACTTTAAACATGGTTATTGGCCTACATATGTTGACTCTATGTATCTTTGGGATGGGATATGGAACCTTCTTTGTGAAGCCCTCGGCGAGTTGTTCTTGGACTAACAAGGACCAAATTATCAATGGAGGACCAAGAACAATGGTGGATCCTCTAAAACTTCATGCCCTAAACACTGTGATCCACAAGGCGAGGTTCAAGTCGATAATGACTTGAGCCTCCTCTGAATCTAATTGTTTGTATATATTTTTGTTGTTGTTGTAGGATCATCCCTTAAGCATAAGAATATTGGTATTGTTGATAGTGGTTGTTCCGAAGCATGTCCGGAAGCAGAGATATGATGCACAACTTTTTCCCATAGAAGGAGGAGGCAATGTGACTTTTGGAGGAAGTGATGGGAGTATTACGGGAAAGGCACCATAAAGACACCTCATCCGGATTTTGAAAATGTGTACTTTGTTATGAACTTGACATTTCAACTTGTTCTCTGTTTCACAAATCGTGACACTAAGAACAAAGTTCTCTTCATCGAGAATGAATGTCTTGTCTTTGTCTAAAGACTTCAAACTCCCGTAAGAAACTCCAATTCTCTGAAAGTTCCTCGAACTCACAACTTATACACATTCAACCTTAATGAAGTTCAACGGTGGTGATCTCACTTGTTTGGTGGCTAAAGCATCTCTTGATGAGTCCACTAAATGGCATAGAAGAATGGCGCATGTGAATTTCAAGACCATTAACAACCTCTCTAAAATGGGTCTTGTTGAAGGTCTTCCTCCAAAGTATTCACAAATGATCATAATTGTGTCGCTTGCAACAAAGGAAAACAACACGAGCTTCTTACAAAGCTATCAATGCTATGAGCATCATTCTTGAACCTCTTGATTTGCTTCACATGGATCTGTTTGGTCCAACTCAAGTCGAAGCATTGATCATAAGTACTTCATTTGGTGATCACCGATGGCTATAGCGATTTTGTTGGGTTTTCTTTCTCGTAACCAAAGATGAAACATCTCAAGTCTTGATGAATTCATCACTCTTGTTGAAAATCGGTTGAACAAAAGGTTAAGGGTATTCGATTGTGATAATGGGACGAGTTCAAAATGCTATTCTTATAGAACTTTGTGGGTCAAAAGGCATAAAAGGGACTATAGTAATCCAAGAACCCCACAACAAAATGGGGTGGTGAAAGAAAGAATAGGACCTTAATAGAGGTTGCTAGATCCATGCTTGCAGACTCTAAACCGCCCACTATGTTACGGATGAAGTTGTGGCACCGCTGCTATGTGCTAAACAGGGTGTCCATTACTGGACCACAACTCAAAACCCCATATGAACTTCTCTTTGGAAAGGTTCTGTCATACACTACCTAAAACCTTTTGGTTGTCAGTGACCATTACGAACACAGTGATCCGTTGGGAAAGTTTGATGAGAAGGTCGATGATGGTTATATTGTGGGTTATTCACTCATAGTAAGGCCTCTGAGGTGTACAATTTGCAAGCCAAGAAGATAGAGGAGACGTTGAACCCGAGATTTTGGAAGATAAGCATAATGTTCAAGGACGTGGTCATACTTGGTCTTTTGACCTTGACTATAGCGATTCCTTGGGTTACACTAGACACTTGGCTAATCAAAATGCGGGTTCTCAAAACTCTCCAACTAACAATGCAGTCCCTTTGATGATGACTCTGAAAATGAGTTTGAAGATGATGAGCAACCTATACTTGTGCCTTCTTTCTCCCCTAACAATATTGCAGGTACCATGATATGTGTCTAAATACACATATATTTGTATTATATAAACCCACAAAACAACCAAAAACACACAAATGACTTTCAAAATGATACAAATTCATGAAAATGTGTTTTTATGTGATTCAGTACAAAAGATTGAAAACAAGTGAAACTTGATCAATTTCACAACAATTGTCGTTTCGGTCCACGAGTTACACAAAATGTCAAAACTAGTCCCTAAAAGTTTTAAATGAATGAAAAGTCAACTTAAGTCCTTGGGAAATCAAAATGTTCACAAAACATCCCCGGATAAAAGTTTACACAAAATGTCAATTTTACCCTCGAGTTACAAAATTGGCGAAATGGTCCTCGGTATTCTAAACTTGGAATTTTACAAATAATACCCTTGTACTATGCATGATTGAAAATTTGGAACATTTGATAAACTTTTGGGAAATTACAACTTTAGTCCCTAAATATCCAAAATTACATTTAAGGTCCTTAAAGTTTAAAAATACAATAAATATACAACTTTGGTCCTTATGTAATTGTGTTATGACAAGTTTAGTCCTTGTGAGAGTATTGAAAAGGTTCATGTTCAGCCCTCAAGTTTGGAAATGTTGCACTTTTGGTCCTTGTTGTTAATACTTAACCATCCAGGACCCTTATGATATTCAAAGCCCAACTTGGCCCAAAACCAACCCACCCTTTGTATTATTAGCTCGGTCAATGAAGTCAAAACAACCTCACCGCCCAAAACCAAGATATCCATAGCACTCTCTCCCAAGTCGATATCTCCAAAACCGGTGGTTTTCCACTCTTTTCAACCCTCCTCCCATACCATGTCCCCTCCACACCCCTCTAAACAACAAAACTCTTAATTGAGCCAACCAAATCTCATTAAAGCTAAAAACCTGCTCAAGATGACTTTGGCGCCAAAATCCAATGGAAGGCCAGGATGAATTCTACTCATCCAATGGTGGTGGGATTATCTCAGAGTACAAGTGGGAGATGATTGGATATAAAAAGAGAAGCAAGAGCAGAGGAAAAACTACTTTGGCCTTAAGCCTTAGTCACGTAGTTGTAGCTTTTAATGCTTTTCTTAGTTTAAATGTCTTTTAATCTTTAAAATGATGTAATTTTCTTTAAATTAGTGTAATGAATCTTTAATTTCGGTTTAATTTCAAGTTTCATCTCGGTTTAAGTTTTGCTTATTTCCTTTAATTTTCAAAATTTTAAATTTCATGTTTTGTGGTTGTTTTAAGGGATCTTTAAGCCCCATAAGCTCTTGACAAAGTTTTTAAAGCTTTTAGATTCATTAAACATGTTTTAGTCTTTAAATTCGTAAAAGCTAAAAAAAATCTAGAAAAGTCAATGGAAGTCAAGCGTGATCAAAATAAGAAGTTCGGGATAGGAGTCAAGTGGATGGATTTTCGGTTCCTAGCTATCGACAATAAGCTAGAGTGGTCTCTTAGCCTTGGTACTCGGTTTCAAGCATGATCATGTGAGTTTCATTTTGCCATATTTTGCATTTCTTGTTTTAATCCTTCTTATGCTATGATTTTCATGAATCATGTTTCATTGTTGTTATGTAGTGATATTATAGCTTAACATCGTGTTTATGTTTTGGAATCCATTGTGGCTTGAAATTACATGTTGTTGTCAAAATACTTAATTTTGAAAATCCTAAACCTAGACTCTTGTGACTAATTGTTTAGGTTGAAAAATGCTTAGTTTGACACACTTAAGCTTCTGGATTTGATAGGTTCTGTTTATACAGTTGGTTGTTATGAAGTCCAATCTTATCTTATTTAGAGGACTGTTTGGTTCTGCTGATCCTTAAGCAGTCATATGTTTGCTTGTTGTTATTGTTATTGTTATGTATCACAATAGTACCTTTTAACTCAGTTAAGTTATAATATGCAGTTCTTATTTTGTAAAAAGTCAAATCTCCTTTTAATTTGTTATTACAGTTTACTGTCATAGATTTAGGTTGCCCAATTCATAGTTTTAGCTTAAAAGTATGTTATCTAGCTTACTTTAGTTTCTATATAGCTTAATACATCATATATAATCAGTGGTTTGATTTCTAAATTCACCATAGTCAACTTTTATGTTCTTGTAAAAAAAGTCAATTTTTCATTATAGTCGTTTTTGAATAAAATGTAGAATTTTATTGTGTATTCAATATTAGGATTTAGCCTTTAAGCTTTTGGGATTATTTAGTTCAGCTGCTTAAGAAAATCACAAAAATATTAGTTTTCCATTTCTTAGCTTTTAAAGTGCTTATTTTATTGCTTATTTTTAGTACCTGTTCTGTTATGATGCCCTGCACCACAGTTATGGTGTCAAGTTCACAAGCTTGCATAAGCTTGTGAACTTGACCCTAGCTGGTGTACTTGGCTTATTTGTGTTGCCATTGTGGTCTAGTTTTTATGTGTATGTTTATTTTCTCTTATTAGCTTATTTGCATAGCTTAATCCCTCATTCTAATTTGTCCATTTAGACCACTCAACCTGAAGCAAGCAGGTTGAGTGGGGCTTGTTAACATAGCTTTTGATAAGCTCCTTATTGAGCTTGAGCTTGTGACTCTTGGCTTTTCAAAAGCCAGCGGTCCATATTGATGCCTCAATTTAAGTTGAGCTATCATGAGCTTATTTGATAAGTCAAAGATGAGCTTGATGTTTGCCCATTCATAACAATGGAATTGCTTATGCATCCATTTGCACCATTTCCTTCAAGTTTACAAGCTCATCAGTGGGTCCCACTTGATGAGCTTTAGCTTTTTGGAAAGCCAACCACCTAAGCTTGCTCCTCCAATATTTAGTTTGGTCTTTTTAGCTTATTTCCTAGGCTTAAATGGTCTCTCTACTTAGCTGCAAGAGGTGTTTGGTTCTATGTGCACTGGAATAGCTTATGAGCTTATTGCTAGCTTATGGGTGAATGCCAGTGCACATGATTGTTCATAGTTGTCCATATAGCTTGTATGTATATTTTTCATCTTTCTTTTTCCTGTGTGGAGCTTGTTACAGGCTCTTTGAAGCCTCAATTCCATCCAAGTCAAGCTTGTAGCTTGACTGTCTAAACCACAAGCTTGCACCATTTCTGTCCATTTTCCTTGTTTATACTTATCTAATGGACTAGTATATATCTCAGTTTGTTTTTTTTGTTTCTTGTGTATAGCTTATTTGAAGCTTATTAGGAGCTTGAGCTCCAACAGTCAAGCCAAAAGCTTAACTGTTGGGCTCATAAGCTCATGATCTGCTTATTCTTATGTTTGTATAGTTCCATTTTCATCATACATGTATAATATCAGTGTATAATTAGTCCGAAAACATAAAGCCAAAAGATCCATTTATAAGCTTAAGTGATAGCTTCTCTTTTTGAGCTTTTGCTCATTAGCTTATTTTTGTAC
Source organism: Chrysanthemum lavandulifolium (assembly GCA_022545495.1). NCBI lineage: Eukaryota > Viridiplantae > Streptophyta > Magnoliopsida > Asterales > Asteraceae > Chrysanthemum > Chrysanthemum lavandulifolium. Next base: position 269,343,405 of record CM040241.1, read on the forward strand.
ATAAGCTATAGTTTTTATACTTTTCCTAGCTTCTTATATTTATTTTAGAATTTTGTAAAAAGTTTGAGATTTTTCTTTTACTGTTTAGTATTTTTAATAATTAAATATTAGTTTTTAATACTTTTTACTAGTTAATAATTATTAATAATTAGTATAATTGTATAATAAATATATTTTCTGTTTTAAAATTAGTTTTATCATATTTTAGATTTTTCTAAGTTTAAATTTTATTTTTCCAAGTTATTTTTATATTTTCTAGTATTTAATTGTATTTATAATAGTAAATAATTAATAATAAATAGAATAATTATGTAAAAAAATACATTTTCAATTTCTTAATTCATTTTATGATATTTTAGATTTTTCAAATTCTTTATTTCATTTATTTAAGCTAATTTTAGATTTTCTTATTATTTAATTCATTTTTAATTCATTTAATTCATTTTTAATTTATAATAATTTATTTAATAGTGTAAAAATTTATCTTTCTTTTCTAATAAATTTCTTATCTTTTAGGATTCTAAAATATGATTTTCACATTTGTGGGAGTTATATTTGATAGAATTCACTTTTTATTTTGTTACATGTAAGTAATTGTCACATATACGTTCTTGTTTTAGATTTTTAAGTTTTCTTACACTTTTATAATTTGTAAATTATATAATAAGTTTAATAAACAAAATCACAAACATCAATTGTAAATATAGTGATAGCGTTTATTTAATAGTTTTTATCTTTTATTTTATTTAATTTGCATTTAAGTCGCCTAGACTTGTAAATCTCTATTATAGTTATAGTCGTTTTGTTTTTAAACGTTTACGTTTTAGTAAAACGTACGTTTGTCTATCTTTTGCGTTTTTAGGTTTCTGATTGTACGTTTTTAACGACGTAGCTGTGACAGAGCTATTACTATTCACATTCAGTGTTAGTCAATCAGATTCCTGTTTTTATACATTCTTGGTCACATCATTCTATCACACAGTCGTTGTATTCAGGATATCACACCTCACCAGGACATAAACGATCTAAGGTTATTTTAATCCTTGGTAAACTTGCATTTTTCTTCCAGGCTGTCGCCCTTTTATCATCTGTTACAGTTTTGTGAACGGAGGTGGTCCGGGAGAAATCAAATTTTAGGCGCGCCCGGAGGTGTGTCACAGAACGACTTGTGTTTTATATCTATCCCTTGTATATATTATATATAATATATTTGATTTCAAAACAATATAAAACACAAAACATTTTTTCCTTTACACAACTTGCCCGTTTGATAAGTCCTCGATTACAACATTTGGTTGTTGGTCATTTCTGATTCTTGAGCTCTGTCGCACCCGATTCCCTTTCGAGGGCGGTTGTTAGGAATTTCTTTGTACATATATATATAAACTTAAAAATACAAAAATATTTTCCACTTCTTTTATAAAAGCAAAATCAAAAGATTCTTCTCGCTTTTCTAAGTTTCTTTCTAAGATTCTTAGACTCATCTTAGTGATGAATTTCATAATTTCGCGAGTGGCAATCCCACTCCAATTTCTCACCCAATCTTTGAGTGGCGGTCCACTCGGTTCCCATGAACAATTCAATTGGGGTCAAGTCAAGCTAGTGACTTGGTTATCAAAACAAACCACACTATATGGGTTTTCACCCATATTTGCATTTTTCCCTTTCTACCATCCGAGTGTGGGGTAATAGCCCACCGTTGTATATATAAAACTTTGAAAATTGTAAATATTAAAAATAAAATAATTGTTGTGTTTCCATACTTTGAATATTGAGGACAATATTCATTTCTGTGTGGGGAAATTCAGCGAATTTGATCATAAATGTGTCCTTTAGTCCCTTTTTCCCCAAATGGCCAAAATTTAAAATTTTTTTAGTGGAAGTACTATGTACTAAACACAACAAATGGTAATCAGTCCACCATGTCTAACACACAAAAGGATTGGCTAATCCAGAGCAAACGGCTCTTGGTAAAGATATTCCAAACTGCTTTTAGTTGACAACTTGCTTATAAGTTGTATGGTATTCAACTCACCATATCCTAAAAAGTGAAGAGTTGGCTAGCCCGCAAGGTTATGGCTTGTGGTAAAGGCGATGGAAAACCATAATTGGTAATCGGCTCACCAAAGATAATTCGATAATTTATCTAAGAGTTGGCTAGTCCGGATGGTGCGGCACGGTAAAGACTAATCAAATCCGCTTACGACTTATGATTTGCTCAAAATCATTTGGTTATCGATGTACCAAGGTTCTTACTTGAACTGAAACATTTGGCTACTCCAAAAGTGATGGCTTTTGGTAAAGAGTTTTCAAATCCATTAAAGTTTTAAAAGATTGCTAGGGACTAGCAATAGTTCGATGTGGGGATTTGATATGTGTCTAAACACATATATTTGTATTATATAAACCATAAAAACAACCAAAAACACACAAATGACTTTCAAAATGATACAAATTCATGAAAATGTGTTTTATGTGATTCAGTACAAAGATTGAAAACAAGTGAAACTTGATCAATTTCACAACAATTGTCGTTTTCGGTCCACGGAGTTACACAAAATGTCAAAACTAGTCCCTAAAAGTTTTAAATGAATGAAAAGTCAACTTAAGTCCTTGGGAAATCAAAATGTTCACAAAACATCCCTGGATAAAAGTTTACACAAAATGGCAATTTTTACCCCTCAAGTTACAAAATTGGCAGAAATGGTCCCTGGGTATTCTAAACTTGGAATTTTACAAATAATACCCTTGTACTATGCATGATTGAAAATTTGGAACATTTTGATAAACTTTTGGGAAATTACAACTTTAGTCCCTAAATATCCAAAAATTACATTTAAGGTCCTTAAAGTTTAAAAATACAATAAATATACAACTTTGGTCCTTATGTAATTGTGTTATGACAAGTTTAGTCCTTGTGAGAGTATTGAAAAAGGTTCATGTTCAGCCCCTCAAGTTTGGAAATGTTGCACTTTTGGTCCTTGTTGTTAATACTTAACCATCCGGACCCTTATGATATTCAAAGCCCAATCCTTGGCCCAAAACCAACCCACCCTTTGTATTATTAGCTCGGTCAACAGAAGTCAAAACAACCTCACCCCGCCCAAAAACCAGTATCACTGTAGCACTCTCTCCCAAGTCAGATATCTCCAAAACCAGAGGTGGTTTTCCACTCTTTTCAACCCTCCTCCCATACCATGTCCCCTCCACACCCCTCTAAACAACAAAACTCTTAATTGAGCCAACCAAATCTCATTAAAGCTAAAAACCTGCTCAAGATGACTTTGGCGCCAAAATCCAATGGAAGGCCAGGATGAATTCTACTCATCCAATGGTGGTGGGATTATCTCAGAGTACAAGTGGGAGATGATTGGATATAAAAAGAGAAGCAAGAGCAGAGGAAAACTACTTTGGCCTTAAGCCTTAGTCACGTAGTTGTAGCTTTTAATGCTTTTCTTAGTTTAAATGTCTTTTAATCTTTAAAATGATGTAATTTTCTTTAAATTAGTGTAATGAATCTTTAATTTCAGTTTAATTTCAAGTTTCATCTCAGTTTTAAGTTTTTGCTTATTTCCTTTAATTTTCAAGAATTTTAAATTTCATGTTTTGTGGTTGTTTTAAGGGATCTTTAAGCCCCATAAGCTCTTGACAAAGTTTTTAAAGCTTTTAGATTCATTAAACATGTTTTAGTCTTTAAATTCAGAAAAGCTAAAAAAAAAATCTAGAAAAGTCAATGGAAGTCAAACTGTGATCAAAATAAGAAGTTCTGGGGATAGGAGTCAAGCTGGATGGATTTTCTGGTTCCTAGCTTACTGACAATAAGCTAGGAGTGGTCTCTTAGCCTTGGTACTCAGTTTCAAGCATGATCATGTGAGTTTCATTTTTGCCATATTTTTGCATTTACTGTTTTAATCCTTCTTATGCTATGATTTTCATGAATCTGTGTTTCATTGTTGTTATGTAGTGATATTATAGCTTAACATCAGGTGTTTATGTTTTGGAATCCATTGTGGCTTGAAATTACATGTTGACTGTCAAAATACTTAATTTTGAAAATCCTAAACCTAGACTCTTGTGACTAATTGTTTAGGTTGAAAAATGCTTAGTTTGACACACTTAAGCTTCGGATTTGATAGGTTCATTTATACGCTTGGTTGTTATGAAGTCCAATCTTATCTTATTTAGAGGACTGTTTGGTTCTGCTGATCCTTAAGCAGTCATATGTTTGCTTGTTGTTATTGTTATTGTTATGTATCACAATAGTACCTTTTAACTCAGTTAAGTTATAATATGCAGTTCTTATTTTGTAAAAAGTCAAATCTCCTTTTAATTTGTTATTACAGTTTACTGTCATAGATTTAGGTTGCCCAATTCATAGTTTTAGCTTAAAAGTATGTTATCTAGCTTACTTTAGTTTCTATATAGCTTAATACATCATATATAATCAGTGGTTTGATTTCTAAATTCACCATAGTCAACTTTTATGTTCTTGTAAAAAAAGTCAATTTTTCATTATAGTCGTTTTTGAATAAAATGTAGAATTTTATTGTGTATTCAATATTAGGATTTAGCCTTTAAGCTTTTGGGATTATTTAGTTCACCGCTTAAGAAAATCACAAAATATTAGTTTTCCATTTCTTAGCTTTTAAAGTGCTTATTTTATTGCTTATTTTAGTACATTCATTATGATGCCCCGCACCACAGTTATGGTGTCAAGTTCACAAGCTTGCATAAGCTTTGAACTTGACCCTAAACTGGTGTACTTGGCTTATTTGTGTTGCCATTGTGGTCTAGTTTTTATGTGTATGTTTATTTTCTCTTATTAGCTTATTTGCATAGCTTAATCCCTCATTCTAATTTGTCCCATTTAGACCACTCAACCGAAGCAAACAGTTGAGTGGGCTTGTTAACATAGCTTTTGATAAGCTCCTTATTGAGCTTGAGCTTGTGACTCTTGGCTTTTCAAAAGCCAAGCGGTCCATATTGATGCCTCAATTTAAGTTGAGCTATCATGAGCTTATTTGATAAGTCAAAGATGAGCTTGATGTTTGCCTATTCATAACAATGGATCGCTTATGGTCCATTCACACCATTCCTTCAAGCTCTTACAAGCTCATCTGGGTCCCACTTGATGAGCTTTAGCTTTGGAAAGCCAACCACCTAAGCTTGCTCCTCCAATATTTAGTTTGGTCTTTTAGCTTATTTCCTAGGCTTAAATGGTCTCTACTTAGTCTGCAAGAGGTGTTTGGTTCTATGTGCTTTGGAATAGCTTATGAGCTTATTGCTAGCTTATGGGTGAATGCCGGTGCACATGATTGTTCATAGTTGTCCATATAGCTTGTATGTATATTTTCATCTTTCTTTTTCCTGTGTGGAGCTTGTTACGTGCTCTTTGAAGCCTCAATTCCATCCAAGTCAAGCTTGTAGCTTATTGTCTAAACCACAAGCTTGCACCATTTCATCCATTTTCCTTGTTTATACTTATCTAATGGACTAGTATATATCTCGGTTTGTTTTTTGTTTCTTGTGTATAGCTTATTTGAAGCTTATTAGAGCTTGAGCTCAACAGCGGTCAAAAGCTTAACTGCTGGGCTCATAAGCTCATGATCCGCTTATTCTTATGTTTGTATAGTTCCATTTTCATCATACATGTATAATATCGGTGTATAATTAGTCCAGAAAACATAAAAGCCAAAGATCCATTTATAAGCTTAAGTGATAGCTTCTTTTGGAGCTTTTGCTCATTAGCTTATTTTTGTACATAAGCTATAGTTTTATACTTTTCCTAGCTTCTTATATTTATTTTAGAATTTTGTAAAAGTTTGAGATTTTCTTTTCTTGTTTAGTATTTTTAATAATTAAATATTAGTTTTTAATACTTTTACTAGTTAATAATTATTAATAATTAGTATAATTGTATAATAAATATATTTTCTGTTTTAAAATTAGTTTTATCATATTTTAGATTTTCTAAGTTTAAATTTTATTTTTCCAAGTTATTTTTATATTTTCTAGTATTTAATTGTATTTATAATAGTAAATAATTAATAATAAATAGAATAATTATGTAAAAATACATTTTCAATTTCTTAATTCATTTTATGATATTTTAGATTTTCAAATTCTTTATTTCATTTATTTAAGCTAATTTTAGATTTTCTTATTATTTAATTCATTTTTAATTCATTTAATTCATTTTAATTTATAATAATTTATTTAATAGTGTAAAAATTTATCTTTCTTTTCTAATAAATTTCTTATCTTTTTAGGATTCTAAAAATATGATTTTCACATTTGTGGGAGTTATATTTGATAGAATTCACTTTTTATTTTGTTACATGTAAGTAATTGTCACATATACGTTCTTGTTTTAGATTTTTAAGTTTTCTTACACTTTTATAATTTGTAAATTATATAATAAGTTTAATAAACAAAATCACAAACATCAATTGTAAATATAGTGATAGCGTTTATTTAATAATTTTTATCTTTTATTTTATTTAATTTGCATTTAAGTCGCCTAGACTTGTAAATCTCTATTATAGTTATAGTCGTTTTGTTTTTAAACGTTTACGTTTTAGTAAAACGTCGTTTGTCTATCTTTGCATTTTAGGTTTCGATTGTACGTTTTTAACGACGTAGGCGTGATGAGCTATTACTATTCACATTCGATGTTAGTCAATCGATTCTGCTTTTATACATTCTTGGTCACATCATTCTATCACACGCTTGTTGTATTAGGATATCACACCTCACCGGGACATAAACGATCTAAGGTTATTTTAATCCTTGGTAAACTTGCATTTTTCTTCCAGTCGTCGCCTTTTATCATCTGTTACGGTTTTGTGAGCGGAGGTGGTCCGGAGAAATCATACCACCTCCAAGGATACTGCGATTCGAGCGATGAAGATGACTCTCATTATCTTCGAGGACCTTGCCGGGCTCCAAACTCAAGAATTTGCAGCTAAGCAGAAGCGAGAACCGAATGGAGGTTGCTAGTGAAGGAGTCGGTGGAAACCATGTCTCTGCTGAAGTTGATTCGGTCACACCTTCCTCCCCAAATGAAGGCTATCTTGTTCCTTCTCAAGTATCTTCGGACTTTGGTGAACCCTATACCGCTTCCAAAACCTTCGGATCTTGGAAATCATCAACCCAAAGTGGCATCTTCACCTCACCCTCTTATGATGTGAATTTGAACCAACCATCACTAATCTTGATTCATACATTGAAGTCAACCCCATCGATACTCGGAGGATCAACATTTCTCATCCTCAATCCAACATCATAGGTGATCTTCGGCACTGTTAGAACTCGAAGGGCTATCACAAGTCCTCAATTTGGACAGATTGCTTTTTCTCTTATGTCTCCAACCAACAAAGAGACAATCACACGAGACTTCAAACATTGTCTGCATTTGCTTGTTTTCTCTCTCAGTGGAACCAACTAGTGTATCTCAAGCTCTTAATGATTCAAGTTGGCTAGAAGCAATGCAAGAAGAGATGCAACAATTTCACAATCGCAGGTTTGGATCTTGGTACCACTACACGATGGCAAATATGCCATTGGGACAAAATGGGTTACGAAGAATAAGAGAGATGCTCGGGGTGTTGTGATCAAAAACAAAGCAAGATTAGTAGCACAAGGCTTGAGACGGGAGGAAGGATTGATTATGATGAAGTGTTTGCCCTGTTGCGAGTTGAAGCAATTCGCATTTTCTTGGCTTATGCTTCTTATATGGGCTTCATGGTGTATCAAATGGATGTCAAAGGTGCTTTTCAGTATGGTGAGATTGAAGAAGAGGTTTATGTCACTCAACCAAAGGATTTGAAGACCACGATCACCCAAATCATGTTTACAAGGTTGTTAAAGCTCTTTATGGCCTACATCGGGCACCAAGGGCTTGGTATGCTCGGCTTTCATCATTCCTACCAAGCATGGCTATAGGCGAGGGCTATTGACAAAACTCGTTCCTCAAGAAGAATTACTCCGACATCATTCGGTGCAAGTGTATGTGGACGACATTATATTTGGTTCCACAAACGAAGCTTGGTGGAATTCGAGGAACTTATGAAGGGTGAATTTCAAATGAGTGCTATGGGAGAGCTTACTTTCTTATTGGGTCTCGTGTTCGTGAAACAAGATGGCATCTTTATCGGTCAAGATAAATATGTGAGGACATTTTGAAGAAGTTTGGTATGGAAGGTGTTCGGATGCCACAACACCTTATGAAGCTCAAAGGCTAAAGCAAATAATGAACCAGATCTACAGTAAATGTTCATACATGCAGTCCATGATTGGTTCATTGATGTATTTAATGACTTCAAGACACGATATTACATTTCTTTGTGAGTGTTTGTTCTCGACATCAAGTCACCCACTTGCTTCCCATCTCAATCTTTGTCAAGAAGATCTTTAAGTACCTCAAAGGCCAACCTCTTTAGGCCTTTGGTACCCAAAAGAATCTCCTTTCAAGTTGGAAGCATATAGTGGCGATGATTATCTTGGTGCAAATCTGGATAGAAGATCCAAAGCGGAGGTCGCAATTTCTAGGCACAAGGTTGATTTCTTGGCAATGCAAGAAACAAACCATTGTGGCCACCTCAACTCATCAAGCGATGCGTTCTTTGCGCAAATTGTCGTGGACAAGTCCTCCGGATTCAAAACCAATTCTTTGGACTATGGGTACAACTTTATGAACACTACAATTCATATAGATAATCAAAGTACCATATGCATAGTCAAAATCCGGTTTTCACGGTCGAGCGAAACACATTGAAATCAGCACCACTTTATAAGAGATGCTTATGAAAAACATTTGATAAAAGTGGCTAAAATCCATCGATGATAATGTGGCGACTTATTAACAAAAGCGTTTGATGGACCAAGGTTTCAACACCTCGTGGTCAATATTGGAATGCTAAACCCTTGACCGCATAGTTTAAGGGAGGCATAGGCCTCGGGAGGCATATGCCTCGTGGGAGGATTTGTGCAAACTCGCATATTTTTGTATATTAGTTTGTTTTCTAACACTAACTTCTAATATTTCTCTAGTTTGTTTGTTTTGTTGTTGTGTATGTTTTAGTGTCTACATTTTGCGCTTGTCTGCATCTTGCATTTTGTGCATTCCTTTATCCGGATTGCGGTATATACATCCCATGATCAAGATCAAATTCATCAAGAGTGGCTCATTAGTACATGGTCGGATAGTGAAAGAGTGTTGCTTGTTTCTTCGATAACAAATCTTGAAGCATACAATTTGATTCTCATCAAGATAATCTCAAAGAAAAGAAATTGAAGTCAAATTGTTCATTCATTCATTCAAGAAAGCTTTCTACTTCGACTTACATAAAGTCAACCTTCTATTTTGCATCCTCAAGATACTGAAATGTACACTTAAGCTAAGCCTAATCTAGTGTATATCTTCATTCAAATCTAATGGAATGCCGGATATGCGTAAATGTCGGCTTTGCTTTTGTAGGTCTTCACGTAACCACCCATTCGGCCTAACTGGTGGTTGGATATGCATGACCAAAGACGACGAAGATGCTAAGGACCAATATGGAAGGATGGATTGATGCAAACGATTGATGATGACGATGACCACGCGGGATGACGAAGAGAACTATCGTGTCCTTTGTGCTTCATCTATTCATTTCAACCAAATGCAATCGATCCACCCTCCTTAAGCCCTTCTACTATACGATGTGTGTTCATGCACCAAAATATGGCGCAGATGAGACCAAGAACCACCTCTATCTTTGGGAGTGGCGGATTCACGCACGAGGTCTTTGTTGAGACCGAGGTCTTTGGAGGTGGGAGTAAGAAGTTCCTCCTTATAGGAGTCATCAGAATCATCGGCAGATTCACTTGGATTCACTACATCGTCATCTTACGAAGAAGGAAGAAAGGGCGATTTATTTGGTCTTGGATAGGGTTGAGGAAAGTAATGGAACCATGGGTTTGATTCACCACTGATGATGATGAAGAGGATGATGAAGATGAGGAAGTGAGATCTATGATCTCGTGTTTGGAAGTCATAGTGCAATTGGGTTAATTGGGGTTATTTGGCTTCTAGGGTTTGTGGTAAATATTTAGGGATCTTGGTGAAGAGATGAGTTACATTGGGATCATTTTATAGACGGATTCAAGGTTCAATGAGTTTAATGCAAGTGGGTGGCACAAGAATTCTAGAAACTTATCAAGATATTCTTATCTTTGATGCATTCTTTGAAGCTATAACTTGCAGATTGATCATGTTTCTGCGAAGTGTTATTTTGAGTTGGGTCAAAGATGCAATACACGTCAGCAAAAGTCAACCAAACGGTCCATTTTTCTTTGACTATAATTTGGGCAAAAACACTCCACCCACCATCACTCGCTTCAGAACAAACGAATTCCCTCTCATTCCACTTTCACAAACTCTCACCATTTCAAAATCATAATCCTAAACACTCATATCCCTCATGGCTCTTGAATTTAAACATGATCACAACAAAGTTGCATTTCTGGGAAACGGCAAGGGATATGAACTGTATGAACCAATGGTGGAATTCCTGAAAAGGTCCAAGATTTGTTATGCTCTAACTCATTCTCCAAATGAGATATATGAATCTCGATCACTCAATTTTGGGCATCTCACGAGAAGAGGGTGAGACAGAGATTAGAGTGTGATTGATGAAACAGTACATAGTTCTGAGAGGACCTAATTAGAGGAAGCTTCACTTGGAAGATCTTGATGGAGCATTTCATTCTAGTCGGAAAATGTGCTTATGGGCTAAGAGCTATTGGCTATCGTGGTACAAGGACCGATATGTGGTTGAAGAAGGAACTTTGCCGAAGTGGAGGTTCTTGGTTCACACGTTGCTTCAATGCATAAGCAACAAGGCGGAGGATGGGACCGAGTTCTCTACCAAACTGGGATATGGTATTGTGTGTCTTCTCGAGGGGTAACTTTCAATTTTTCTAAGTATATTTTCGAAAACATGGTTGAAAATATTCAAAGATAAAGGAAAATTTTAATGTACCCAAGGTTTCTACAAATGATTTTAGACACCACTACCCCAACCCAAGCTTTTTATCCTATAAGTTCTTTGATCGCTAAATTGTTTGCAACCATGAGAACCCACTTTCGTGGGGAACATCATCCCTTGCTAGCGCCATGTTGCCCAAGGTAATGAGGTCGCTAATGAGGAGAATGTAACTCATAATCCTCCTACCTCACTGTTACTCTTGATGGTAATCCATTGGTTAACATTGATGAGGGCCCATCTTCTACTGTTGAAGCAACTCATGTTGCTCCAGACCAGCCACTCTGTCCCAGTCCTCCACCCACACTTGATACTCATGTTGAGTCAGATCTTAATAGACCACCCACACCAAGTCCTGTGAGGGATCCTCTCGATGAAGATCTTCCTCACATTGAGCATGACCATGTTTCTACTGAAAGGTCCAATGAGGCTCCCCTTACCACAGAGCAATCTGCTGGTGGAGCTGAGGACCCCATTTCACTCTCATCTGTGTATGCTCTTGTCAATGGTATCTTTGCAGAGGTTAATAATCGAAAAGGAACTTGCAGAGACCAAATTGTCTCTTTGGGGTAAAATTGAAGAAGCTGCAGAATCGGTTAAGGTCTTAGAGCACAAACTAAAGGGTCTTCCAAAAGGAAACTTGTGGTTTCCTCGATGAAGAACAAGAAGTTCCTCCTTTGGGTCTCTGGACATGTTGGTGAAGTTTCTCTCAATGACCCTTCATCGATGTTGCCACTTCATCAAAGAAGAAGAAACACATTCAAGACACGGAAGAAAGAGATATGATCTTCATAAGGTTTCTTCAAGCTTTAGAGGAACACAGGGTTGATAAAGTCGCATCTGGCGATATGCAAATGGAGGATGCATCTCCGGATCTTGGTCAATCTTCATCGTTCAAGAACCATCAGCCTTTCACCTTCAGCAGATCTTCACGATGTTGTTGTCTTGACCACTCCAGGTTGATAATCTACATCAACATGTTGACCTAGGTATTACAACAGATTCCTATAGTTGATCTAAGCGAAGAAGAATGTGTTAAGCACACGATGATAAAGGGAAAATGTCATCACCGAAGATGAGCTTGGTCCTAACTCGGTGAGTGAGGAGGAAAGGCGGGTCAAGTAAGTAGATTGGGTGAGTTTGAGAAGTCAAAGGAAAGTGTAGCATTGGCTAAACAACTTGAAGCAGAGGAATTCTCATCTTTAACTCGAGAGAAGAAAAGAACTAGATGCATCGAGGGTTCGGATGCTGCTTGAACACTTGGGATATTCTAACTCAACAAGTCATTTCAAGACCTTCTCTAGCTCAAAGTATACTAGGTGGAGATTTCCTCGGTGACAATTATGTGGGCGAATGATGGCTCGGGAAGACAAAGGAAGCAAGAAGCAATTGCACAAAAGAGGGCCATCAAAGCTCGAAGGCCAAAGACAAACCTCCCACTAAAGATGAAATAAGAAGGGTGGTGAAAACCAATACTCAATGTCCAACTCGCCTAACAATGAAACAAGTCAAGGCTTTTCCCGATCATGTCTGTATCGCAAATATAACCGAATCATGCGGAAAGATCATCATCTTCAACACACTCGCCAACTTAAAAGGATTACGGAGAATGAGGTCGCTTCGAAGCCAAAAGACTCAAGACAGATGATGCTCCCCACGGTGATCGCCCAGGTCATTCTCTGAAGCAACTTCAAGTTGCTTCCTCCATATCAAGAGTCCATCTGTGAACCACATTCCAATACTCACGAAGCATCTCGGTATATCGGCTCCCACTTCATCGGTGTGTCGTTTGCACACGGGAAGCTTCTAAGGTTAAGGAAGCGATCTTGCAGACATAAAAGCGAAAGTGGCGAGAAAAATGCTTCACGGGATGAATGCACTACGTGAAGGTGTTTCAACTAACTCTCCTATACCTCTTCAAGTCTTACCACACAAGTTCAAGCAAAAGATGCTCCATCTGGGGACCACAACAAGGCGGTGGGAGGAAGAAGAGAATGGCAGCAGATCTCCATGGATCTTGAAGTCGATGTCTCCACTTTCATAATAGAAGGTCTCTGGCGATTTTCTGATGGAAATTCGGATGAGGTGATAGCACGGAAATTAAAGGATGATCGATGAATGTTCTTCTTGAAGGGACTCCACTTCAATGGAATTCACCTTTCAAGGAAATTCTACACTTGGTAGCATGTGGCATACTTACTCTCTCTTCACTCAAGTTACCACCCATTATTGCAACAAGGAACCACAAGGTTCTGGGATGTTCTTACCAGGAGATCTTCAAGCCTTGTTAAACTCTCACATTCTCAATAGCAAAGCATCTTCCATTTGGGAAAACTCACATCGGTGGAAGCTTGAATCCTGGAGATTCTATCCTCTCCCTCGAGTGCATTTGCTTGAGACTAAGGGTGGCATCACCGCTCTACATGTTTTACGAAAGAAAGTATCCTTTGCCCAAAAGACTAATGGAAAGATCTTGAGTCGAAATTGGAAATTCCTCCAGACCACTGGGAAATGAAAGACGATCACTCTAACACGGTAGGATTGATCAAGACTCAACTTCAACAAATGCAATAGGCCTCTTCTTCATCCATATCAGGACACTTGGTACTCTCTGCACTACCTTGTTTTGTTAATTTTAGCTTGCTTTATTTATGTTATTTGTCGATTTTTGTCTAATTTTTTTTTCAAAGAAGTAAAAGGCTTTTATAAAAAGAAAACTCACAAAAACATCATCTTAAAAATAGTGATAGCGTTTATTTAATAAAAATTAGGTCTTTAATTTTCCTTTTCAACCGATTATTAAGCTTTTGATATTATAAACCCGTTCTTAGTTAAAAAAAAAAAAAAAAAAAAAAAAAAAACTAACTTTTATGCGGGTTTGTTTGTTGTCCACTTCTAATGGTCTTTAACTCACCCGATGTACCTTGTGTATGTCAAAGAGTTGGCTAGTCCAAAGGGTACTGACTTTGGTAAAGACACATCAAATCTGTTGATAGTCGTAATGGTTTGCTCAAAATCATAGGGTTTGCAACCACCATGCTTAATCGCCGAGGGTTGTATGGTCATCAATTCACCATGGTCTATTCTGTTTGGAATCCAGAATTGGCTAGCCCACCGTATATGGCATGTGGTAAAGGCAATGACTCCATATTTGGTGCTCAATTCACCAATTCTAAGAATTGACTAGTCCCGAGCAAGCGGCTATAGGTAAAGACAAGTCAAATCCGTTTATATGGTTCTTTGGTTTGCCAATAAATCGATGGTTATCAATGTACCATAGTTTTCGAACTCAAACATGTGGCTACTCCAGTAGTAATGGCTATTGGTAAAGAGACATCAAATCCATTAATTTCAATGATTCACCTCTCACAGGAGTTAACACACCTGGAAGTGATGAGAATAGTATTGAACTTATATGTTTTGATGTACAAAATGACATATGTTGCTGCAAAAATCTGATGTTTCACAGTTCAGTCATCATCCAGATGTTCTTCTTCTGAATCTTGGTTGCTGATCCTCAAGATATTGTTCACTCATTGCTCAAACAACATTATGTTACAATCCTCAAGGAAACTGTTACAATCCTCAACACCATTATCGATCTATCAAGGAAACTGGAACTTAACCTAGTCATATTCCAGTTTAGGGGAGGATTGTTGGGAATTAAGGTAATCTATTGATTACGCCAAGTGATTCTGTAGAAGAAGAAATGATTACGCTAAAGAAGAAAGGATTTACTGCAAGCTATACTTGATTGAAGTGTTAAAGCAGAACATTGTGTTGTCTTTGAAAAGTGGGAACCACGTGGAGAGATAAAGCTCGATTATAGAGTAAAAGTCGGTAGCCAGTATTAAAGATAGGTTGGCGCCGTTTATGTAGAGCTCTCTCAGAATAAACACGATGATTAACAAAACAATATGATTAGTTGCATGCTTGTCTAGATGCATGCTTAGTCTATGTTAGTTTTAGGGCGTAATTTGTCAACGCTCATTAGGGTTTCTTGCCTATATAAGAAACCATGTTAGTTTGTAATAGATAAGTTTTTCTCAAGTTTCTCAAGTCTTGTATTCTATCCGAAACATAGAGTTTCTATAATCAAAGATCCATAGAGGATCAAAAGTGTTCTTAGTTATTATAACTTGTATTTATTTTCCGCTACAATATCAAGTTGTAGAGATCTTCTATTAGTTTGCTTGTGATTACATAGGCAACACTAACGATCTCCGAGTGCTTAAGATCTATCAAGGTCTGTGTGTGTTTCTAACAGATGTCTTCTCATAATCCAAAATGGACTATTGGGGGGAATGAGAGAGTTTGATGTTGGAGCAAGTGTTGGTTTAACACTTTGATTTTGTTGCTCACCCTTTTCAAGTGAATTTGTTGGTAGTGGTGGAAGATGAGATGGCCAAGGAGGTAAGTCTTCTACATTGTGAGAATGTGGAGATGATTGTGAGGTGGCTCTAGGCACTAATGATGTTGGTTGAGTTGTGGAGGGTGTGTTTGGTTTGGTTGAGTTTGGTGATGAAATCCTAGTGGGAACAATTTTCTTGGGGATTAGTTTGATTGGTTTCCTTGGTGTAGGGTAAATCCTAGCATTAGTGGACTTAATCGAAGATGATTCGGTTGAGGAAACTTTGTGTATGATCCTAGTAAGTTTCTTGGGTGGTTCTTGAGTGGATGAGTTAGCACTAGGAGCCTTTCTCATGATGAAATGACTAAGGAAGATGGTTGTAATTGCTGATAATTGTGTTTGTGTTTAATGACTAAAGTGTTCTTAGCAATATGGCTTATAAAGGGAAGAACTTGGCAAGTGCATTTAAGACTTAAGCCACAAAGATTCTTAGAGATGTGATGATTAACATGCACAAGGTTGAAGTTCAGAGTTTCACTGATCTAGGAACTCATTTAAGATGATATGGAGTGTTTGAGTTAGGAAGATGAGTTGAAATGATTGTTTTTAGCAAGGTTTAACATAAACTGTCACCCGGATCCCACGGTTCCCTTACTTGAGGGATCCGTCTAGGCTAATCCTAGGGATCCGGCTCTCAGCAGTTATGATAGGTTAAAATCAAGTTTCTAAAAGCTAGATCCTATATTATTTTGAGTGTTTCAATCCTCCTAAGTTCCTAAGATGAGAGTACATTTGAATGATCAAGAGTAATGAGTGTTGTAGCAAATGATTGCTTTTTATGGAAGGAAGATGGGACTAGATGACTACCAATGGATGTTCAAGGATAACACTAAGGGTTTTCGTGGTGTCAAGTCATAATAAATGATCCTAGAGATCAGATTTTAGCTTGAGGTGAAATTTAAAAAATCTTTAAAAATTACAAGAATTGAAAAACTAATTTTTGACCCACTTTGAGATAAAGATGACTAGAAACAATTTCCTAAAATTGTTCAATATGTCCACTTAGGTGTTTTGAAAGATAAGAAACAATTTGTGAGTGTTGAAGCGGAAATATGGTGAGTTTTGATGTTTTGATAAATCAAGAGGCATTTTGACTAAGATCTTAATTAAGCCATAAATGAGTCTAAGCCTTTCTCATCCTTGAAGTGGACTTAATTGGGTTTTAATATCATATGTTTAGCTAATGTGATTTTATCTAGAAAGCTATCTTGATGTAAGGGATCTTTGTATTCTCGATCCGATGACACGGATCCCACGGTTCCCTCAAGGGAGGGATCCGTCTAGGCTAATCCTAGGGATTCGGCATCTGCAGATCAGATTCTTCACAGAATTGATGTGCAGATTTTGCACACTAATAAATCATTTAAACAAAGCAATAAGAACAAGCATGTTATCACAAAGCACCACTTATAAAAAACATGATAAAGTAATAATATCCAAATTACCACAAACCAAAGTGCTAAAACGTAATCATTCATACATAAAATAAAAGAAAATAAGCATATTCCTATTGTCTCTTTCGTCAATCCTTTCTTTTTCTTTTTGACGGCTTAGTGAGGTTGTAAGCAAGGTTTTGAATCATGCCCCTTAATTTTTTGAATTTCGCGGTCTCGTTGGGGATGGTTGGAAGTTGTTCGTAGTAATCAAAGGGTTCCAATTTGATGTTGGCTATGGGGTCGACATCTTGTTCTTCTTCATTTTCTTCTTCTCCTTCCGAGGAGTCCGAGAGAGCTTTAGGTTTCTTTCCATTGACCTTGAAGCGTTTAGAGGGTATTTTGGTAAGAGGTACCATTACATGATCGGCAAGGAAATGATCATTGTTGATAGGGGATGGTTGCAATGCACTAACATACTTACAAAGTCGTGTTAGGAGCATACCATATGGAAGTACCATGTTGGAAGCTTTGAATACCCCAGCCATTCTCCTTACCACGTAATAGGTGAGATTAAATGGATTTTGGTGGATAAGACAATAGATCATTTGCACAAGACATGCGTTTGGTTGATCTTTGTTTCCAACTAGGCTTATGACGTTTTCCCAAAGGATTTCTTCCCATTTTCTATACATGGGATGTATTTCGAAAAGTTCCATTGAAAAGGATTACTGTGAATGAGTTTCTTGTTTCGGTCAAAACGGGTTTGGTCGGCTCTTATTTTGAAAATGGTGTCTCGGATGGTTTCGGGTTCATCAAGAGGAGCATGGTACATTGGTTTAGAATCAAGTGCAAGGTTTTGAGTGTTAATTGCCCAATCTTGAGAGTACATACAAATTCCTTCATAAGGAATGCGAAGAATTTGAGCAAAGGTATTGAGAGGAAGAGTAAAATTTCGTGTATTGATGATGAAAGCTATTGAAATGCTATCATCGACGTTTCGAATGATCCTAATGCTTCTATAAAACTCAAAGAACCGGACAAATTTGTTCATCAATGTCAAGAAGACAATCAAAATTGATTGCCGAGAAGACTTGACGAATGTCGGTATCCTCAAGGAAACATTCCTTGATTACATGACCTTCGTGGATAAGTCGTTTTTCGAGCTTTTTGAAGACCTTGCGGTCGGTTTTTGAGAATTCCTCATTTCGATAATAATGAGTAAGGTAATGGACGGTATCATGATGATCTTGTTGAGTGGCTTTAGGCATGGTTGGTCCTAAAAACACAAAATTTTCAATTAGGTAAGATTAGTTGAGGTGGGTTTATGGTTTTGATTTGTATTAACAATGTTGTGAACTTAGTTATGTTAAAAGCCCCTTTTCATGATTAATTTTGAAAAACCCTAACTAAACTAATTGATTAGAGATTTGTGAAACCATAAACCATATAATGAGGATGATGAAAATTAGAACAAGTTAATGTAATTACTTACAATGGTGTTCTAGGAAGGAATACTTGAGATTATGGAATCCAATGAGGATGAAATCAGTGGTTTAGTCGTTTTTGTGTTGTGTGAGTAGAGGGAAAAGATCAGTGGTGATTTTTTTTAAAAGCGTATAGCTAAGTTACATCCCACGGTTCCCGGATCCTTGTATTTGGGATCCGGCTAGTACAACTAGAGGATCCGCTCTCGTGGACGAAAAAGGGTTGTTTGGCATTATTTTGTAGTAGGCTTATAAACTAGCTTACTAAAAATAGTTTGGAGGTATTAGATGAAGATTGTTTTGGATGACGGGTTTTGATGAATCACATATCGAGGGTTCATATGTGACGACGGCGTTAGTTTGTGAATCAAAAGGAATACTATTCCGATGATGAATAAGACGGAAAAGTGGCGAAAGAGACTTCTAATGATGCTAGTAATTATTAAACAAAGAGAGCTATGAAATAAATTAAACTCATGTAACCTATCTAATGAAAAGTAAAACATACCTCTATGCTTCTTGGTTTGGCATAATACCAAAAATACTTCATGAGCTTTAAAAGTAATCCTTTGTACTTGGTGTACGTAAGTTGTGATTACTTTTTAGATCCTTCCTTGAATATTGACTTCATTATTCTTTGAATAGAGATGAAGATTTTGGAGAGATTCTAGCATGAAGATTTCTTGAAAACAAAAATTGTTAGAATGATCTATCAATGTCTAACAAAATGATTTAACAAAAAAAATTATGACCTTTTTAAAAAAATCCTTCTTTGTAGTTTTCAAACATACACGGATCGTATCAAGTCTTTAAAGTACAACATACTTTAAGAAACTTGGTAACGAAGCTCTGATGCCAATTGTGGAAAACTAGAAGGGGGGGTTGAATAGTTTTACCAATTTAAAACTTCCTTTTAAATATTTATATCGACTTATGTCAATCTATTTGGTTGTTTATGTTGGACGTTGATAGATAGATATATAAACGTGTAATGAAAGATAAAGAGTAAGAAGCACATCACCACAACACAAGTATTTATAGTGGTTTGGCTACAAGGACACCTTCCTTGCCTACTCCACTCCCCGAGTCACCTACTCGAGAGTTCGTAAACACTACACCAACTCCTTATGGCGGAGAAGCCTTCACAACGTCGCTTAACCTTTTAGGTACAAAGCTAAATACCGAGTTCCTTCACACCAAGGCGAACCACACCTAACACAACGCCGCCTACCCTTTATCGGTGCTAGGCTAACCACCGAGTTCTTTCACACCAAGGAGAACTAATCCTATCACAACGTCGCCTACCCTTTATTAGGTACTAGGCTAAGCACCTAGTTCAATTACTATGGAGGAACTACTACCCTTCACAACACAACACCTAATATCAAGGAGATCCACCTTGTTACAACACCATCAAGGATATCACCATCCTTGGAAATAAACAAATACTTATATGTATAACGATGCACCTCATCGATTATACGACCTAGGCATTCTTCCCAAATGCTACTTGATTTGATTCTTCGACATCCTTCACTAATGCCTTTGACACAACGCTTGGCACCCTTCACTAATGCCTTCGTCTTGACACCTTTAGCATTCTTCACTAATGCTTTGACACGGACGATAAGCACCTTTCACTAATGCTTTCATCTTGACACTTTTGGCATCCTTCACTAATGCCTTCAACCCAACATCTATGGAGAAAGAAAGAACTATCAATAAGAGAACCTTAGTTATCTTGATGATGACGAAGCATGGCAACTCATGGACTTGAGCTTGCTCGTCTTCAAGAAGTGGTGATCTCGCCTTTAAGAGGAACCTAGAAGATCACACAAAAACAAAAGACAAACTACATAGATCACTTGGATCTAGGGTTAGAGGGTTATAATACTTGGGGAAGTATGTGTGTAAAGTGGTAAGTAGAAAGAAAGAAATGGCTCTCTATTTATAGAGGAAATTCTCTACTATTCCCCGGATCCCACGGATCCCTACCACAAGGGATCCGGCTAGCACAAAGCAGTGGATCCGTGGAACGCCCTCTTGCCCATGGGTATTTTTGGTTATGGGTCATGGGTTATGGGTTGATCCATGGTTTCTTTCTAGATACAATGTATCTCAAGGATACAATGAACTTGGTTAAGTGGTATATATAAAACCATGGGTTATGGGTCAATACCATTTGCTAGTTTTACCCATTTAGTATATACTTGTTTTACCCATTTTAGTATATACTTGTTTTACCCATTTTAGTATACTTAGTTTAAGTATATACTAACCCAATATGTAAACACTAGTTGTTGTACATATGTATCTAAATCATAAAATCACTTATACTTGTTTTAGTGTTTTATGTGAAAACGTAAGTGTGTTATGAAACTATTAACTCAAACTATTTACGTATTCTATTTGTTTCGTTAAAATGATTTTACGTTTGTTATCGACAAAATGTGACAACTCGTACTTTCAGGTCATTTCTCAAAACAATTCATGCTTCACAATTTCAACATTTATCGTAAACTAGGTTCGCGTGTTCCAAATTCGCGTAACCTTAATGGTTTAGCGGCGAATTCATGATCATATCATCACGAACATTTCATATAGACTAAGTTTAGTCTAAATTTCATTAACATCATTTGCATCATGTTAGTTCATTCATGATTTTACATTTCACCTTAAACGCGTAAATTTTATATTAAATAAACGTTATCGCGTAAATTATTATTTTGAACATTTAATCCGATACTTCCAAAAATGATCCCGATATATTTTTATACTTACATTTAGTTTATAAAAACAATATTTTGAGTTTACCTAGTGTTTTAAATTTATTTTTTATATAAATCGTTAAATATATATTATTACGACACTTTTCTTAAAAACTACACGATAATTACTATATCACTCAAATCTTGCAAGAAATGTATTTTTACAATTTTTATGATCTCATTATACTTCACTTTGATCCATTAAAACTTATTTTTAGTCCATACTACTCAAAGTTCACAACTATATACAAGTTACAACATCTTTCACTTAACTATATTTTTTCTTACAAATAATTACTTACACAATTTTTACACAATATATAAAAGAAAAAAAAAAGTATTTGGTGAAATACTTCCCCCCTTGGCCGACCAAGGGGGGGTAGGCATTAAATGATTTGGTAGAAAAATTCTTGATTGTATAGATATGTACTCAAACTACTTCACTCATTCATTCATTCTCATAATTCAAGAAGTTAAGCAAAGTGTTTTCTCCCTTGTCTTCCTTTTCAAAACCAGTCACACCAAGGGAGTAGAAGAAATCATAAAAATTTTCAAGATCAAGTTTAAAACACTCTAGTTACACTCTTATTAAAGGTTTTGAAATAAAAACCTAGGGTGTTTAGGTTAATCCTTGTTCTAATCACCTTATCAAAGTAGCTTGTAAGCATATCACTTTCATTCTACATCTTTCATTTTCATTTCATATGTATTTCATCAAATTTTTAGCAAGCATGCAAGACTTATGGTTATTTATACCATTTTAACATTGTTTTAGAGTTTTATACATATAAGTCATCCTATAATTTATCCCTTGTTATATATTGGTCTTGATGATGTTTAGGAACCCATGACACCCTAAGAAGGTGTATGGTAGGATTAGAATAGCTTTGGAGTTGTTTTGAAGGGATTGGAATAGGTTTAGTACGAGAAAACTCTTTTCGACAAGTATATAAAGTGGTCTGATCTTATTTTGTTTTTCTGGAAAATCCGACGGTGACACGAATTTTTGGCCTAGATATTTAGAAAATATACTTTAAAAGCGAATCCGTGGCGCTTGAACGGATTAAAACGGAGTTATAACGAAGAAGTTATGAATTTTTCAAGTTTGACGAAATATATATTTTACGAAAATTTCAAACAACCTATTTTTATTTTGTACGAGTCAAAAGCGAGTCTTAAGCTTTATAAATTATTTCGACTTATCAAAAATATATTAGTATACTTTGATACGAAGCTAAGGATGTATAATACGTGAAAACGGGTTTGTAACGACTAAAATATACACGTTTTCATAAAATTTCCGTAACTTTCTTATTTAAGAAAAACTATATTATTTTTCGAGACAAGTGTTACGGTAAACAAAACGACCATATTGAAGGCTATTTTTAACGTTGATGTGGAACTTTTGTAACGAGATGTCTTCTAATAAAATTTAGATCACCAAGCATATTTTCAAAACGACCAACCGTTGTATAGCGGAGTTGTAATAAATTATTTCTGATTGCTTAAACTTTGCGAAACTCGGTTTTAAACCACATTTTGGACAAAATCACCATATTTAACCTCTATTATCTTTATGTTCGAGACCTCTATGACGAAAACTCATGTACTAAAACTTCTAGATTTTGATACAAGCTTTCCAAAACCGTTGAGTTCGTTTCCTAACATTCGACGTACACCATTTTACGACTAGCTTTTGAAGCCATTTTGTCACTTTTAGGAAATTTCCGGCGACATTATTTCTGACGAAAAGTTATAATTTCACAATAAAGCATTAAGCAACTATTGTAGGATGACATTTTGACGTAAATACTTGTAAAGTAATTTAAGAATGGTCAAGACGTCAAAAGAGTATTTTTCGACGATAAGTATTATTTTCAAAACTCACAAATGGTATAAATAACATACGAAATGCATGCATAACATTACATCATAACTCATTACATATCATATCATTCGTAATAGGTCAAGATTAAAGTATCACGCTACATCTCGATGTACTCACTCTTGTCATCATACCAATTTATCAAGTGAGTTTTCATAGCCCGTCATACATGTTTATAATTATTTTCAAACCTACGGGAGAATACATTGCCCAACATTTTATTACGATACCAAGTATGTTAAATTCATTTACATTGCTTAAGTTACCACATGCCAATTGAAAGTCCCCATTATATTACATGAACCGTTAATCTTAGAAGCGAGGGTGAGTGGATAGATCTATCGAGGTGGCGCCTCCATCCGGGTTGGTGAATCCAACTAGTCATACGGATGCATTTCATTTAATAACATTATTGAGTTGTCCGCAAACACTGCATTGGGGCATACATTATGAGCAGTCTAGTTTCGGTGTCATGGACTTATAGCAATTGTAACATTTTTCTCGTGACATGATTGTCATACGGTCTATACTTGCGTAGTCGTATAAAACATTTACCTAAACCTATGATTTCTCACCAACATTATTGTTGACCGTTTTAGCAATGTATTTTCGTGTAACTAAGACATACTCATCATGGCATGGTTAAGGAACCTTTTGAGTCAGTGCGCCGACTTATATCATTGTACATTATGGCACTTTCTTTCAAAACCATCGTTTGGACTTGTAATATATTTATATTTCCGCAAACTTTATAAACTTTTGGGGCCTATGTTGTAACTCCGAGCGCTTTTATTAAATATCCAACGATGTGTTTTAAACGACACTTTAGGTCGTTCAATATAACTGTGATTGTGGTGCTATGATGATCTATCCCTGTGAATTCCATTCACGCAAAAGCAGTAAATTGGGGTGTGACACAAAACATTAGAAGATCGTAAAATATAAATTAACGTTTTTACGGCTTATTTGTATTAACATACACAATTGCGAATTTCTTTTGTAAATCACACAATAGTGTTGTTTTATACTAACATTTAACAATTTAAAAACCGTATGACATTATTTGCGTAATTTATGTTTCCTTTCTACTTTGGTGTATTTGTCAATCAGGTAGCTTAATTTTATCACATTAGCAAAACTAAGCGACCTCCGATAAATAAGAATGAAGAACGATAACCAAGAAAAGTAAAAAAGATAAAGAATTCATACTAATTAACCGACATATGTTTTTCTGCATGCTATGTAGGTTTAGCTTGCAAATCTTTTGTAAATCACACAATAGTGTTGTTTTATACTAACATTTAACAATTTAAAAATAGTATGACATTATTTGCGTAATTTATGTTTCCTTTCTACTTTGGCGTAATTATTTGTCAATCAGGTTGCTTAATTTTATCACATTAGCAAAACTAAGCGACCTCCGATAAATTAGAATGAAGAATGATAACCAAGAAAAGTAAAAAAGATCAAGAATTCAAACTAATTAACCGACATTTGTTTTTCTGCATGCTATGTAGGTTTAGCTTGCAAACCTTTTAAGCTTGAAGAAGATCATATACGTGAAAACGTAATACTAATCTAGTCACAAGAAACTCACGTACACTATGGTATATTAGTAACCAACAACTTCTTTCTTCAACCTATGTGGGATAGAATGTTTGAATAAAAGAACTTTATCTTTGAATAGAATTGTATACTTGAAAAAAAAAAATGTGTCGTTGGTGGTTGATGTAATAATGAAGGACTTGTTGTTGGTGGTAAGCACGCGTTGATGGGTACCTATTACACATAGCCTGAGTATATACGTCACAATATAAAAACCATTAACAAGCTCATACATACTTCTACATCTTAATTAGTACACATTTACAAAAACATTACCGCCATAAAAACAAATGAGGTAACCTAAAATGGTTAAAAATATAAATTTCGTCAAACCACATCAGCTATTCAACCTATACATAAACACCCGCCGCAACGCACTAAGTGACAGTTTGTCATTCTTGTTCTCTATCAATTGGCTATACTTTCCTTGAAAGCCATGTGAACCAGATACTAAACCGGTTTCGCTAAAACATATTTTATAGCGAGTATAACAAAACATAACATAAAATAATTGAGAATTTCAATTTCGCTAATAAAAATAATGAGTACAATGAAACATAACAAACAAAAAATTGAGAATTCGTATTAACTTTCAAATCTGTCATCACCTGGCTAACTGTTTTAGGTAGCTGGATTGTAACAAATCTGAAAACATACTACTATTCTTAACACAATCAGCTCACATATGCTATGGTATATTAGTAACAAACAATTTCTTTCTTCAACCAATGTGGGATGGAATGTAAATACATAGATCATGCAAGAGTAATTAAGAGTCGCTGAAAAAAGGACGTGTCACTTGGAAGTTGGTTCTCCAAACTTATGTTTAGAAGCAACTAGTTAACATAATATATACTATTGGAAAGCAGCAACTCTTCATGGTTTAATCCTCATCAATTGCGTTCCATTCATCATTTTACCAGTTTCTCTTATTCACAAGGAGTGCCCGAGATGGTAAATGGGCAATTGATTATCATCAACAAAGTATGTTTAAACCTTGCTTGGTGCAAAATAACTAACATGAAATAATCATGTCAATCTCCTAAAACAGATAGTATTACCGAAATAAATCTTTGTGACGACTTGCTAGAAGACCATCTAAATTAGCCAACAAAAATGTCAAAAGTTATTGTTAACCAAAAACCAAAGGTGAATGAAACATCTTATCGAGCCGCCCTCAGGTGGTACATATATGGTTACTTATTTTCTCTTTGTTACAAGATTTATTTGCAATATAAATGAAAAATGATTTAAATGACCAACTCAACCAAGAACTTTATTTGAGCAAATTGATTGCCCTAATATGTGGAACTAGTCATATATTTATCTAACATGTTAATATCTAGAAATCTAGATTCGGTTGAATGGAACCATACAATCATACATGTTCTTAGGACGTATAGTGGCTTAAATTGTGTGAACGACAACCCAACATCTTGTAACGAATTTCATTATAAGACAAGATTCCTATTATTTTTAATTTCTTGTGGACTTTAAATTCGTTAACTACTTTATTCATGTCATCAAAGTGTAGCGCCTCTTACAGTTATCTTGGAAGATATGCCAAATTTGCATAAAGTTGTGGTTAGTACTTTTAGAATCCTTTGTCAGCGTGTAGCAAGTTGGTTCCAATTAAGAAATGGAATTCTAAAATAATTGGTCTTTCCGAATAAGATACATTTTTGCATATCTATACGGTCTCCACAGAAACATGTTTTAGAGTACCAAATTTCAAAAAAGACCAAACATGTTTTAGTGTACCAGATTAAAGGAAAAAAGTTAAGAGTTTCTATGAGTTTTCGAATGTCCCCTAACCTGTAAGATTGTTTCAACATCACGGATCATTCAATATTCTAAATCATAATACTATTCTCAACACGTTTAATAAAACTACACTTATGGTATATAACTAACCAACAACTTGTTTCTTCACCCTATGTGGGATAGAGTGTTATGATAAAATGTTAGACAATATCTTCATTGAAAAAATGGTAAGAAAGTCATAATGCAAGATTTCTTAACGTTTTGTGAAAGAAAGAAAGAACACAAGAGTTAGAGCATGAAACATGAAGGTAACAGTTTTGAAAAAGGTACATGTTCTGCGAACTGCTATTGTTTACAATTAGTTCGACTTTCCTTAGCTTCTTCATTGTTTTTCACGATCCTCGTTTACGGTAGGTGTATTTTCAATTAAGATCACCTTTGATGTATCCTTCACACCCACCATATGCAAGAATTTAGGATCATCCATCTCCTTTCCACTTAACACCAACTTTTGCTCCTCGGGTTGTAAACCAGTTTCTTTTGCAGTTACACTTTTCAAATTGGATTAATTGATTATTAAAAATAATAATAATAATAAAATATGAAACTAGTGTTAGTAAAACATTATGTAAAGAAGCATACTAGTGTAGATGTGAAAAAATGGTGGATCATACAAGTTGGGTAAGGGATGACAACGAGTACGTTTTGAATGGGTTAGTTTTCGTGCGTGTCAAAGCATGCAGTTTTGGTACGGGTCAATCCAGTATTCTTCTTCTCGGTACCGATCCACTTTTAGGCACACTCCTTGTTAAGTATGGACTTTGACCCAACCAACCCAATACGGGTGAAACAGACCCGAACTAGAATTTCACATGGATAAGTAATTTGATAATTTATTTTCATAAGCATTTGCTCAATTACTGGTTGGGTCTTATCAACTTATTTTCCAGACCCGGTTCCAACACAGGGAAACATATTCAAGTAATATGCTATATTATGTGTAACACCCCAACCCGACAAGGGTAGAAGTGTCACATTCTGGTGTCATATCAGAACATACAATTAAGATTTTTCAAGCGGAAGCATTATAAAATAAATTACCAAGTCATATAAATGAATGACTTACAAGGAAAATTTCAAAATCCAAAACGTCTAAAATAAAATGAAATCTCAAAACAAAAGCCCATCAAAATAAGTCCAAGATAATAAGGTAACTAGGGTCGGTCCACTCGGATATTCCAACTCTCACCCATCAAAGCCCATCTTCCAACCTAAAAACCGCCGCACGAAAAGAAATGCGGTTGAGCTTAAAAAGCCCAAAGGAGCAGATATAACAAAACGAAGCTAAACGAAATCAAGATGCAAATGAAATAAGGAACCGATAACAATGTCGCAACGAAAAGAGATCAATGAGACGATGAGGGTCCTGCCGAAACACAATTACACAAATACCCAAAGGAACCAGATAACAGAGGAGGACAAGCACATAGCACATCGATGACATAAGCGTCGCACATCTAAATAACGGGCATACAATAAATCGGAGATCGAGTACAAATAAGCCAACGAAGTCCAAATGCTAGCGGAAACAATTAACGAGAAAGTAAGCATGGCAATCACACAAGTCAAATAATTACGAGTTAATAACATCACAAGTATCACAACAAAGCAGTAAATACAATCGGAGTCGGACATGGTAACCACAAGTATCAAGTATGAAATCGTATGAACACTATAATTAAATGACTTAGGGACATAACAGGACAAAATGAAGTTAACAAGCCAAACCACATAAGTTGAACCATTTATCCAATCGAACGTTAGCATAAACAACAATGTACACATGGCGGATCAACAATGAGCGGATAAGGATACTAATGAGATATTCATAGTCCACGAGGTTAACGAGCGAAGTTTACATGATAAACCGTTAAAACAATTATTTACATACTAGCATGGTCACCGACAAATCAAAGGGGTCACATGCGGTGAGGATAACATGTAATCGATGACAAAGTGGATCATATAATCGCGTACTAATCATATCGTAGGTGGTAAACAAGAATCACATAAGACATGCAATAACACAATCAAATTCAATAATCATATAATAACCCGAAGACGTGAATGGAACGATGGTGCAAGTAACGGAACGGTATGAGATCAATGAAATGGAGTATATATAACATGGTAGTGGAGTGAGTCACATAAGGGTCTTGGATAAAGATAATCAATACGAGAATATGATGCGTTGGGAAATCTGAAGGTACAATATGGGTATATCAATAGTGTAAGGTCCTCGTAAATCCATCCCGAGCCAACAAAACAAATCAAATCATATCATATATCCATAGTAGCTCTGTAGTAACCAATAGTAACCATTGTATTCGGAGGGTGACCTCGAATACCAAATCAATAGGAGGAGACCTCAAGTAGCCGATGGGTGATCGGCTCCCAAATGTGAGGGTGTATTGCACACACGCACCGCATCATCAAAACATATCATATCATATCAAATGCAAATCAAATCAAATCAAATCAAATCAAATCTAGGATGCATCCATACCGCAAATCAAATCATAGTGGCCAAACATATATATCCAAAGCGCATAATCAATACGAGAATAGGGACGGTGTGGAACATCACCAACCACACTAGAGTCATGCCATTGGTGCATCAATGACACGGCCATGTTACCTTCATGGCTAGGGAAACAATATTTGGCTCGGGTATCAATCTGAAGGGTCAAACAAAGGTCCAAAGTGTAGCAATATATAAGTCTTCGTAATCAAAGTTTCAATATCAATAGTTCCCAATTCAAAGGTTCATAGCAATAGTCCAATATCAATGTTCAATATCAATATTTCAATATCAAAGGTTCAATAGCACATGTCAATAGCAACAGTTCAGTAGCAAAGGTTCAGTAGCAAAGGGTTCAATAACGGAAGTTCGGTAACAGTGGTTCAATAACAGAGGGGTCAATAGCAAAGCAAAGATTCAATAGCAATGGTTCAATAGCAATGGTCAAATAGAAAAGGGATCGATATCAAGGTTCAATATCAGAGGGTCAATAACAAAAGGGATCATAGCAATGAAATATCATAAGCGAAAATAAATTCGAAGGATCAGAGAGTCATGAGAAATCCCTACTGAAAAGGGATAGAATATCTCTACCATAACGCCAATGAAAGGAAAGCAAACGAATAAATGAACACGAAGACACAACGTCACGTCTCCATCAACGAATCTACATGGATTACGATTTATTTAATACTTATTAGCTCATTTAAGTCATAACGGATTAATCACATTAATATATATAGCCATTCGAATCTGATATTTCATGTGTCTCTATTCGTGATTTAATGTGACCTTGGTTATTATTTCATGTGGTGATATAATGTGTCATTTCATGCAAGGTTTAAAACAGATTCATATGACAATGTATATGGGTCAACATAAAACTAGCCACGACATAAACGCGTTTTATTAAGTCCATTTTCACATGACACCACTTTTAACGAGACAAGTATATGTTGAGTATGTGATAGGTCGACCAGATTCAAAATAATGGGTACATATATATGGGTCGAAACATGTGGCCTTTTATTTGATATTTTATGTGTCAAATGCTAGGATTTTTATGTGATGACTGCTTATACCTTCATGTGCCTTTTAACATCTCAAAACATGTGACGAGAGATAATTCAAAAACAGAAGCATATATATGGTTGTATTAACATGTTCATTCCCTCCAATATTAACGTGACCTTCATACATGATTTCATGCGGCAACAAGTTATTATTATGTGATGGTTATTATCTTTTATGTGCAAGGTTTTAAATGTGTTCATGCATTCAAATGGTGTCATTCACGTATGATTAAAAAGACAATCAATGGAGGAAGATCAAAATAAGGTTGTGGTACAATACCCTTCGGTAACGTGCGAGTGAAAGACAAACAAGAGCCAAGACCAACTAGACCCACGAAAAGGCCAACACCAACACGCTTCTCGACCTAGAACTCGAAATCGCAGCAGCCTCGAACCAGTGTTACGAACCAATACCCACGACAAGGTCAAAACAACCTTACTTGGCTTAGAAGACCCACGAGCAGGAGCAAGAGAACCCACGCCAATAACCACCCTAGCAGCCTCGAACCATGGACTCACAACCTACTTCAATCACTATACCAATCTACTTCGTGCTTGCCTTGGTGATCGTATGGAAGAGAGACAGAAAAGATTGTTGCCGTCATTTTTCTTTTCTTGATTAGGGTTTCATGCTTGTGGGTAATATGGTAGGATAATAAACGAGAATAACGGAATTAATGGGGAGGAGATTTGGCTGATTAGTAGGGAAATCAAAACAGAAATAATACTTTCCGTAAATATAATTATAGTAGGCTTTAGATTTAAGTTATATTGTAATGGTAATATTTTTGGTCCATGCAAAGCATAAAAAGAAAACGTTGAGATCTAAATGGACATAGGCGTGGGTCGATTTTGTACACGTTATTTATCTAGTGATTGTAGCTTTTACTTTCGTTAAACCTCGAATCATATGTCAAGTTAAATTTCATTACACTAAGGATGAGCTTGACATAGTTTACGATTTATAAATATTAAATTCGAGGCAAATGGTCTTTTCACATGATTTATATTTTCGGGGTTTTACATTATGTAAATTATATCAACACTAAATTATAATTTTTGGCATGTGGAAAAGAGCGTTTATAAATGGGCATCGATGTGAAAGATGGTGGACCGTAGATACTTGCACTAATGGTGTCTAGGATCTTTAATCCATATTTCTACCATCCTTGATAAGAATAGAGAGAATTGAACTTCAGTACTTTCTATGTAGATCATGCTCTAAAGAATTACTTTCTACATGCATAACGTTCACGGTTATCCTTTTTGCATTCTAATTAACATGTGTGTAATTAAAGATAAAAATAGTTTACACCGCAACATGTTTTACAATAAAAAAAAGATTTGAAAAATTGTTTTCCAGTGCTCACCACGCGAAGGATTACATTTTCTTAACTCGCTGATTGAAAATGAGCTGAGAACATTATATTGTTCTAGAGACATGATCGACACTCGCATACATTATGGTATATTAGAACATCCACTATGGTGTTTCAAGAATTGGTCTAAAAACTTATAAAGAGGTCTAAGATTTTGAGTACCATAGTGAAGAACCATTTCATGTCTAGGTGGCATGAAAAGGTCTAGAATTTTGGAGAGGTCCAAGAAGTGTTTATTATCATTTTTTTTATTTTAATAGCATTAATTTATGTTGGAACAAGTTATAAATCTTAAAGCTTTAACCATAGTGGGAATAGGTTCATAATATGAAAAGGCTTAAAACTTAATGATAATGTAAGTGGTGGCAATTTTATAAACCTTTTAAAATGTCCACTATAGTGGATGCCTTTAGTCACAAACAATTTCTTTCTCCATCCTACGTGGGACAGAATGTTCGGATCAAAGACTAGAAAAGGTTTCCATTAAAAGAATGGTAAATTGTTATAGAAAAATTCCTTTGACAATGAAAGAAAGAAAATGCAAGGACTTATCAAGAGCTCGTAAAATTATGTGTTTGGAGCATGAATAGCAAACTAACAACTTGAATAACGTAATATCACATGTTGTTGTTGCTCTAAAATGGAAAGATTGGAAATGTTTAAGCGTTGTACTAAAAGAGTGTGGTTTTTGAAAGGTTTTATGGATATTTAAATAATAGTATGTCCGGATTCGAACTCGAGACATCGGGATTGCACACATTACGTATGAGAATTGATGTACATAATTAATATAAATAAAACGTTATTATTATTAATTATTAGTTACTAAATAAAACATAACGATAGTTAAATAATTAACGAGGTTTGGTTAACGGTCGTTAAATATTAACTAGAAGGACTAAGAATGAAATTAGAAGTCGGGAAAGTTCTAGAATCCCCTTGGGATTGCATAGGCCGATCGGTTGGGGTTTACAAACCCAATCCCACACAACTTGGTCATCAAGTTAAGTTACCTATAAATACAAACCCTTGTATTCATTCATAACAATCTTGGATCACCAATAACCTAATTTCTCCTCTCTCTCTCCTCTTTGTGTGGCGGTCGAAACACCCAACCCCAAGGGTTTTCGATTTTGTCTAACTCAAAGAAATAAGTGTTTGGTTTATTTGTGATTCAAGGAACTAGCTTTTCCACATCAAATCGCTATTAGTACGTGTGTACAAGAACGAAGAACAAGCACGCTTGAGCTTGTATTCCTTGGTGGTCGATTTTTTGGGTGGACGATTTTGTGAAACCCTTTATTAGGGTTTTGGGTTTTGTTACTTGATCACATCATCGCTTGTTTACTTGAATTGCTAAAAGGTACGCACTTTCTTGTTTGGTTAATTAATTACATATATTATTCCTATTGTCTTCGGCGCATGTGATTCGTTGTGAGTGAGTGGTGAAAACAAACACAAATATCAAATTAATCGTAAAACCGACAAATCAACCTTTTAGGAAAAGGGTTAACGTGCGAATCTCACGAATGTGATAAAAGTGATACCGGAAAGTGATTTCCGGGTCG
Organism: Chrysanthemum lavandulifolium; assembly: GCA_022545495.1. Lineage (NCBI taxonomy): Eukaryota > Viridiplantae > Streptophyta > Magnoliopsida > Asterales > Asteraceae > Chrysanthemum > Chrysanthemum lavandulifolium. Next base: position 269,376,326 of record CM040241.1, read on the forward strand.
TGTCCCAACGAGGTGTGAAATTGACGGTGTCGTTGAGTTTCGTGATTAGGACTTGAATTGGTTAAGCAATTTTGGATTTTGGATTACGTATTCTACAAAATAAAGAACGGAAATGAAAATAAAGCATGTAAAACAAAGTAAACACTAAATAAACTACTACTAAGCCTAAGAAACAATAAACGAAGCTAAATTACATCCTAGGGTGCTAAAAAAAAAAAAAAAAAAAGCGAAACGAGGAACACACCGAGCCCGAAAATGAAAAATAATGCAATTTAAAGCCTACGGTGCAAAACCAATTTTCCTACATTCTAAATGACTAAAAATAATTTTAGGAAAAAGCGGAATATTTTTTGAGTTTTAAATTATTTATTACGAATTAAAAGCTGTTTTAATCTAATTAAATTATAAAAATACTAGACTATTTTGGAAAAATATGGAAAAATCACAAAAACTACTTTGGTTTATCTTGGTCCTAGAAAAATGAAAAACAAGGTGAGTGCTTTATGAAATAAGTCAGTAAATAAGTGCGTTTACTTAAAAGCCTAAAGCGCAAAGCATCCTTAAGGATTAAACTATGCAAAACATGCTTGAGACAAGTCCCAGGCGCTGGTAAGAGTGTTGGTTGTGAGTTGGGTGGCGTGGGTTCAAGTCCCACCCACGCCGGTTTGCACTTTCTTTTTCTTTGATTTCTTTCTTTCTCGACTTATTTATTAGATCAAATTAAAAACTTTTTCGAAAACTTTTGAACTAAACCCAAGAATAAGCTGTATAAACACCTTATTCGCTGCTGTTTTGGACAGGTCCCAACCAAACACCCCTTTATCAGTTTTAAGCACAAATAAGCATAAACAAGTAGTTAAATAAGCCACATAAAGAACAAATAAGCAGGAAAGGTCAGAAATAAGCTAAGTTAGAAAAGAAATAAGCTAAAAAAAAGGGAGAGCAGATGGCTATAAGTGCTACACTAGGGAGATTCCTAAGCTAAGAACTTGGAAAATAAGCAACCAAAAGAGTACAAGAAGCGATAAAATAAGCTAGGATTAATCTAACCTAAACTAACACACTAAAAGGGTACCTAAGAATCTGAATAAGCTAAATGAAAACCTAATAAGTACAAAAAAAAAGGAACGGATAGGCATGTGTTGTCATTGCTAAACCAGACCCCAAACAGGTCCACAAGGGACTTTGAAGCTTAAATTAAGCCACTAGATGCCTTCTAAAATCCTAAAAGCTGGGTGAACCAATGAAGTATGGCATAGATGGATCCTAAAAGGCCAATGTGAGCTCGAGGGCCCTTAATGACTTATAAATAAATTCGTCAAGGTGGTGTTGTGAGGCTCTTGATTGGGTTCTTGAGCAGGCAAAAAGCAACAATTGGGACATTTCAAGGCTAAAATAAGCTATGTAAAAGCTACTGCTAATGCTCAAGAATCTAAAGCAGCTAACTAACCTGTACTAAGGAACACATAAAAATGATTTTTGCGATCATTGAACAAGAAATAACCCATGAAAATAAGCTAAGCACTTGGACAGTTAAGACAGAACACAAAAAAAATTGACTTACGAATCTATACCACAACTTAAGAACACAACTCTAAGACCATTTTAGACAAATTCGACAACTCATAACATCTTTTTAACAAATCACTCCACAAAAGCTTGCAAATTTGTTAAGGAAATGGAAATTTTGAAAACTACTTTAGAACAAAGAAGACAATTTGGAAAAGCTAAGAAAATTCCAAAAACTATCTTTATGGTGAATTGAAGTCGATTAAAGTTCACAATAATACCAAAACTAATAAAACACCATTATGCCAAACACTACTTTAGGTGACAGAATCGAGAATTTGGGTAAAGAACTTAGAATTTTGGGTAAAACAAAGGTTCTCGTAACCATTTAAAGATGTGACAACCGCTTTGAAACAGTAAAATCTCATGAACTTGGATCAATAATCAAACAATAAACTCAAATGAACAATGCAGAAGGCGAAATTTCATTAATCAAAGCGAAAACTACAAAACATTAAAAGCGGAAATTTGAACTTTTAATTAAACATATTAAAACTAACAATGACAGAATATTAAAGGTTGGACTAGAACAAGAACTCTAGACAACTTTCTACAAATCTCTAACATCCTATTTATAAAAAAAAAAAAAAAAGTCTTCTTTCTTCATTCTTGTCTTTTCTGTTTGTGCTTGTTGAACTCAAACCAAGCCTCCAATATTTAGGTACAATTAAGCATCAATCCGAGCCATTGGTTGGGGTCCTTTTGAGCTTGGATTGCCACAGTGGCAATGGATTCATGTGACTTTGTCTTGGGTAGGGAATGAGTAAGTTTGGGAAATGGAGCTCTTGGGTATGAGGTTAAGGTGGATTTGGGTTTGATGTAGCTGGGTAAAAGGGTCTTTGGAGGTGGAGTGTTTTGGGAAGCGAGAGAAAGAGGATTAGGGTTCTTGGGTTTCGGTTTTGGGTATGAGGAAAGAAAGGGAGAGTTTAGGAGGAAAAAGAGTGGGTCGGGTTGGTTGGGTTTTGTTTATGGGTCGTGGGTTTGGATTAAGGTATAAAGGTTTTTGGGCCCAATGTGTATTAAAGGGACCAAACTTGTATAATTCAAACTCATGGGGACCAAAGTCATAATTTTCCAAAAATTATTTTGAGGATCATAAATGACAAACTTTATTAACCAAGGGCCATAAATAATATTTTCCATTTTTTGAAAATCCAGGGACTTGTTTTGCCATTTTGAAAGTTGGGGACTAAAGCGCCAAATATGCAAACTTTGTTCGTTTTCATTTGTTTTCAATAAATTTGCATCGAAACATATAAAACACAATTTTGAGATATTTTGAATTTTGATGCATTTTGAGTGTTTTAGATGTTTTGCGATTCGATTTGACCTAAAATGATGAGTTTTACACACTCATCAATCCCCACACTAAACCATTGCTAGTCCCTAGCAATCTTTTGAAAAACTTAATGGATTTGAATCTCTTTACCAAAAGCCATTACTTCGAGTAGCCAAATGTTTCAGTTCAAGTAAGAACTATGGTACATCGATAACCATATGATTTTGAGCAAATCACCGACTTTCAACGGTTTGATTTGTCTTTACCGAAGCCGCTTGCTTCGGACTAGCCAACTCTTAGATAAAATATATTTGGTGAGTTGATTACCAATTATGGTTTTCGGCAACCGCCTTTACCACAAGCCATAAACTTGCGGGCTAGCCAACTCTTCACTAATTAAAGATATGGTGAAGTGAACACCATACAATTTTGGGCAAATTGCAAGTCGTCAACGGATTTGAGATATCTTTACCAAGAGCCGCTTTGCTCTGGATTAGACAATCCTTTTGTTTATTAGACATGGTGGATGATAACCATAAAACAAATTTGGCCAAAAATGGGGGAATAGGTGGTAATACATATGATAAAATTAGTTAGAATTCCCCCACACTAGAAATGAATATTGCCCTCAATATTCAAAGTACAAATTGTTATGCGAAACATAGAACGAAAAGGGAAATACTACGGCCATTATTTGAATTTTTTTTTTTTTTTTTTTTTTTGAAAACTTATATACAACAATGGGGCAACTCCCACACTAGGGTGGTACACACGGTGAAAACCCATGTTATGCTCTTGTTTTTGTTAACCGAGTCGCTAGCTTGACTCGACCCAATTTATTGGTTCATGGGAAGCAAGTGGAAGAAGATCTCCATCGGACTTTCATTCAAATTGTTTGGATAAACATTGAATGTGATGAAAGTTCCACTCGATGAGATGCAACCGCTCAAAAGAACGAGAAATGCCGGGTCAAGATGGTATCTTCACCCCGTAAGAGTGAAGGAAAGGAGAAGAAATGGGAGGAGAAGGCAAAGTGTCAATCTCATGACAACGGGTGGGATGGGTGGGCAAAAGATTGGATTGAGGAACATTAAGGAATGTTCATAAATCTTATCCACCATCAAGCAATGAAAACATCCGTGTCGGGCTTAGAAGAGGTTCCATCATCCGCGGTTTAGCGGTGGACGAGTGGATGATGGACCTAAGCCATAATCGTCACTCTGAAAACCCGAAGGTATCGAGTCATCCGGAGAAAGAAAGTCGACCTCTCCAATACGAGTGTCACTTGACGAATTATCAGAAGACCAATTGTAAAGAAGATTTTCCAATTCGGTAAGGTCGGCTTCAAAGTCGAAGTGCACATCACCATCTCCCGGTGGAGAATGATCAATGAGAGCGAGTTCATCGGAGAACTCCTCGAGAAGGTCTAACGTCAAAGTGGGATTGCCACTATTCTTATCTTCGGGTAAAGAAGGAGATGAAACGAGGTACAAGTCACTATCCCCATTCTGAATGTCAAAGATGGGATTATCCGAAACTAGAGTGAATTCAGAATCGAAGTCAAACAGAGGATTAGTGAACGCCATAGCAAAAGGTTTCTCGGACACAACGAGAATATCTTCATCATCCGTTTCAAAATCAGTTTCTATATCAAGATCATCGGGATCAACATCTCTCACTTCTTCTAAGCTGACGAGCTCAGAAGGAATTTCCTCCACATACTCGATGTCTCCACACGATAAAGAATCATCAAACGACGTATAGTCATTTTCAGACTCGGAGATCACCTCAACAGGTTCTTTCGGGGTGGGAGAAGAATCATCATCGAGGTCATCACACATATCACGAAATAACCTCGGATTCACTTGGGTTTGGGACAAGGTTCTCAACATAAGACGATTCCGTTTCCGGAATAGTGCTAAGATGCTCGTCCCCCATAAAAAGGTTATCCGAAGGTTCTATGGTAGATAGGCAATATGAGGGTGGAGAGTGGACATGTGCGGTACTTTGTGAGCTTGAGATGTGCACTTTGTCCTTTGTCATCTCCCAATCCTCCTCATCCTCGTCATCGAGACGGCAAGCTTCGTTGAATAGAAAACGCTATTGAGCAGCTTCGTTAAATATGAGAAGCTTTTGAGCTGCTCGCTCATCGGCTAGAAATCTTTCGTTCTGAGCGACTTGTTCCTCGGAAAGTTCCTCAAGAATTATACGAGGAAATTGATCAATGACGGAAGTTGTGGGGTTGGATGTGGTCAAACCGGAAGTGTTATAACAAGGATTAGGTCCATAGTAATTTTGATTCCACGATTGACATTGATAATCATCATGAGGACCCCCACACTTATCACAATGAGGGTATTGGGGAGAGAAACTTTGAAATGATGAATCATTGAAATCTTGATAGTACGGTTGTGGCTCGAATGAATTTTGTGGTGGGTAGTTGAAATCGTTTTGAGGATAATTGAAAGAGTTCGGGTTAGAATCATAAGTGAATGAATTCTCGGCACAAATCGAAAAACATCCATTGACAAGATAGTTTCCACACCACTCGCACATACATTTGCAACAACGAAAACCTTGTGGTAACAAGTCTCCACAACCGTAAAATACTCTTGATCGAACGAAGATATCTCGGCACGGAGTAGGAATCAGGGCTCAACAACATCACAAATGTTAGGTAAAACGATATTTCCGAAGTTGAAATTTGACGAAATTCATTTAAGCAATTTTGAACAATGTTCATGAAATCGTCGAAAAAGGTTTTGAAGATTCGAAGGTGGGACAAGTGGTGTGCTCTCGTGAGCTAGCAATTTCCACCACTTCCGTTTGGTCTCCGGTTCTTGCTCTTTTCTTAACCTTAATCAGAATCGCGAAGATTTGGATCAAATCTAGACGGTTTAGGCTCGTAAACAATAGAACAAATCTCGGGTTGTGGCGGTGGTCGAAAAACTTGGAGAATCATCGAGAGAGTTTTATCGGCTAACTCGCACCAATAGCAATATTTGCTTGCTCCAACCCTTCCACACCGCTTACATAAACAATCGGGATTGAGACAATAAACTTGATCCTCTTCCATACGTCCTTTGCAAGGAAAACAACGACGATAATCGATCGCCGCCATGAGAATTAAACATGTAGAGGGTTAAAGAAATAGAATCAAATGGTTGAGAGGATACGAAGGATAGAATTAAACGGCAAAAGAGGGTAAGAGAAATAGAATCAACGAATAAGAGGAATGAGAAGAATATTTTTGGTTTATTGTATTTTTATAAAAACAATAACTTCACGAGGAAGGTTCTTCAAGTCACTAATCGCAAAAACTTCACGATATTTTCGCAACACACCTCCCCGGCAGCGGCGCCAAAATTTGATTCGTTGTGAAGTGAGTGGTGAAAACAAACACAAATATCAAATTAATCGTAAAACCCGACAAATCAACCTTTTAGGAAAAGGGTTAACGTGCCGAATCTCACGAATGTGATAAAAGTGATACCGGGAAAGTGATTTCCCCGGGTCGTGTCCCAACGAGGTGTGAAATTGACGGTGTCGTTGAGTTTCGTGATTAGGACTTGAATTGGTTAAACGAATTTTGGATTTTGGATTACGTATTCTACAAAATAAAGAACGGAAATGAAAATAAAGCATGTAAAACAAAGTAAACACTAAATAGACTACTACTAAGCCTAAGAAACAATAAAACGAAGCTAAATTACATCCTAGGGTGCTAAAATAAAAAAAAAAAGCGAAAACGAGGAACACACCGAGCCCCGAAAATGAAAAATAATGCAATTTAAAGCCTACGGGTGCAAAACCAATTTTCCTACATTCTAAATGACTAAAAATAATTTTAGGAAAAAGCGGAATATTTTTTGAGTTTTAAATTATTTATTACTAATTAAAACTATTTTAATCTAATTAAATTATAAAAATACTAGATTATTTTGGAAAATATGGAAAATCACAAAAACTACTTTGGTTTATACTGGTCCTAGAAAAAATGAAAAACAAGGTGAGTGCTTTATGAAATAAGCTGTAAATAAGCTGCGTTTACTTAAAAGCCTAAACTGCAAAGCATCCTTAAGGATTAAACTATGCAAAACATGCTTGAGACAAGTCCCAAGGGCGCCTGGTAAGAGTGTTGGTTGTGAGTTGGGTGGCGTGGGTTCAAGTCCCACCCACGTCAGTTTTGCACTTTCTTTTTTTCTTTGATTTCTTTCTTTCTCAGCTTATTTATTAGATCAAATTAAAAACTTTTTCTGAAAACTTTTTGAACTAAACCCAAGAATAAGCTGTATAAACACCTTATTATTCTTTGTTTTGGATGGTACAAAACCAAACACCTTATTAGCTGCTGTTTTGGACAGGTCCCAACCAAACACCCCTTTATCAGTTTTAAGCACAAATAAGCATAAACAAGTAGTTAAATAAGCCACATAAAGAACAAATAAGCGGGAAAGGTCGAAATAAGCTAAGTTAGAAAAGAAATAAGCTAAAAAGGGAGAGCAGATGGCTATAAGTGCTACACTAGGAGATTCCTAAGCTAAGAACATGGAAAATAAGCAACCATAAGAGTACAAGAAGCGATAAAATAAGCTAGGATTAATCTAACCTAAACTAACACACTAAAAGGGTACCTAAGAATCAATAAGCTAAATGAAAACCTAATAAGTACAAAAAAAAAGGAACGGATAGTCTTTGTGTTCTTTGTTGCTAAACCAGACCCCAAACAAAGTCCCAAGGACTTTGAAGCTTAAAATTAAGCCACTAGATGCCTTCTAAAATCCTAAAACTGGGTGAACCAATGAAGTATGGCATAGATGGATCCTAAAAGGCCAATGTGAGTTATCGAGGGCCCTTAATGACTTATAAATAAGTGTCAAGGTGTGTAATGCGGGTCTGATTGGGTTCTTTGAACAGGCAAAAAGCTACAATTGGGACATTTCAAGGCTAAAATAAGCTATGTAAAAGCTACTGCTAATGCTCAAGAATCTAAAGCAACTAACTAACTGTACTAAGGAACACATAAAAATGATTTTGCGATCATTGAACAAGGAATAACCCATGAAAATAAGCTAAGCACTTGGACAGGTTAAGATGAACACAAAAAAATTGACTTACGAATCTATACCACAACTTAAGAACACAACTCTAAGACCATTTTAGACAAATTCGACAACTCATAACATCTTTTAACAAATCACTCCACAAAAGCTTGCAAATTTGTTAAGGAAATGGAAATTTGAAAACTACTTAAGAACAAAGAAGACAATTTGGAAAAGCTAAGAAAATTCAAAAACTATCTTTATGATTGAATTGAAGTCGATTAAAGTTCACAATAATACCAAAACTAATAAAACACCATTATGCCAAACACTACTTTAGGTGATGTAATCGAGAATTTGGGTAAAAGAACTTAGAATTTTGGTAAAACAAAGGTTCTCGTAACCATTTAAAGATGTGACAACCGCTTTGAACAGGTAAAATCTCATGAACTTGGATCAATAATCAAACAATAAACTCAAATGAACAATGCAGAAATCGAAATTTCATTAATCAAAACTGAAAACTACAAAACATTAAAAACGGAAATTTGAACTTTTAATTAAACATATTAAAACTAACAATGACTGAATATTAAAGGTTGGACTAGAACAAGAACTCTAGACAACTTTCTACAAATCTCTAACATCCTATTTATAAAAAAAAAAAAAAAAAAAAGTCTTCTTCTCTTCATTCTTGTCTTTTCTGTTTGTGCTTCTTGAACTCAAACCAAGCCCTCCAATATTTAGGTACAATTAAGCATCAACTGAGCCATTGGTTGGGGTCCTTTTGAGCTTGGATTGCCTTGCATGGCAATGGATTCATGTGACTTTGTCTTGGGTAGGGGAATGAGTAAGTTTGGGAAATGGAACTCTTGGAGTATGAGGTTAAGGTGGATTTGGGTTTTGATGTAGGCGGGTAAAAGGGGTCTTTGGAGGTGGAGTGTTTTGGGAAGCGAGAGAAAGAGGATTAGGGTTCTTGGTTTTTGGTTTTGCAACAGGAAAGAAAGGGAGAGTTTAGGAGGGAAAAAGAGTGGGTCGGGTTGGTTGGGTTTTGTTTATGGGTCGGGTTTGGATTAAGGTATAAAGGTTTTGGGCCCAATGTGTATTAAAGGGACCAAACTTGTATAATTCGAAACTGCAGGGACCAAAGCTGTAATTTTCCAAAAATTATTTTGAGGATCATAAATGACAAACTTTATTAACCAAGGGCCATAAATAATATTTTCCATTTTTTGAAAATCCGGGGACTTGTTTTGCCATTTTGAAAGTTGGGGATCAAGCGCAAATATGCAAACTTTGTTCGCTTTTCATTTGTTTTCAATAAATTTGCATCCAAACATATAAAACACAATTTTGAGATATTTTCATAATTTTGATGCATTTGGAGTGTTTTAGATGTTTTGCGATTCAGTTGACCTAAAATGATGAGTTTTACACACTCATCAACATGCTTGATGATGTTATTTGTTTTATGTATAATTGTTATGAGTATAAAATTCCAACAAGTGGCATCACGGCCGTTAATATGATGTAATTAATTACTCAAACACATAAAATTGAATCTTTATGATTATATGCATGCTTTTATGGTTTCTAGGGTTTTGAATTGAAACCCTAATTTTTATGTATGGGTTGATTACCCTTATATTTATTTAATTAGGTTTTAATTTTGTAAAACTTGTAGAAACCCTAGGATTGCATGCTTATTTTATGTGGTTAATTAATGAATAATTGTTATGTGCCATGTAATATGCGTATCTTGGGTGATAATTGTTATCACGGAATCCATGGTGGAACATGCATGTTTTGCCATGGAATATTGTTTTATTTATTGATTAATTGTTAAGTGATACACACATGTTTTATTTATTTAATAATTATTGAATTGGGAAGACCTCAATTATAACTAATAAAATTCGTTATGTGCTAATTGGTATACTATTAACTTCGGCTTACGCAATCGACTTGTCGATGTATGTGGCTCATCTACCTTTCGAGATGAAAGTCCTAGTTAATGTATGCATTTTATTTACGCCTAGAATTGTTATTAGAGTTTATTGAAATAATTATGCATGTGGCTAATTGTTTTTACATATGTTAATGTGTTAAGTTATATGTTTATATTATTTGAGTGTGTTTATTTTTTATTAAAATGCTTTTTGTTTATATATTGTTTGACATGTTAGTAAGCAAAAGGGTTTTTGGAATATAAAATTAAATGGACTAAATAATAGCGAAATTGATTTGTTATCTAAGAATTATTCTTGAACTTTTAATCGATTGATGCGATTGTACTAAATGGTTAGAACGGCTCACCGACTAGAACAAACTATAAAGGGTATTTAAGAAGTGAGCACGCCTCACCGAATGGATGTCTAAGGTTATGCCTTTGCGCTTACACGGTCCTCCGCTCGTATGCTCGATTGAGCTACCTAGTATAACCATTCTATGTACGAAGCATCTTAGTGCAAAGTTGTAAGTTTCTCAACGCATCGATTAAAACTTTGTAGAATTCAATCTTAGCAATTAAAATCTATAGTAAGTTTTTCGAACATTTTATGTCATAAAGTAGTATGCATGCTACTTTATACATAAGTTTTGATTACACGTCAAAAATTGGACCCTTTAAATTTAAGTTTATGCCATCTAATGATATGAAACACTTGAAGTTGTAATTTAGTTATGTGAGACCTTGATCTAGATTACAATAACAAGGTGAATTATTTTGTTGTTTGAGACCTCAGCTTTATGATTTGCAGTTTCTAAATTAGACAACTTAATTAAGTTAGTTAGTGAGACCTATGACTTAAGGCATAAGATGGGATGAAACATGCTTACGTTTGCATTAATTGTTTTGGCAAAATTGTAAATCCCATAATTTTGGAATTGAAAACTTGTTTGTCAATTATCGCTCTTCAACGATTACTATTCTATACTTTCACCACCAGCGCATCAACCGATGTGGTGGAACTATGATAATGAGGATCCAAATTTCAAGGAAAATTCTATGGTTAATATGAATATTGACCAAAGGGTATTTTATTTTCTTGAATGTTTCTTATCGAAAGTACTAACTTTGAACTTTTATTTCAGAAATGGCTCAAGCCGAATCTATTGCACTAGCCTCGCTGCTCAAATCTATGTTTGATCGAGAGAAATTGACCGTAGCGCGAATTTCAATGATTGGTATCGGCAACTCGAATTGTCTTGAGGGTTGCCAAAAGACTCAATTATTTGACTCACGCCTTGTCCTCCGAACCGCGGTGATGCTACCACAAGCACGAGCCGCATGGCAACTGAGTATGACAAGTATAATGAGGTCGCTGCATTATGCTCTGGAGTATGAACTCAAGCTTGCAAAAGCAATTTGAGAATTACTTCCTAATCTCATGCCGGAAGAATTGCAAAGGTTGTTTGAAAAGCCCATGATTGTGAGAGTCAGATGACTTGATTGATGCTCTTCATAGTTGCAAGCAAGGAGAAGGAAAACTCGTAAGCGCCCAACGCTCGGAAATGATGAGTTACATGGACCCGGTTAGGCGTTTGAACTATGTCTACCCTAATGACATACAAATTGGCTCGATCAATGATCCCTTAACAAGGAATTTGATGGTTTCGCAAGAATTATAATATGCATTGCACGGGAAGACAACAATGAGGTACATGCAATGCTCATTGATTATGAAAAGGTTTGCCCAAGAAGGCCTCTACACCCTACGGTTTTGACCATCCGTAAGGGTAGAATTTCTAAGCCTAATAAGCCGCTAGCGAACAAGAAATGGAAAGGTAAGGTAAAGTTGATAAGGAAAACAAGTTATGACTTATCAACAAGAACCCAAGTACCCTCCCAAAAGCGTGAGAATCAAGAGGATCGGGCTTGTCATCACTGCACCGAGGTTGGACATCGGAAGAGGAATTGTCCATTGTACCTTGATGAGTTGCTAATAAGAGGTATAAAATACCGCACCGTGGCCGCACTTGTACTCTTTTGATGATAGAATTATTTGCTTTTCCTCATAAAATAAATTCGGGTATATGATCTTGGATGTGGTATTCACATATGTAATACACTGCAGGACTTAGAGAGCAAGGAAGCTTGCCTATGGATGACAATACCGCGTGGGTAATGGAGCACATGCGATCGTTGAAGCTATAGGCACGTTTGATTTAGTTTTACCTTCGGGTTTAGTACCGTCATTAAACGATTGTCATTACGCACCTTCCATTGTTAGGGGTGTCGCTTCGCTTCCTTGTTAAAAGATATTGGTTTCGTTCATACATTTACCGATTATGGAATTTCGATTTCTTTAAATGGTGTTTTTACTTTAATGTTATTCCAAAGAAATGGTGTGTTTGAAATTGATTTGCATGATAATGTTGTTGATAAAATAATTACATCTTTAGCATCAATAATAAAAGAATCAAAGGTGATTTGGATTCTTCATTTCTTTGGCATTGTAGACTTGCTCATATAGGCAAGAAACGCATGCAACAATTTGCAACACGATGGGCTTTTGCAAGACATCAATGATGAATCATTTGATAAATGCGAATCTTGCATATCCGGGAAGATGACCAAGAAACCTTTACAAATATTTTAGAAAGGGCTTCGATCTTCTTGGTGTGATACATACCGACGTATGTGGACCACTAAGACATGTGTCAAGAAAGGGTGCTAGCTACTTCTTAACCTTTCTCGATGATTTCGATCGTTATGGTTATGTTTATTTACTTAAACATAAACATGAAGTCTTTGAAACATTTAAGGTTTTTAAGAGTGAAGTAGAACCGCAACTAGGAAGGAAGATTAAAGCTCTTCGATCCGATAGAGATGGTGAATATTGAAGCCAAGAGTTTAAAGATTATCTAGTCGAGTGTGGTATTGTCCAAGAACTCACATCTCCATATACTCCACAACAAAATGGTGTATCCGAGAGAAGGAATCGTACATTGCTAGACATGGTGCGATCGATGTTTAATCTTACGACTCTTCCCTTATCCTTTTGGGATTATGCTTTGAAGCTATTTGTTCGCATATTGAATATGGTTCCAACTAAGAAGGTTGATAAGACTCCTTATGAAGTGTGGTATGGAAACCTCCCAACTTGTCTTACTTAAAGGTCTTGGGTTGTGAGGCGTTTGTTAAACGTGACTACCGATAAGTCGCAACAAAGATCTCAAGTGTGTCTTCGTAGGATACCCAAAGGAACGATGGGTTACTACTTTTACTTTCCTCCCGAAAACAAAGTAATTGTTGCTAGGTATGGAGACTTTCTTGAAAAGGATCTCATATCTCATGAATTCGATGGGAGAGTATATGATCCGGAAGATGATCAGAAGATACAACACCTCGAAAACACTAGCCAACCTCAAGTAGAACACGAAAGTCCGGGCGTTCCACACGAGATTGAAGTGGTTCCCATTCAGATCCGCAAGGACTACACGTGCACCGAGCGCCTATGTCTCAATGTAGAAGGCGAGGAAAATATGTTAGGGATCTTGGTGAACTCGCTAACTATAAAGTGCCATGATGAGTCACGAAAAGGAAAAATGGCGAGTTGCAATGAATGGGGAAATGCAATCCATGAAAGATAACGAAGTCGGATAGAGGTTGACTTACCTTCAAATGCTAAGGTAGTTGGAAGTAAGTGGCTCTTTAAGATAAAGACCGATATGGATGGCAATGCACACACCTATAAAGCTCGTCTTGTAGCTCAAGGTTCTACTCAAACCTATGGGGTAGACTACAAGGAGATATTTTCTCTGTAGAGACATTAGAGCTATTAGGATTCTTATAGCCATAGTTGCGTACTATGACTATGAGATATGGCAAATGGATGTCAAACCGCTTCTTAAGCGGTCGCCTAGATGAGGACATCTATATGGCGCGACTGAAGGGTTTGTGAATCCAAAGTTTCGAAGCGTGTATGCAAACTTCAAAGATCCATTTATGGGTTGAAGCAAGCATCAAGGCAATGGAACAAGAAGTTTGATGAAGAAATCAAGAAATTTGGTTTCACTCAAAATCTTGATGAGCCATGTGTATCACAAAGCTAGTGGGAGTAATGTTATTTTCCTTGTCTTATATGTCGATGACATATTGATCATGGAAAAGACATTCCAAGTATGCAAGATGTAAAGTCTTATCTTGGAGAGTGCTTTTCTATGAAGGACTTAGGGAAGCAAGATTTATTCTCGGGAATCAAGATCTACAGAGATAGATCAAGGCGGTTAATTGGACTAAGCCAAAGTGCTTACATTGATAAAATATCAAGAGATTTAGTATGCAAAATTCCAAGAAGGATATTTGCCGATGCAAGTTGAACATGGCTTAAGTAATAAACTATGCGTCAACACTGCCGAGGTGGAATACATGAGGAAAGTTCCTTATGCTTGGTTGTGGGATCTATCATGTATGTTGTAAGATGTACAAGGCCCGATGTGGCGCTTGCATAGAACATTACCAGTTGGTATCAATGAACCTGTGTGAAACATCGGCAGTCGTTAAGAACATTCTTAAGTATCTAAGGGCTACTAAAGAAATGTTTCTAGTGTATGGAGGAAATCCAGATGCGTAACTTGATGTTCTGTGTTTTGCGATGCGTCATTCAATCGATAAAGATGATCTGGGCATCAGACGGGTTATGTCTTTGTCATTAATGGAGGAGCAATTGTTGGAAGAGCAAGAAGCAAACAACGTTATGATGTCTATTATGTGTCGAGTACATAGTCGCTCGTGAAGCTCGCGATGGAAGTCGTTTGATTAGGAAATTCATTTGGGACTCGGAGTAATGCCTCAATCGAATTACCTTTAAATGTGTATTGTGACAACTCTGCAGCAATAACATTTGCCAATGAGCCTAGAGTCATGAAGGCGCGGACATTTTCCTCGTCGATATCACTATGTTCGAGAACAAGTCAACATAGGTGAAATCAATCTACTCAAAGTTCATACAGATGAAAATCTAGTCGATCCCTTTATGAAACCTTTGCCAAAAGATAAACTTATCGACCATCTTGATGGGATAGGACTTCGTTTAGCTAGTAGTTTCATGCGGATCCGTGATTAGTATTTGGATAAAGGATGCTATGAACAAATATTACTTTAATGAAATAAAATAGTTGTTTATGTTTATTTTTCATTTTCTTAATATTATATCCTATATTTGCATGTTTAATCCGTGAGTAACCTATGTTATTCTAAATAGTCCGTTGTTGATCAATGATGTGGGAATGTCATTGAATTAAGACAAATCTGAGTTTTGGTAGAATATACTTTTAAAGTATATTGATGCGTGGGACATACCAGATTCACATGATATTCAATGAATTGAATATAGGACTCATCCCAACTTTACATGATGATACTTTTGGATTTTTGTCATTAAGTATATCATGAAGTGTTTATCCTCGGACTTGAGATACCGGATAAGCGATATGAATGTAGTGCATTTGTGTAAGATAGTCTAACGCTATCCGTGAATGGTAGTTATAAGGGCTATTTTGGAAGTGTTGCAAAATTCATGAGTTATGTTTGTAGTCAAGAGAATTTGTTCCTTTGAATTTGTTTCAAAGCATAATACTATATTTGGGCCCTCGTAGGGTTGACAAGATGTTTGTATGGCCATACCCAAGATCTATCTGGAATACGTTCGGATGATTTGGTAATCTTGTTCAATCATATACAACGAGAAATGAATATTAACTTATGAAATGACTTGATCCATATTCATAGTTAATGTAGTATTAGTAGCAAAAGGATAAGTAAAATGATGAATCATTAAATGGTTTTTCCAGAGACCATGCTCGATTTGATCCGGGGCGTTGGTGTGAGAAAGCTAGACTAACCAATGTCATTACTATATTTAGTAATATCCAGTGGGAGTGAAAGGTTTTATGGATATTTAAATAATAGTATGTCCGGATTCGAACTCGAGACTTCGGGATTGCACACATTACGTATGAGAATTGATGTACATAATTAATATAAATAAAACGTTATTATTATTAATTATTAGTTACTAAATAAAACATAACGATAGTTAAATAATTAACGAGGTTTGGTTAACGGTCGTTAAATATTAACTAGAAGGACTAAGAATGAAATTAGAAGTCGGGAAAGTTCTAGAATCCCCTTGGGATTGCATAGGCCGATTGGTTGGGGTTTACAAACCCAATCCCACAAAAACTTGGTCATCAAGTTAAGTTACCTATAAATACAAACCCTTGTATTCATTCATAACTTAATCTTGGATCACCAATAACCTAATTTCTCCTCTCCTCTCTCCCTCTTTGTGTGGCCGGTCGAAACACCCAACCCCAAGGCTTTTTCGATTTTGTCTAACTCAAAGAAACAAGTGTTTGGTTTATTTGTGATTCAAGGAACTAGCTTTTCCACATCAAATCGCTATTAGTACGTGTGTACAAGAACGAAGAACAAGCACGCTTGAGCTTGTATTCCTTGGTGGTAGATTTTTTGGGTGGGACGATTTTGTGAAACCCTTTGTTAGGGTTTTGGGTTTTGTTACTTGATCACATCATCGTTTGTTTACTTGAATTGTCAAAGGTACGCACTTTCTTGTTTGGTTAATTAATTACATATATTATTCCTATTGTCTTCCGCTGCATGCTTTGATGATGTTATTTGTTTTATGTATAATTGTTATGAGTATAAAATTCCAACAGTTTTTTTCCAAAGAAATAGGGGTTAGCGTTTACTTATCTTAAATCGTTTATGTAGAAATCTATATATGAACATATCGTTGAGTGAACTATGTTTTTGGATCATAAACGTTAAAGTATTTTAGTATTGTGATACTTGTTTTGGCCCTAAATGTTGTTTAAAAATGAAAGAAAAATTAAGAGTTCATAATTAACCCAAACCTATGGTTATCTCACAAACTTCTTTAGCTTGCAAGAAAGCAATATTTCGAAAACATAATACCATTCTTAGACGATAACCGGCATATGGTACAATGGTACGGTATGTTAGTAACCGAAAACTTCTTTCTTCAACCCATGCGGATAAAATGCTAGGATTATAAGGTTAGAAAAGGTACCTTATAATAAGGTTTGTATTTACATGGAAAGAAAAGACAATGCAAGAACTCGTGAAAGAATGATAAGTCACTTGAAATTGAAGTTCAAGCAACTAAGCAAAGTATTCGTGACAAACATCATGTTTTTACCGCTTTGATAACATAAGTCACATGATTTATTGCTTTAATATGAACTGTTATTCAAGTTTAGAATTGAGATTTGGCTAAATGAATTACGTGCTCAATCATGTGTTTGGGTAAAGTATGTCTATATTATGATACTTGTTTTGGCCCAAGTGGTTAATATCTCAAAATACTATAAGAGTACATATGTTTAACATCTTGTATTAAGTTCGGTTTTAATAACATAGTCATATACGTTTCTTTTGGCCTCTAAGATATGTCTCGCTTTCTAACTTGTGTGACATTAAAATTAAAATGGTCTCCACCAAAACATGGTTAACAATATCAAAATAAAATAAAAATAAAAAAAAAAAAAAAAAAAAGTCAAAATTATATGAGTTTCGATTTTAAACCACCCTTCCGATTTTTTAACTCAAGATGGATTAAAATTTGAAAACATCATACTAGTCTCAATACATTTAACAAACATACTCTTACGGTATATAATTAACCAACAACTTCTATCTTTAGCGATGTGGGATAGATTTTCAACTTCAAGATAAAAGATTTAAAATGTATGAGCTTAAAGAAATATCTTTGTAATCAACTTATGTTTCCTATTTAAAGCGACGCAAAACATTGTGATAACATTACAAGTAAGCATTTTAGTTTAAACCAAGCTCAAAATGTTTCATTAGAGGCAAAATAGAAAGTGATTTTTAATTATGAAAAGTTTGAAGTTCATACAAGTTTTCATGTAAATCACATATGTGAATTTTTACAAGTCCTATTTACAAATTTGAGAACACTGTACCATTCCAGGCATGTATGTTGATGACGTATAGTCTATATCCGGGTCACGAACCCGACTAAAGTCCGACACTAACTTAGCCCGGTACGAACTGGGCTACGGTGATTAAATGTTAGGGCTCACGAAAGCCCAAGACCAACTCTATTTACGGAATAGATATTGGATATCTCCTATGTTTGAGATAATCATTCCCAACCGACTTAGGCGGGATCGCGAAGGTTGAGGAACACGAACCAACAAGGATTCGTGTGTATATAAAGGAATCACATCCTCGCTTAAGGTACGATCTACAAACCCTAACTCTCCTTAAACCCTAAAATCGATTACTTACTCTCGCTGGGAGGATAATCGTGGAGACAATCCCACGTAAGCCTAACGGTGTTTTCATCTTTTAGTGCGCGGTCTCGGCAGCAATTCTCAATTGGTACGAGAGCCAAAGCTTTAAACAAGGATAGCCCAACTTTTGTATCAACAAGTGGCGCCATCCGTGGGACCATTCACTAAGAACCAAGACTAGAATGACGGCATGGAAACCAGCGATCGCAAGCGGATCTTCACCGAAAGAAAGCGCACACCGGCCAAGCCAAGGCACTGGGACAACCAAGTCGCCAAAAACAAGGGTCGGGCTCGAACTTGGTCTACCTATAGTGGAACCGCCGGGGACAACCCAGGCCACCACAACCACTACCAAAGCGGTGGATCCATCACAGACCGATCTTGCCACTCCCATCAAACCGGTGCTAGAGGCCCGACTTGACAAAAGCACCGGATGCACCGGATAAAAATAAGGACACAGTGACAGGTTAATACCCTTTCTTTAGAAGGGTCGACCGAATTAACACCAAGGATTTCGTATCCCAAAATTATGAAACCTTAACCGCCTCATGCAAGAGGAGGCTAGAAAAAGGTCGGGCCGAGCCTACAAACTCGACTCGGTTTGTCTCGAATCTGAAACCTCACCACCGCGCCGCCAGAGAAGGAGAAGCGGCGAGGAGACCACCGACCTCCGTGTTTAACATAATTGGGAAAAGGATCGAGGATGATGAGACATCCAACTCGCGATTACACGGAAGGAAGTGACGAGGATGAGCAGCGCACGGTGTCCATACCGCACTTGGTAGCCGCAGAATACGTGAGACATCGGGACGATATTCCCGGATGAAAGCTCGAGTACAAACTCGAGAACAACGCGCAAGCGCCGAAGGAGGAAAATTCGTCCTCCGAAAATTCCTGACAACGGGATAGCGAACCGACATTGGAAGTCCGTAAATGATATAACGATCAGGAGGATGAAGATATATCCTTCCGTGGCGCCGTCAAAGGTGGATGCGTTTACTCGGCGCATCGGTGACTTCTCGAGAAAGTAAAAGGAGGCGCATGCCATCCAACGTGAAAACCTATGGCGAGCGGTGATCCCGATGATCACCTCAAAATTTTGAATCACCAAGGACAATTGAAAATTGGCGCGCACCGTGGTGCCACATGTTCAACTCACACCGGTGGGAAACGCATGCGGTTCAAGAAACTTCCGCGAAGCATCAATGGCTTTGAGGAATTGAGGAAGGCGTTCACCTAAACTTTACTCAACGGAAGAAGTGCGCTAAAATCTGCCGAACTCGCCAGGTAAAGCGGCGCCAAGGAGAATCACGGCGCATTCATGGAACGCTTCAAAGATGAATGCATGCAAGTTAAAGCATGCCCGAAGCGTCAAGATCTCGGTTTCATGAACGGATTAACAACCCGTAACTCATCAAGCGGTTGAGCAGCGAATCCCGAAACCTTTGATGACCTCATGAAACGCCTCGGTCTTCGTCCAGGAGAAGCGCCACGGCGGATAGCAAAAGAAACTACTCGAACTACCGGTCACAGGAACAACACGGAAAACAATCCATCGACCGGGTAGTAACCGTAATAGGAGTTATCGCAACTGGGAGCGGAGAGATAATGACAGTACACCCCGTGACCAAGACTCAAAGGAAATACTCACAACGGAAGGTGCGAACTTCCCAAGAAGACCGCGAAATGCGCACTCGGAGGATCGGCGCACGGGAACGGATATCGTGACTATCACGCACGAAGGGCCACACAACTAACGAATGTGTCCAACTACGCCACTCATTGATAGAATGGTTAAAGAGGGCGATTGGACCATTTGGTCAAAATATTAAGGAAGGAAAGGATAGCGGAAGAGTGGGAACAAGAAGGAGACACCTAAAGAAAAGGTCGACACCATCTACATGATACAATCATGGCGTGGTCACTAGACGTAAGGTCACCAGAGTTTTCACGAGAAGCGAAATCTCTTTCCTACCTTAATCTGCGGACAACGCAGAGTTGAGCCACTCACCATTGAGATTAGTGCGGGGGTCACAATATCCATCGCATGTATGTTGATGGTGGCGCGTCGGCGGACATCATGTATGAGCACCGCTCAAGCGATCGCGACTGAAATACGTGATCGACTAAGTCCGGTCGAGCAGCGTTGACCGGTTTTACGGTGAAAAGATATGGCCTATGGGCAATACGATTACCGGTCAAGATCGAAGCGAAAAACACTCGCGACGTACCGATGGAATTTATGGTGATCAAGTTCCATCGCCATACAATGGCATTATAGGAGACACGGGATATCACTATGCGCGATGTGCCATCAACGGCTGACACGGATGCTTAAATTCCCGGTGGAAGGGGCATTATTACTTTACAATGCCACCGCATCGCATAGAGAATGTAACACGATTACATGCGGCGCACCGATCCCGTAACAACGACAACCAAAGTTCCGTCGAAGGTTGCACTTCACCCGTAATACCCCGAACAGAATTATCCATCTGAGGGTCACTATCGGACAGCAGCAAAGCGGCAATGACGCGCTCTTGCAAAAGAACTTGGACATTTTGCATGGGAGCCAAAACACATGATTGGGGTACTACGCTCAATCACGAGCATAAACCGAGAACCGGCAAGGGTACTCACCTGTACGCCGTAAGAAGCGCGGTCAAGCCCGGGCGTGCACAAGCAATTTTGGAAGAAGTGCACAAAGCGGTGGACGCAGGAATTATGCGTGAAGTCTACTACCACGACGGCTTTCTAACCCAAATGATGGTCAAAAAGAGCGACGGTGGTGGCGAATGTGCGTGGACTTCACCGATCTTAACAAAGCGTGCCACAAGATTACTACCCACTACCAGAGATAGACTTGAAAATAGAGTCTCGTGTGGTACCCATTGAAGTGTTTCCTCGATGCGCATAAAGGATATCATCAAATCCAGATGGCAAAAGAGGATGAGGAAAAACGGCCTTTCACACAAGCCAAGGTGTCTCTTGTTACACAAAATGCCTTTTGGCTTGAAGAATGCAGCGCCACCTACCAAAGCAGCTAGTAGAAAATGCCTCGAAACCGTGTAGGCCGCAACACGGAGATCTATGTTGATGACCTAGTCATAAAAATCCATATCAAGATGAGTTAGTGCGTGATATGAAGGAAACGTTCAAAACTCTACGAGAGATCAATATGAAGCTAAACCCCAAAAATGTACCTTCTGTGCCATCAAGGCATGTTCCTGATACCTAATAGAGTCCGACGGTATAAAACCATGTCGAGAAAAGACAAAGGTCGTCATCGAACTTCCTTCACCGCAAGACGTTGAAGGAGGTCCAATCTCTCAACGAAAGCTAGCCGGTCTTAATGAGTTCTGTCAAAGTCACAGACAAGTCTCTACCTCTCTTCAAAACACTCAAGAAGTGTATCAAAAAGGAGATTTCCGGTGGACTACGGAGGCGAAGAAGCCTTCACACAACTTAAGCAACACCGCAACGCCCCACACTTGTTGCACCCCGACGTGGGAAGAGCTAATTATGTATCTATCCGCAATCGATGGAGCGGTGGCGCGGTGCTACTAACAGATAGGGATTGGTGACAAACTCCATCTACTTTGAGCAAGGCACTTAAGAAGACGGAGATGAATTATAGCGCCATGGAAAAATTAGTTACGGCGCTGGTGTTTGTCGCAAAAGGCTACGCAGTACTTCCAAGCGCATCCAATAGCGATGATCACGAGCATCAACCGATCAAACAGATCATCTCCAAACCTCGATGCATCGGGCGCTGCGAAGTGGAGTGTATTGCTAGGTGAGCACAACATCTCTTACGCACCACGAACCGCAATCAAAGGATGATTCGCGAGACTTCATCGCTGAAAAGCCGACACCGACGAGGTACCCACACCAAGTAGGGACGAACCGCACGACCCATGGATCTTGTTTGAGACGGGTCCTCGCGCTGATGGTTCGTGAGCGGGCCTCATTCTCACAAACCCGGAGGAAATAGAATTCACTTACACATCGCGCTTTGAATTTCTGACGAACAATGAGGCGTAATATGAAGCTCTAATGTTGGACTACGATTGCGGCTCGGATGGGTGTACGTAACCTAAAGGCAAACGTGGACTCCCGACTAGTGGCTAACCACGTGTTGGGCGGATACGTGGCTAAAGAAGAAAATATGATTCAAGATCTCGACAAGACCAAGACACCGATCAAGGGCTTTGATGATTCACCATCAAGCAAGTTCCTAGAGGAGAAAATCGCAAAGCGGATGCACTAAGCAAGATCGCCTCGACAAGCTTCACACCTATCAAAGCAAGTCTTGGTGGAAAAGCGAAAAGCAAATCCATATCGAGATGGAAGTCTCCACAATAATAGAGGAGGACGGTCCTACATGGATGACACCGATAATGAATTCCTAAGCAAAGGAACGTTACCCCAAGAGCGAAGGAAGCTCGCAGGATACGGCGCAAAGACGAGAGATTCGAACTTGAGACAACATCGCATCGACGCTCCTTCCTCCAACCATGGTCACCGTGTTGGTCCCCTACAAGCAAATTACGTCTTGCGAGAAATCCATGAAGGTTCATGCAAAGCATGCACTCAGACCACGATCCGTTGTGGCGCGCCATGAAATCGAGGATACCATCGCCAACCATGCACCGCGACGCGTGGGATTTAATAAGGAAGTGCGGTGATTGCCAAGTTCATAGACCCGCCTGCGCCAACCACAAGACGAGCTAACGCCAATTACATCACCATGGCCATTCTACAAGTGGGTATTGATCGCAAGAAACCGCAAGTCTAATCACACAAACCGGCCACTTGTGAAATCACCCGTAATGAGACTTAAACAATTTTAAGCACAAATGCAATGAAGATCCGAGGAGTATAGTGTTTCCCGGTCGTTATGTCCCGGTGAGCTATGCAATGGATTATCAAACGATAGTGATCGCGAGATTTGAAGCGGAAAAGAGATTGTGAATGATATTATAACTACAGGAAAAGCCAACGAATTACAACGGCTTAAATGCAAATTAAAGGAAATTAAAAAGATTAAAAATATTAAATAAACGCTATCACTATTATTAAAATGATGAACGTTTAAAACCTAAAACGTACGTTTAAATTAAAAACTACGTAAACGTGCAAATAAAAACGTGAAACTTATACAATATAAATCCTAAAAATATGAAAAATACATTTTTACAAACCTAATGATAAAAGAAAATATTTAGAAAAAGAAAATTATTTTTATAACTAATTATCTAATTTTTATTAATTAAAAACTAATTTTAACTATTAAATAATTACCTAAAATACAAGAAATTAGGAAATAAAGCTAGAAAAATAAAATTAAGACTTAGAAAAATATAAAATATAAAAATAGAATTTTCAAAACTATTTTTGTAATTTTCGATTATTTTCTATTTTTATGAATTTTAAACTATTAAAACTAATTAAATGGCTTAAAAATACAAATTTAACTAAGAAAATCTAGAAAAATACTTTTTGTCTTTTTATATTTATCTAAACTTAAGAAAATTGAAAATTATTTTTTGAACCTTTTACGAATTTTTGTATTAAATGCTAATTAAAAATGCTTAAAAACTAATTTAAATTAAGAAAAATAGCAAATCAACTCAGAAAAATCTGAAAATTTCAGGAAAAGTCTAAAATAATATAAGGAATCTGAGAAAAATGGAAAAACAAGTGCTTATGTGGATGAATATGCAACTGATGTGGAAGTGCTTATTGAAATAAGCACTTGATTAAGCAAATGGACTCCAAAGGCTACCAAACTGATACACAAGCTATGATAAGCTAAAATACCCAAAATACAACAACAAACAACAAGCTTAACACTCTGATAAGCAAAATGCAAAGATTTGATGTTGTGAGCTTATGGCAGAAAACAGTTGATGGGGTGCCAACTTGCAGCTGATGAATAAGCAATCAAATAAGCTAGAACCTAGAAAGTAAGTAATGAGACCTAAACTAGACCTGGTTGGGAACATGTGCACCAAAACTCAGACCTGGGTGAGCTCTTATGAACCCTATGCAACTCTAGCCAAAATCGAGAAAACTCAAGATCAAGCGAGACCAAAGGAGCGTGGCAACTAGAGCTTATTGAGAAGCATTTTGAGCTTATAAAAGAATTGTAAAATTCGATAAAATGATGACAAGAAAGGACACCAAATGAACTTTTGAAATGCCAAATCTCACCGAGATTGGCTCGAAATAAGCTCATGAAAATCCTCCTTATTGAGCTCAAAACCACTTTTTAGCTTTTGACTTTTGAACAAGAACTCAAAATTTGACCAAAATGGATTTTGAATCCATTTTATTGATCGATGTTGATGTTATAGGATGTATTAAGACTCGCAAGCTAGATTAATGATTTCTAAACACAAAATAAGATGTTGCAATTCCAAAATCTCAACAAAGCGATAAATATGGATTTAAGTGCAATTTTGACTTTGGTGATGTTGCAGACCCAAATTAAGACAGATATTAACTCAAATATTCTTAACACACATGAACCAATAGAACTAAACTACTACCTATGCCTCTGAGACAGATAATTCAGCAAAACCAAACACCCTTTTAACTATTGATTTGTAAACTAAACTTATACTAATGCTTGAACAGGCTTGTAATTATGACCAAACTCACTTTAAATAACTTGAATACTGCTATTAGAACAAGTTTTAATAGATTATAACTACAAATGCATATTGTGCATAGAAACTTGTAAATCACTTACAATGGTCCAAAGCCACTATGGCTAGCAAAATGTGAACCCAAGACCACTAACCTATCAAATCCAACCCAAATAACTGT
Organism: Chrysanthemum lavandulifolium; assembly: GCA_022545495.1. Lineage (NCBI taxonomy): Eukaryota > Viridiplantae > Streptophyta > Magnoliopsida > Asterales > Asteraceae > Chrysanthemum > Chrysanthemum lavandulifolium. The sequence goes on from CM040241.1 coordinate 269,401,358, forward strand.
AATTCACCCCAAATCCATGCCTGCATCAACCCATCTCCATTTCCAACATCATTTTTGACCCTGTTTGACTTCTGTTGACCAATAATCAAAATGAATGGAAACTTGAATGTGAGCTTGTACAAGGCTATTATAAGCTCATTTAAGCTTATTGAAACTGATAAATGAGCTTTATGAAGCTTTTGAATGAGATTTTGACAAGGAAAATTTCAACAGTTATGCTAAAATGTGAAAATAGATAAAAACTTGGAATCACTGATTAGAACTTGATAATAATGCAAATATAACTTGAGTTTAATATTTGAGAACACAAAATTACAGTTTTGAAATTAAATTAATACATTAATGAGAAAAACGACTTAAGCAAATTTTAAACTAATAATCTACTCTCCTTGCTTCTCCGATGCTTCTTTTATAATCCAAAGTCCTTTCTCTCTTACGAGCAGTTCCCATCAATCCATAGCCATTGGATGGCTCAAAATAATCACAACCGCTCAAAGCAGTTTTTGGCGCCATTTTTCTTTTATCCATGTGGGGTTGAGTAAGAGGTTAGGAAGCATTAAATGAACCTTGGATGTTAGTTGTGGAGTGGGAACATGGTGGAGTGAAGATTGAGGAGGGGATGGGGTTACGGTGAGTTGTGCGAGCGGTGAGAGTGGAAAGACTTTGGCGCCATGGGTGGGATTTGACCAAGATTGACCGAGTATTAATAATCCAAGGGTTCACAATTCAGTTTTGATGGGGGTCCAAGGATAGTTTGACCAGCCACAAAGGTTTAAAGGGTTTTGAACTATAGGGACTTAATGTGTAAATCCACGAAAATCAAGGGACCATAGCGCCAATTCGAGAAAAGTTGATCCAAGGGTTGAAAGTGACAATCTCAAAAGTATAAGGACCAATCTTGCCATTTTGCAATTTTCAGGGCCATTTTGCCAATTTTCAAACTTCGAGGACCATTTTGCAATTTTCTCAAACTTTTATATTTTTCACCAAAGGACTAAATTTGACAATTTATGATTTAAAAGGACCTTTGGTGATTTTTCTTTGAAATTATGTGCTCGGGGACTATTTTGACAACTTTTGAAACTTGGGGACTAAAGCGCAATTTTGCAAATTTGATATGTTTTTCATCCGATTTTGATATTTTGCATTTAAAACACATAAAACAACGATTTGTGATATTTTGATCATTTGATGTGTTTCGAGTGTTTCGGATGATTTTGCGCTTATATTGTACAAAATGATGAGTATTTACACACTCATCGTGTATCGACATTGTAGGACCTTTTCCGATCGCGGCAGGAGGGTTAAAATTCCTCATAGTTGCCATAGACTACTTCACTAAGTGGATCGAAGCAAAGCGTGAGTGACAATCACGGCAACCGGTCAAGCGCTTTGTGCGGGAAAGTATAGTATGCCGCTTTGACCGCTCGAGAAATCATCTCGAACAACGGAAACAATTGCGACAACCCCTTTAAAGGCGGTGCGAGAAGTTGAACATCACACAAGACTGCGTCGCTTAAACACCCACAAACCAATGGCTTAGTGGAACGTGCGAATCGAAGCTTAGGTGAAGGAATTAAGGCACGCTAGACAAGCACAAAGGAAGATGGGTGGAAGAGCTATCACATGTCTTGTGGCGCGATCGCACTCAATCAAAACCAAAGACGGAGACACTCCTTTCTCTCTAGTCTCACGGACGAAGCCATCATTCCACCGAGATCGGCATGCCAACAATCCGGTGAGATCAATGTGGCAACCAATGATGATGAGAGACGTGTCGACTTGGATCCGCTAGAAAAAGCGCGAGCAGCGCGACTATACGGGAGGCAAAATCAAAGTCAAGGATGAAAGGATACTATGACATTAAAGTGCGAGTGTTTCATTCGGACGAGCGACTTTGTTTACCGCGCCAACGATGCGAGCCATGCGAAGACACAGCGAACTTGGCCCAAGTGGGAAGGACCCTACGAGGTTCTTGAAGCACTAGGAACAAAGCGTACAAGTTATGAGGCTTGGATGGTAGAGAACTGCCGCGCACATGGAACATCTGCAACCTCAAGAGGTGCTACCTATAGGGCTGGCCACGGCCCAGCGTACAAGCGCTCAGGAACTTTACTGAAGTACCCAATAAACATCTATGTATTTACTTTTTATTTCCTTACTATACTGTCTTATTTGTCTCTCCTTTACACTTGCAAGTATTAATAAAACATCACGGTTTCTAGCTAACTCCGTGACACATTTCAAATTTGTTATTTCCATATACTGTATGTCTTAACATTTTTTATTTCTTGCCTACATGGCGTGCATGCACTAAAATAAACCCACGACGGTAAAAGGATAAGTTAACCTACTAAACAACTTGTTGAGTAAGAGGGCTGCAAACCCATCAACACTGGATCACGTATCCTTGTTAAACACCTTGTTCTCAAGACGTTGGAACAAGTTTTGTGCGCATCTTACGATGGGTGCGCAGCAACGCATATGGTGCACGTTTAACAAGTTAGGAACCAAGAAACTTGATTCCTTAATGTGATATTTACAGTACGCTGCATATCATAACATACACGACTATGATTGAAAATACTTAGATTATTTTTTTTTAAGTATCCTATGATCCTCATACATAACTATGAATTTCCTATATCATTCACGCTGGTGTACATATCTGACAGTACGTTACAAGTTACGACAATACCCATATGAACTTAACAAAAGAAGATTTTATTCATAACTACGCGTTATTACAAACGGATTGTTACTTTACAACGTACACACCTACCAACTGTTACACCGCTCCAAAGATGAGCTACCTACGCGGTTAGCTACCTCTTTAACTTCACTTAGCCTCTTCAGAAGGTCGGAATCTCGACGTGATACGGTGGCGACATTGACGGGTATCCCATCAGATCTGGGGAGATGTGCCGCGCCCACGCCGCACATGACAGCCTTACCCTTAATTCCTTCCTTTTCGGCAAGTCTCGTAGCATGCGCCTCCAGAACTTGCTTCAAGGGCACTTCCTTTTCCAGCACAAATGGATTCAAGATATCCTTGGGGCGTGCAAACACAGGCACGTAAAGTTGAGATTCATCGGGCCTCGAGGCGGTGCAGGCTGCATGACCTCTCCACCAAGATGTCGAGCTAAGGTCAATCCTTCCATAATAACCTTTATTGGGAAATCTGAACACGCCTAACTCGCCGATCATGGGCGCTCCATTGTTTCATCTTTCCATAGCAAAGAACTAGGTTATCGTGGGATTGCGCATCATATCCAGGCACCTTTTCGGCAGGTACCTTCAACAAGTCGATTTCTCAGCGCCTCTATGGCTTCGATTTTCCTCTCCAAAGCACATTGGACTACCTCACCAAATTTGTCAACTACATCCTTGGATTCAAGAGTACCCAGCGCAGCAAGACGCAGACCATGGCTGATCAGCCACCTGCGGTCCGAGATGACAGACATTAGATGAGGATATAATTCCTCATCATATTCCAGACTTAGCTTACGTAGCTTCATCTCTTGGGCCTCCAGAGCACTCCTCACGGTGGCCCCGAAATCTTCCAACTGCGCAGTCAAGGTATCCTTATTTTTCTCCAGATACGTCAGTGCCCAGAGAATCGATGCCTTATACCCTGATGACTCGGTGCGCTCTTGGCTTATTTGTCCCATCAGCGCCAGTTTCTCCTCAGCCTGCCTCTGTGCGTACAGGCTCCATTTTTCTACCTCAGCCCTGGCACCAGCCAATTGCGCTTCCAACAGAGAAATTTTCTCATCTTTTTGAGCACTTTGGCTGCCTTCACCAGCCATGCGCACCCTTAGCTTCTCCACTATTGCAGCTTGGTGCGCAGACACCTGTGCCAACTCCTCAACCATTTGACCCACTGATGCAACTCCAGCAGGTGAATCTTCATTCTTTTGGCTGAATGGCTCAGACCGCATTGGACTATCCTTGGAGGGAGATTCTGCAACCTGCTCAAACCTGCACACACAGACAGAGCATTATCAGGTTCCCATTTACGCTGATTGATAAAAAAAAAAAAAAAAAAAAAAAAAAAAGAGAAAAAGAAAGAGAAACGCATCCACTTACTGGGGGCTAGCGACGTTAGCAGACGGGTGCGATGAGGCACCATCACTGGTGGATGATTCCACAGTGAGGATCACCGGGCGTTTCTTCCTTGAAGTACTTGCGCCATCCTCTCCGAAGGATCTCTTGCGCTTTAACCCAGACTCCGGCTCCTCTTCTTCTTCTTCATCCATAGGTTGCGCCACGGCGGCAGGTGGTGGCTGCGCTATGGTAGAAGGCACCTTGGGGCTTGGCACACTTTGTAGTGGTGTCGCTTCCACTGCAACAGAGGAACTTGTACCTGCTTCCCCCATGTTCATCTCCATGACATGACCTGCAGTGGCCGCTAATATAGCTTCCTCTCCTTCTTTCAGGGGACGCACCCCTGTCCTTACCTCAACGGGCTTTGCTAGCCGCACCACGGTAAATAGATCCATTTCTGCGCAATACATGACAACAAATAACACAGGTTATATAATGCGGGAAAAGCATAGAAAAGTCTTACATTAAGGACAAAAGGAGGTGCGAGGAACGAGTACCCACCCTGGCCATTAGCGCCCAAAAAGATTGGCATTTCATCCGGCATACCAAAATAATTACGGCTGATGCCCATATGCACCAAAAATTCCTCAGGATAGGAACTAATGGGAATACGGTTTGCATTAACCGCCCGCATCCTCGCCTATATATGATCCAGTGCGGGCACTCGTCCTCGGCAATGTTCATGGTATAAAAGTCATGGCGCCACGGAAAGCATATGTCGTCTACCCAGAAAAACGACTCTCTCCAGTTTCTAAGCGCATCTAACTTCTCAGTATAACACTGAAATCTACCGGCACGCTTAGCAAAAGATACCCACCCATGTGACCATGTTGTGTGATAAAAGACACGGAATAGGTGGATGGTCGGATTAACTGCCAGCAAACGGCAGTTCACCTCAAAGTTAGTAATTTTCGCAGCACCAATACAGTGCAGCTGGGATATGTGCAACTCATAATAATTTAAAACATCGCACATAAATCGGGATAAGGGCACACGTTGATTGGCAAATTCAAAAATCGTGTATACACCTATTTTCCCTACGGAAATCGCGATAGACGCTTGCGCACCGGAACAACCGGATGCCGTCAGCGGTATAAAGTAATCCAGTGAACTCTAGAAGATCACTTTCGGCGAGGTTTGGTGAAGTCGACAACCGCTTGACCATGATATTGTTTTACAAAGCGCACGCGGTTACCTTTAAATACAATGTTTTTACGGGTTGAAGTTTGATGTCACGGTTAGCGATGGTGGATGAAGGTTTTTACCGTGAGAAACGAAGGGAAATGACCTAGGGGTTATATAATTCTTCGCCCACACAATGAATGACACGTGGACCGCACTATTACTAAGAGTGGCCGAGATTGTGATGGGACGTCACGTGAGAACTTTCCCCGATTACGAGGAACCAATTTTTAATCCTATGTCTAGATACAATGTATGGGACGGTATATTTTAAGGCTTCTCGCTACGCTTCAAGTTTTTTCGACACGGTTATTAGTCTAGCATCCGCATTTAGTCGCTACGCATACTAGGCTGGGGGACATGATGACGTATAGTCTATATACGGGTCACGAACCCGACTAAAGTCCGACACTAACTTAGCCCGGTACGAACTGGGCTACGATGATTAAATGTTAGGGCTCACGAAAGCCCAAGCCCAACTCTATTTACGGAATAGATATTGGATATCTCCTATGTTTGGAGATAATCATTCCCCAACCGACTTAGGCGGGATACGCCGAAGGTTGAGGAACACGGAACCAACAAGGATTCCGTGTGTATATAAAGGGAATCACATCCCTCGTTTAAGGTACGATCTACAAACCCTAACTCTCCTTAAACCCTAAAACCGATTACTTACTCTCACGCCGGAGGATAATCGTGGGAGACAATCCCACTGATAAGCCTAACGGTGTTTTTCATCTCTTAGTGCGCATGGTCTCAGAAGAATTCTCAATTGATACGAGAGCCAAAGCTTTAAACAAGGAAAGCCCAACTTTTGTATCAACATATGTATTCACCCACAGAGAGTCATAGACTAACCAACAAGTTCTTTGTTCAGCCAATGTGGGATTAAAGGTTAAGAAATGTCTCGATAGTATATAAGAGATTTTTACTTGTCTGAAATCTATATATCGCTTTGAAATCATTTACGGAGAAATCTACATATTATGTTTTTGGGTCATAATCATTAGAATATTTATGTATTATCATACTCGTTTTGGCCCTAGGTTGTTTAGAAACGTATTATGCCGATCACTACATTTATTGAATGCTCAATGTGTAAATTATGAATGTATATATTCAGGTTTGCAAGTATAGTAGCCAGGAAATGTCCTGGACAACAATGCTTGTATGGAGAGAACTTATGTCAAAATCTAAAAATAAGCAGAATAAAAACAACCACATAAGATATAATTGTGCCTGAATATAAAAAACATGCATCACTTCAGCCCAACTCAACTGGTCCTTTGTTTAAAAACTATCTACTTTTTTTGCCAAAGCTTGAAACCAATATTTGGTCCCTGTGATCTTGAAACTTTGTGTACCTATTTCGTCTTCAACCACACTATCATCATAAGACAATCTTTTCATTTATTTTCAATAGCTTTCCTATTTCGCCACCACTGACGCGTCGGCCACTGTTGCACCACCCGACTTAAGACGCGTCGCATGAGGGAAAAAGACATGAATCCGTTGCATATGCGACAAAGTTGAAATGAAAAGGGACGAATGTTTGTGTGTGTGGATATTTATTAATTGATTTTTTTAGGTATGTATTTATTAATTGATTTTTTCGTATGTTCTTGAAAAAAACTGATGTGATAACGGTGTTGATGGTCTCTTAGTGGTCGCTAAACTTAAGCTAACATTATTTCATAAAGAGTATTGATTGGCATGCCTAATTTATGTGCCTAATTATACACTAATCTTATATGACATCATTCTATTGGTGACAGTAGATGAACCCGTTTCGTCATAAACCAATAAAAAAAATTCACATCCCTTTAGGCCTAAAATTAGGCACGCATTTTCCTTTCATAAATTCATACACCACCAATATATATGACATGTTGATTATCATAACCCGAGTTACAAAACTGTAACCCACTTTTAACATATACGGTCATAAAATAAGTAAACAGGTCACATGGGATTTAAGCCAAGGTTTAAGTTCCTTTTATAAGGGTCATATTAGACGGTTAGATCAAGGATTGGTTCATTGCACCGGTCGAATCATGGTTTATACGAGGGTTTACAAAGCATTTTGAGCCTTTTCCCAACAGACCAAATAACTTTATTTTCAAACTTTGACTAGGTTGTGCTTCTTTTTGCACGTTAGCTTTCATAGTTCGTTTCTACATTTTAATATCCCGACATAGTTTGTAGTATGGACCTATGGGTTAAGAATCCTTGAATATTCAAAGTCGATAAGTATCTAAACATGATGATGGAAATAGTAGTTGTTGATTGTCACTATCGTTGTTGTATTTGTGTAAGGTCACATTTAAACGAAAATGTGTACATCACTAGATGAAATAAGATATACCGAAGGATATCTTCGTTATGACCTTTCAACCATGATAAAAATTTGTTCATTTCATATATGGTTATGATGTGTTTATGAATTGTCTATCGAGATTTATGTTGGTTGTTGACTCAGAATTAGATTATTTTGCACAATGCATTTGAATCAAAAGAATTAAAATACATTTTTACATATTTAATTGTTCCTTAGCTAAAAGAAAAAAGTTAAGAGTTCCTATAAGTATTCTAACATTTCACAAATGGTAGGATATTTTTCATCCAATGTTTGTGAAGTATTGAAAACATAATACTCATCTCCACACATTTAACATGCATACGCATATAGTATATAAGTAACCAACAACTTCTATCTTTAGTCTATGTGGGATCAAGTCTTGGGATAAAATTTACAAAGTCTATAGCTGCAATGTATGCAGTAAAAATAAACTCCCAAGTTATAGAATGAATAACTAGCATTTGTAATCTAAATTAGTAAGAACATGAGATGTTTGAGTATTTAAATTTTACCGGTTCTTGAATTTCCTTCATACGAAGATGGCACTCCTTCGATTTTAACATCATTTCAAACAAATAAAAAGAAGATAAAAAATGGAAAATCATTTACAGTTAGAGAAGAAGTGATAAAATTCTGAAACCATTAAGTCACTACATGTACAATGCAAACCAACTGAAATTGAATTGGTTCTCAAACTCTTATTCTTTATCATTTGGCTTTCAAAATATGCTATCCTTTTACACCATGTGAACTTAATGACTAAAACAATTTCGCTAAAACATGTTTTATAGTGAGTACAACGAAAGACAAAATAATTGAGAATCGTATTAACTTTCAAACCGGTCATCACCTCACTAGCTATGTTTGCTAGTAAGAAAAATATCGGATTGAAAACATAACACTATCCAGAAAACAAGTTTCTTACGCACGCTATGGTATATTAGTAACAAACAATTTCTCAACCAATGTGGGTAAAATGTTAGGGTTGAAGGTTGAAAATGGCCTCCATATATTTTATATAAAATATTTTATTGAAAGAAATAGACAATGCAAGAGTTATTAAAAGTTGTTGAAAGAAACATATTTTGGAACTCCATATTGAATTTTAGAAGCAAACTAGTTTATGTGTTTGGAACACGAATCATATACACTTTGGACGATAACATGAAATTATATGTTGTTATTGCTCACGAAATGAAAGATTGAAAATGTTTAAGCACTGAAAGGGGTTAGCTTTTACTTATCTAAAATCATTCGTGAAGAAATCTTATACATCGTTGAAGGTTAAAGTACTTTTGCATTATGATTTGTGTTATATATGGCCATGAGTTGTGTAGCAAACTCATTATGCCGATCACTACACAATTTTGAATGCTCAATGTGTTTATTATGAATTTACAAATTTAGGTTTGCATGTAGCTAAGCAAAGTTTTCGATAAACATGCTTATCAAATAAGCACTTATGTCAAAATCTGAAAGCAATCAGCTAAGCAATTCTTAATCATTTACAGCTTCGATGACGTAAGTCGTGTGCTTTTATTACCCTGTATGAACCGTTATTCAAGTAGAAATCAATATATTATACATGGCTGAATGAATTACGAGTTGATTGTCCAAGGAAAGTATTTCTACATTATGATTCTTGTTCTGTTTGTTTTGGCCTTAAGTTAAAATATCAGGTATGTTAAAAATAGTACTTATGTACTTATGTTAAAATCTCGTCTTAAGCAGGTATTCAATCTTTTATATACTTGCAGATAATATATAAGAGATTTTTCATAAGGAGAAAGGAGTTGAGTAGAAATATTTTACAAGCATATAACGAGTAAAAGACATAAAAAATAATTGGGCCTGAATTATTCTAACCCAAATTATTGGGCCTATGTCTTGTAGCCATCTTCATCTTCATCTATTTCCTTTTTGGACATATATTGGCTTAAAATCTTAAATTGCATGAATGACAACCACAATATCACTATAAGACTGCTTTTCTCAAAATTTAAATTGCTTACCTACTTTAACATTGTTAACTACTCTTCTTCAAGTCATCAAAGTGTAGCTCCTCTTAAGTTAGCTCGAAAGATATGTGACATTTCTTGAAAGTTGTTGTCCGACTTTTAATAGTGCGTAGCTCAGTTGATTTCAGACGAAATAAAACTCGTAAAATCCTTGATCTTCTAGTTATTCCCATAATAAACGTACTTAAATTCGCCCATGGTTGTAGAAAATGTCTGGGAATATAGAGCGTCGTTTAGTATGGACCTATATAAAATTAAAGATTAAAATGTTTCCCCCATAATATGTTTTAGAGTAAAGAAACAAAAATAGAAATTAACAGAAACAAAAAGTCAAGAGTTAGATGAATTTTCAGACAGTGCGATATCTCAAAAAAAGAAAAAAAAAAAAAGAAAAAAAAAATTAACTTGCTAGATACTGGATTATCTGAAAACATTATACTATGCCAGGCACATGTGACTCACTTAGACTACATTATATTAGTAAAAATCTATTTCTTTCTTCAACCAATGTGGGATTACATTTTGGGATCATGAAAGTTGGAGTTTAGCAAGTATGTTTTGAATGCTCAAATATACAAGTGTAGGTTTGCAAAGTTGATGACAAACATGCTTATGCCAAGATCTAAAAATAAGCAGCTTGGCAATTCTTAAGCTTATAGTCATACAGTGTAAAGTGTGTAATTTATGAGTGGTTTCGATGTGTGTGTGAATTATGGAATGAGACACATTTTGGTTCTTGTGTTAGAGGGGCAATTTTTTACTTAACTCAGCTCTTACCATCTTTCATAGATACAAAAAAGGAGAGTACGTGATATTTCATTTATGAAAAGTTAGACAAACAGAAACCATGTATGTGATTACATCAGTGGTTACTTTTCTTCACTTCCATTTTCTATGTGCAACGATCGAAAACATTATAACTTATATATCACAATTTTACATAGATGTCTTCCAGTTTCTTTTTTTTTTTTATGAAATATGTTGGTTCATTCAAATTCATTGGCTGTATTTAATGTTCAAAACAAAATTGAACAACTGAATTGTTTCTCACATTCTTCCTTAAAAGATGACTTATAAAATATGATGAAATCATAACATATAATCTTCGCCACCATGATATTCTTTACGGTATAAAAACAAAAATGAAAAAAAAAAAAAAAAAAAAAGTCCAGTTGATTTGAGCTTTCAAATGTAAAACACGCCAACCATATATTCTTTTAACATGCAAGGAGTAGATGCATCTGAAAAAAACTATACTATTCTGACAACGTGATGAAATTAGAATATATTGTGTTCGCCGCTAAAATATTTTTTTAGGGTAGAAAAACAAAAATGAAAAGAAAAAAAAAAGTCGAGTTGATATAAGTTATCAAATGTAAAAACATCTAACAGATATACTTTTAACATGCCAGAAATACATACACTTGAAAACGCTACTATTCTGACAACTTGAAACCAAAGTACCCTGTGGTATACTAGTAACCAATAATCTTCTTCAACCTATGTGCGATATAATATTAAGATAGGAGCATGGCCGGAGATAAATGGGGTCACAAGGGTCACGTGCCCCACTAGCGAAAAAATTTGTAGTGTAAAATGTCTAAAATATCTAGATTTTTTTTTTTTTTTTTTTTTTTTTAATTTGCCCACTTAATAACCAATTTATAGTGTAATTTAAAATTTATTAAAATGTGACCTTTCGATCAAAATTTTACGGCTCCGTTCACGAATAGGAGGTTAATAAAGATCGACATATAATTGTAGTTAACTATTATGTAAAAGATTTTGTGTACATTGGAAAGAAAAGGATAATTCAAGAGTTATTTAGAGTTGGCGAACGTTAAAGTATTTATGTATTATGATACTTGTTTTGGCCCTAGGTCGTGTCGAAAGCGTATTACGCCGCTAAGCTTTTTACGAGCTCAAAGTGTAAATTATGATTGTACATATTTAGATTCGCAAGTAGGTACGAAAATTTTAGGACAAAAATGCTTATAAGATGAGCAGTTATATCAAAATCTAAAGACAAGCAGCTAGACAATCATTTTTAAAGATATACAACTTTGATAACTTTAGTTATATATTGTTATAGCTCTAAAAATGAAAATAAAAAATAGAAAATTTTAAGTGTATACGTGTGTTTAAACTTGCCGAAAATATATTATAGATAATAGGGCCTGAACATAAACAAAGCTCAATTGCTATCTTGTCCTTTTGTTTTTGTAAAGGCTTAAGCTCAGTAATTGGACTAAATTTGACTCTTCACTTGTTGTATAGTAACATACAAACTAATTATTTCATACACCACCAATATATATATTTTATAAGCTTCTCTAATTAGAATGTCATATAAATGAAATGTTGATATAAACTCATCCACAACATGACTCACATGAAAAAATCAAAACATTTGCTACATATTCTTAGGACATATAGTAGCTTAAATTACGTGAATGACAACCACAATATCGTCATAAAACACATTTTCCCCTATTTTCGATTGCTTTCCTAGTTTGAATCTGTTCATTTCTTCTTTTCTAGTCATCAAGTGTGGCTCGTCTTAAGACAAGCTCGCAAGAGATAAATTATTTGTAGGAGGTTGTGACGAGGATTTTTATAATCATTCGTCTTTAGCATGTAGCTCAGTTGGTTCTGGATAGGGAAGGCAACTTCTAATATACTTGGTCTTGCTGATAGTCGTACTCTAAACGTGCGTATTTGGTTTTCTCAAAGATTTAGGGATATGTATACCATTTAGTATGGATCTATCGAAGTATCATGATAATTGAAATAGTAGTTGTTGATTGTCACTATCTTTGTAGTATTTGTGTAAAGACGACATTATGTATCTCGCTATGATCGAACTTCTCAACTATGATACAATATGTTTATTTCATGTTGGTTGTTGAATGTCGAATTAGATCGTGCGTGTATTTCTTTTGCACGTTGCATATTAATCACAAGAGTTCAGATACATTTTTACATTTCTATTGTTTCTTTATTAGCTTTCAAAATTTGTTTTCATTTTTAACATGTGTGAAGTTGACGATTAAACATGTTTTAGAGTACCAAATTAAAATAAAAAGTAAAGATTAAACATGTTTAAGACTACTAAATCAAAAGAAAAAAAAGCTAAGAGGTCATATGAGTTTCCAGGTCTGAGGAATCTAGATTTTTTCAACCTAGAACACTGAGAGATATCCGAAGACATAATAATATTCTCAAGACATTTACCGCACGTACACTTATGGTATATAAGTAACCAACAACTTCTTTCTTCGGCCTATGTGGGATACAGTGTCAGGATAAAATCTTACGTACAAAATATCTTCATAAAAAAATGGTAAGATAGAGATGATGCAAGAGTTCCGTCATCACAATCTGATCATACTACCATAATCGGAATTGAATGAAGTATAATGTGAGTCACGCTATCTCTTCTATTCTAAAATTGGATATTGTGTGCAAGCACACAAAGTATAGTTTCATCAATTTATGAATGCGTCTCCGTTAAGATTCCATTTTATTAGTAGCCGTTAGACCAGGAAGTTTTGTCTACCTATTTCATCTTCAAGTCTACTTTCCAACTACATGTTCTTCGGACATATAGTGGCTTAAATTGCGTGAACGACAACCACAATATCATCCTAAGACAAAGATTTCTTTTATTTCCGATTGCTTCCTTAATTTAGATCTGTTAGTTTCTTCTTTTCAAGTCATCAAGTATGGCGCCTTTAAAATCCTTTGTCACAGGTAGCTCACACAACAACAAAAACTACAGCAGGCGATGGGACTTTTGGTGAGGACATCCGTGTCCTCTCAATTGGGGCAAATGTTGTAGTGTCGGTTGGTTTGTGATATGAGAGAATTTCATGTTGCCTTTTTATTTTTTCATTACTCCCCCAGTCCCAAAATTTATGTCCGTTTTCACTTTTGAAATCAAACTTTGACCATAAATGTTTTTGTTTGTATAATATAATACTTGATAAAATTTATACCAATGAAAACTACATTTAAAACACAATCCTTTCATATATTTTGCATCAGGTATTATATAATATAAACAAAAGGCAGCTGATATTTACACGGAACGAAATGATTCGTACACAGAAAAAGATTATGAAAGGACAATTATAGCCTTATTTGCTTTACCAAGCTATTTTGTTCTATCTTTCTCACTTCATCTTAAACCCATTCAAGTTTCCTTCTTCTTCTAGGAAAGCAACAATTAAATCATCAAGACAGGTCTACTAAAAATCTCAAATAAATTAAAAAAAGATTGATGAAATATGGGGGTTAACTCCGGTTGCCTCTAATTCTTCCCGTTACGATATTTATATAAATCAATTGCTACTGATGTTATTTGTAAGTTGAAATAAACACAACCTCGACTTGAGTAATTGAGTCATTCTTCAACATCTATAAACACATTCAAAATTTAGTTCAAATTAACATCATACTAGAAAGTTACAATAATCAATTTTTTAGAAGATTTTAAGCAAATACAATAGTATATCCTTTTAGAAGTGGGCAAATCGCATAAAAAGGTACTCATCTTATGTCCAATTTCAATTAAAGGTACTATTCTTTTTTTTTTCTCAATTTAAGGTACCCGACTTTTTTTTTGAGCCGATTTCGGTTTTTTTCTAACTTCCGTTAACTATTTCGTTAGTAAATTACATGTTTGGTCCTTGAGTTTGTATAGGCATTTCATGTTTGGTTTATTTTCGTCCGCTTTCATACGCTTGCATACGTTTTAATCTGCTTTTATCGCCGTCCGTTTTGCACGTTTTCGTCCGTCTTTGCACGCCGTCCGCTTTTGCGTTTTAAATCTGTCTTTGCACGCCGTCCGCTTTTGCACGTTTGATCGTTTTGCACTTTTCATCGCTTTTTACGTTATCGTCCGTTTTACGTTTTCGTCCGTTTTACGTTTCGTCCATTTTGCAGACGCCGTCCGTTTTATATGTTTCGTCTGTTTTACGTTTTGACCGTTTTGCACGTTTCGTTTGTTTTACGTTTCGTCTGCTTTTGCATGTTTTTCGGGTTTTACACGTTTTATCTGTTTTACACATTTTTACTGTTTTTATCGTTTCGTCCATTTATGCGTTTTCTTCGTTTTGCATGTTTACGTCCGTTTTGCACGTTTGGTTCATTTTGTCCGTTTTACGTTTCGTGTATTTTACACTTTTCTTCCGTTTTCACATAAACGTGTAAGCGCACGTAAACGTGTAAAACATGAGCAAACGTGTAAAACGTGCAAAAAACAGCAACGTGTAAAACAAACGAAACGCGCAAAATGGACGAAAACGTTAAAAGCATATGAAAACATGTAAAATGGACGAAACGTAAAAACAAATGTAAACGTGCAAAACGAACCAAACGCGCAAAACGGACGAAACGTAAACACTAAGAAAACGCAAAATGGGCGAAACGTAAAATGATGGAAACGTAAAACGGACGAAAACGTAAAAGAGACGGCGTGCAAAACGGACGAAACATGTAAAACGGACGAAAACGTGGAAAACGGACTAAAACGCAAAATGAACGAAAACGTAAAACGGACGAAATGTATAAAAGCGGACGGCGTGATGCAAACGTATGAAAAGCGGATGAAAATAGACCAAACATGAAATGCCTATACAAACTCTAGGACAAAACATGTAATTTATTAACGAAATAGTTAACGAAGTTAGAAAAACCTAAATCTACTCAAAAAAAAGTCGGTACCTTAAATTGAGAAAAAAGAATAATACCTTTAATTGAAATTCGACATAAGATGAGTCTTTTATGCGATTTTTTAGAAGTTTATGGTGATTTTGAAATTGAAATCATAAGAACGAAACTACAAAATGAAACTATGATGACTTTTTCTAAAACTCAACAATTATCATAATAGTCGAATATATGTGATTTTAAGCTCAAGATGGATTTGGCTACCGATCCATTCAAATATTGTTTTTATTGACATTATCCCCAATTGATCCTAATTTTATAAGACGATGAAATACTAGTGAATTTAGTTAAAGTCTTGATGATTTTTAGATGGTGAGATTTTATGTGGTGGAAAAGCGGAAATGGAAATGAAGGGGTGAAGAAAGCGAAGACATCTTGAGATAGAGTATACATAGAACAAAGAAATATTCGTAAAAGTAAAGAGGGTTATAATTGTCATTTACTTAACATTTTACGTGTATGCATCAAAAGCATCCGTGTAAATATCAACTCCTAAACAAAAATATTTAAAGTTAAAGTTAAATTCAAAAAGTCCAAATGAACTTAAATTTTGAGACGGATGTAGTATTAATTTCACATATGCCCAAAATACAATTATTGAATGCATTTTGTACAATGCTTTTACTCATTGTTAGGGTAGATATGAAGCTTTTAAGTTTTAGTTGCGGAGATCCGTGAAGGGGTGTGGTAACATTCACCCACATGCCATTCTTATATGGCAGCCAAAATACATCCCCTTGTGCCATTCTTATATGGCTGCCAAAATACATCTCCTTATGTAACCATCAATGCTTTGTGAGATATTTAGTTTTTAAAAATGAAGGTGAAAATTTATTTTATTATTTTGATGAAAAAATGAATGGTTGAGAATGACTTATTTGATCTTTAGTTTTTCTTTGATCTTTATTGAATCAAACTCGTTTAAAGGATATCCTCGCTATGAATAATTTAATGAGACATAAGTTTTTTTTTTCCTAATTCATATTTACATATGTATCAATATTTTATTGGCTTCTACAAAAAAAAAAATAAAAAATAAATAAATAATGTGTCTCATTAAATTAGTCATGGATTTATTTAGCACGTCATTTTCATTCTTGTTATTAAAAATGTTTCGGCGATCCTTTTTCAATTTAATCAAATAGGATATACACATATTAATTCATTTTATATATCATTTCTTTATTGGCTTCTAAAAATATGTGATCCTTTTTAACCTGTGTGAAACTAAAGGAAAAAGTTAAGAGTTTATACCTGTTTCCCGCCATTCCGAAATCTAAATGTTTTTTTTAGCTCATAGAAAGTGGAATAGCTGAAAACGTAATACTATTCTTAACACATTTGACCCACAAACACTATGTGTATATTAGTTCCCACCAACTTCTATCTTAAGTCTATGTGGAATAGAATGTTATGTTAGAGCATTGGGTGTGGCTTGTTGTGGCTCGCCGTCGAGGTGACATGACACCTTGTCGTGGCTCTTCACCACACCGCCTCTTCGTCCTCTTCATCACAACCTCTTCGTCGTGACGACGGGTATATTTCACCTTTTGTCAGTTTTTTTTTTTTTTTTTTTTTTTTTTTTTTTTTGTAAATATGTAATGTTTTATTTAGTGGTGGGTCCCAAATGAAGAGTTTGAGGTTTGTCATGAGGGAGGGGGTTTATTGTGGTTAGTTGTGGAGGTTTGTTATGCTGATGTGGCGGTAATAAAGAGGTATAGGTTCTTCACCACACACACTGCTCTTAGTTTACTTCACTTCCAATGCTAACTTTTCATTTTATTTGCTATTTATAATGATCATAATAAATTTGAACAATTCAATTGTTTCTCCACTCTTTCTTAAAAAATAAAAATACTTTTTCCTCTTATGCTATCACATACTAAAGATTAAAATATTTTTCAACAAAACATGTTTTACAATAAACAAGTTCCATCTTTAAACCTATATGGGATATTGGGATATAATGACATGATAGAAAGTTAGAAAAGGTGTCCATAGAAAAATATTTACAGTATACAGTAACATATATACAGTTTTGGAATGTATAGTACATGCCCAATTACATCTACTACTTCAAACTTTCATATTTCGGAGTTTTGGTCGTCGTGCTACTTTATAGTTTTATTATTTCGCTAAGACATATTTTATAGTGAGTACAACGAAAGACAATAAAAAGAATAATTGAGAATCCATATCAACTTTCAAGTCCGTCATCACCTCACCATCTATTTTAGCTAACATGATGATAACAGACACATAATACTATTCACAACATGAGTTTCTCATGCACGTTGTGGTATATTAGTTTCAAAAAAATTCTTTCTTTTATCAATGTGGGATAAAATGTTAGGATTGAAGGTTGAAAATGGTGTCCGTCTTATATAAAAGATTTTTAAGAAAACAAAGAGACAATGTAAGAGTTATTAACACTTGTTGAAAGAAACATTTCTTGGAACTCCGACTGAATTTTAGAAGCAAACTAGTTTATGTTTTGGAATGCAAATCATATACACTTTGGACGATAACGTGAAAGTATTTGTTGTTATTGCTCTAAAAATGAAAGATTGCAAATGTTTAAACATTGAACCAAACAACCTGTGAATTTGAACAAGGGTTAGGTTTTACTTATAGAGAGAGAGTTATTTTACATACCAAACTTTTCTTACATACCAAGGGACACATTTCCACCATCCATCTAAAAAGAAATCAATGATCGAGATTAAAAGATTTTATTATTTCACCTATTTTTATAATTTAAATATCTCTTAAACCGTTAATCGTTAAGTGAAAATATTTACATCGTCGCGAAGAGCATTTAATTATTTTTCTATGAGCGGGCACTTTGATATATACTTTCGAAAAAAAAAAAAAATCATTTTTCACGTTTTTCGTCTTTTTCACGTTACTTGAAATTTGCGGGAAAAATCATATATGATTAAACACTAATTTTAATATCACATGTGATATTAGTGTTAAGTCATATATGATATGTGATATCACATGTGATATGATATGTGATTTTACACTAATATCACATGTGATATTACATATCATATATGATCTAACACTAATATCATATATGATATAACGATAATATCACGTGTGATATTCAAATTAGTGTTTAATCATATATGATTTTAATGCAAATTTCGAACGTAAAAACGAAAAACTTAAAAAAACGTGAAAATACGAAAAAAAATTTTGTCGAAATTATATCAAAGTGCTATCTATAGAAAGATAATTAAATGCTCGTCGTAATGATTTTTTTTTCGCTTAAGGATTAACGGTTTGAAAGTTATTAATATTTGAAAAAAGAGGATGAAAGTGGGTTTTTTAAATTGTTGGGATTAATCTCATCCATTAGATCAAATAAAAATGGATGGTCGAGATTGATCCCTTGATATGTAAATAATCTTACTTATATAAATCATTTGTGAAGAAATCTTATACATTGCTGAATGAATTACTCTTTTTGCTCATGCAAGTTAAATTATTTTTGCATTATGATACCTGTTATGGCCATGGGTTGTTAAAGAAACTAATTATGGCAATCAGTACACATTATTGAATGCTCATTGTATATTATGAATCTACATATTTAGGTTCACAAGTAGCTAAGCAAAGTTTTCGACAAACATGCTTCTCAGATGAGCAGTTATGTCAAATTATAAAATTAAGTAGCCAAGCAACCCTTTATCAAAATCTAAAAATAAGCCATCTTCATCTCCCTTTTTTTCCTAAAGGCTTTAAGCCTAATAGTTAGACCCTTATAGTGGCTCAAATTGCGTGAATGTTAACCACAATGTCTTTACGAGACTAAGTTTACTCTAAATTTAAATTACTTACCTACTTAAACATCGTTAACTACTCTTCTTCAAGTCATCAACGTGTAGTTCCTCTTAAGATTAGCTCGAAAGATATGCGAAATCTGTTAGAAGTTGTTGTCCAAGACTTTTAATGGCGCGTAGGTTAGTTGGTTTCGAATGAGAAATATGAATCGTAAAATGCTTGGTCTTTAGGAATCACATAATAATCAATTATCTAAATTCGCTCATGGTCATAAAAATATTTGGGAATATAGAGCGACGTCTAGTATGGATAATTAAACAAAAATAAAATGTATAAAAAGTCAAGAGATAGTATGAATTTTCACGGTCACTACCTCACAAGTTTTTAAACTTCGAGAGAGTCAACCAGTTGAAAAGCTTATACTATTCTAAACACATATAACTTGCTTAGACTACATTATATTAGTAACAAACTATTTCTCTCTTCAACCAATGTGGGATTACATTTTGGGTCATGAAAGCGTAGTTTCATACTTGTTTCACCTTGGGTTGTTTAGAAAACGTATTATGCCGATCAAGAAGCATGCATGTTTTGAATGCTCAAATGTACAAATTTAGGTTTGAAATATCTAAAATAAGCGACTTGGCTATCCTTTTAAGCTTATTATAGTCATAAAGTGAAAAATGTTTACTTTATAAACCGTTTCAATGTGTGTATGAATTATGAAATGAGACACATTTTGGTTGTTGAGTTAGACCGGGTTTATTTTGCACGTCCATATTAATTGTTCTTAGCAAACATCTTACCATAATATTTTGTATTTCAATTAAAAAAAGGATATACCGCTATTGACAAACATATTTTCGCTTTTGTATCATCACTTCATCGCAAATATCTGATTGACCGGTCAAAAAGGCTTAAGAAAAATAGGTCATTGGCTCAATCTCAACCCTCGACTAAAAGGTCGATGAGACATGTGTTCAATGCCTCAAGCTAGGTCTTTGGGGCAGGTCAGTCGGCATCCAAACGGGGTGCATGAAGTCAAGATTTACCCGCTAATTTAGATCTTTTTTAAGACATATTCTTGCTTTTGCATTGCCATATAACATTCCCAATGGCGACCTTATTGATAATTTCTGCTTTTTGTGAAGTCTTAAGAACAAACTCATGTATGAGCTTAAGGAAATACGTTTTTGTAATCAACAAGAACATGCAGCAACATCAACAATTCTACTGAAATAGTAAAATTTGTATTATAAAAGCCTGGATTTGTGAATGATTTTTTTAATCACAACGAGTCAAGTTTCATTAAAGTTTATGTTTGATTGTTCCAAGTTTTATGTATTTTTTATGCACGCCGGTGTTTGTGGAAACACCGAGTGAAAACCGATTTCTTTTAATAGTAGTTTAGTTGTTTGAGTAATCTATGTTGTAACTAGATAGTGTGTTCATCCATTAAGTGTTCTCTAATTTGTTGTTTAATTTGGCTTGGTCTTAGAACAATAAGTCTTCTACCAAGTTAAAGAATGGAGTCACAAGTGCTCAGAATTACTATGATTTACATACGTGTTAATGGTTTCGTAAGCTTTTGTACCAAGTAATCTTTTCTACTTAAGACTCAATATAACATTTTTTTTGAAATTTGTTATTCATCTAATTCAAGGAAATCATGTGCCATGCTATCTTTTAAGGAATTTTGAAATTTATTATTCATTTGATTTAACAAAGTTGCCATGAGTGGTTGTATCAAATGGACCTACGGGATTAGCTTCCTTGAATATTCAAATTCGATAAGTATCTAAACATGTTAAATTAAATAGTAGTTGTTGATTGTCACTATCGTTGTTGTATTTCTATAAGATGACATTAGAATGAAAATACGTATGGCACTAGCTAGATGAAAATAACATATACCGAAAGATATCTTCGTTATGAACTTTCAACTATGATAAAAAATTGTTCATTTCATTTTGTTGGTTGTTGATGTATGTGTATATATTTGTTATGTTGCATTTTAATAAGATACATTTTGATACGGTCTCCACGAAACATGTTTTAGAGTACAAAATTAGGAGAAAAAAGTTGAGAGTTTATATGAGTTTTCGATTCAAGCCCCAGTTGTTAGATTTTTTCAACCTGACATATGGTGAAATAACCGAAGACATAATACTAGTCTCAACTCTCAATACTTTTAACACACACACTTAAGGTATGCAGGATAGAGTGTTAGGATAAAATGTTAGAAAAGTATTTCATTAAAAAACTGGTAAGAAAGAGATAATTTAAGAGTTCTTAACACTTGGTGGAAGAAAGATTTGTTACATAGAACTAGGGCTGAGCATCAAAGGTCCAAAACCGAACCGGACCGACAAAACCGACCGAACCAACAAAATTGCCGAACCGCGGCCCGCCGGTTCGGTTTCGTTTCATGTTTATGTGTTTTCGATTTCGGTTCGGTTCGGTTCGCACAAAACCATTCGGTTTCGGTTTAGGTTTTTCATGGATTTCGGTTTTCGGTTTTGTCGGTTCGGTTCGGTTTTGGACCGACGCTCAGCCCTACATAGAACATCAAATTGAAGTTTATTAGCAACTAATTTATGTGTTTATAACTCGAAACATAAAGGCAACAACTTGGATATAAGAACCTATGATGATTATGTTTACTTATTTGAAATCGTTTATATAGAAATCTATATGCTATTGTATAAGTTATATTGTGATACTTGTTTACGTTTGTTTGATAACATGTTACGCGAGTGCGGATCCTTTGCGCATTAAGATAGTTCTTCACCGTGATCACTACGATCCACCGAAAAAACAACGTTAAGTTTGCTCGTGGTTCAAACCACGGTGATAAAAGCCACCACGAGCTAACTATAACCGTATCACTCTCAAATCATACATGGCTCGCTAGTTCCTTCATTACAACTACTAAACTAAAACAAGTAAAATCATTGCGTAAATGAAGCTATTCTAATAATGTGAGTCATGTTAACATGTACGTGTGCAAGTGCATTATAAACGTGTTTAAGATTTCGGTATAAACAACTAGGCAATTCTTTAAAAACGTGAAAATTCTCATTTTTGTTTTCACCAAAGGCTCCAACTTAGTAATTGGATTACATTAGACTCTTCCTTGCTTTATAGTAACATACTACGACCGGTGTAGCGGCTCGGTCGGCACCACCGACGCGTCGACCATCGTTACACCACCCGACTTGAGGCAGCGTCGCAGGAGGGAAAAAGACATGAATCGGTCGCAATATATATGACATGTTGATTATCATAACCCGAGTTACAAAACCGTAACCCACTTTTACATATAGGGTCAAAAAATAAGTAGACATTTCACAAAGGAATGGTTCATTACATCGGTCCAATCATAGTTTATATGAGGGTTCACAATGCATTTTGAGCCTTTTCCCACGGACCAAATAGCTTTGGAGGGTAATTTGTTCGGCGTTTATTTTCCACGCATGGACGGAGCCAAGTGTGGCATTGGGTATGCCATGGCCTACCCTAAACATATGTTAGCTAACAATGCATGTATATGTTATCTAGTGTATTATACTTGCTAAATACTTTCTGCCCACCCAAATAAATGATCTGGCACATCTAGATAAACGCTTAGATGTGTATGTAATACTTTTCTTTATTTTTACTTTGCAAAAACTTTTACTTCATAATTTAGATTAGGTTTAGATGATTTTAATGGTAACTTTTTACCCGAAAACTTCTGAAATTTATACCCGAAATTTATACATTTATTTTTCTTACATTTGATTTGGCCCACCCGAACGAAATTTATACATTTATTTTTCTTATATTTGATTTGGCCCACCCGAATGAAAAATCCTCGCTTCGTCACTGAAATTCCACGTTAGCTTTCCTAGTTTGTTTTTACATTTTTATTGTTTCTTTGTTAGCTTTCATAGTTCGGTTTTCTTTGAAGCTAAGATTAACGTGGTCTACACCAAAAGATGTTTTACAGTACCAATATCAAAGTTAAAAGTTAAGAGTTTATATGAGTTTCAAAAATCCGAGAACATAATACTAACATATTTGACCCACACATGGTCGTCCCATGGATTTTAGGGGCCTTGTGCCATTGTCGCTAAACCCAAAAATTATATATATTTGTTTCAATTATAAAGTTTTAAACTTCCATTGATTCGTAATTATTCAAACTTCATAGCATAAGCTGGTAAACGGCTAAGCGGACAACTCAAAGTCTCAAACAATAATTTAAAATTGGCTTGTTCCCAACACAATACTTATAGACTGTAAAGTAGTTTATAAGCTAATAAAGTAATAACTAATAAAGGAATTAGTTATTTTGCAGTTGGGCTTTTTATACTAAAGCATACCGGACTATATTTTGCAGTTGGGCTTTCATACCTTATACCATATTGGACTATTTTGGGGCCCATCATTGGATTTTGGGCCATGTGCAGTTGGTCACTTTGCACAGGCCAATCCGGCCATAGACCCACAAGCCACGTACACTATGGTATATTAATAAACACCAACTTCTATCCGGATAGAAGATTTGGATAAAATGTTAGAAAAAACCTAAAAAATAAGAAGAAAAAGTTATTGAGAGTTGGTGAAAGAAAGATATGTTCCCTTGAACACCAAATTGAAGTTTAGAAGAAACTAGTGTATGTGTTTGAAGCACAAATCATGAAGGGCACAGTTTCGTAAAATTATATCTTGTTATTGCTCTAAAAATGAAAGATTGCAAGTTTTTAAGTGATGTTGTAACAAGTGATCAACTCACTTTTGTTCTATGTAAGGACGTAACATGTTGTGGTAAAATTTTACGTAACCATTTGTGTTAAATCGAGCTCTAATTGTTTCCATAGATGCAAAACATAGAGTGACCTTTTCATTTATGAGAAAGTTTCATAAGCATATATCATGTATGAGATTACATAAATTGTTAATTTAATTCACTTTCATTGGCCATTCACATATATGTGCATAGAGATTCAGAAATGTTTTAAAAAAGGGGGTTGTTTAATTCAATTTTATTTGCTATCTATAATGATCCAAACAAAATTGAGTAATATGATTGTTTCTCAACCTTTGTGTTGTTAGTCATTCTTAATTAACGTATAATATATCTTCCCTCTTAAGTTATTTGAAGTAAAAGATTAGAAATGTCTCGACAAGAACATGTTTTACGGTAAAATAAAAATAAAAGTAGACACACACAAAAAAGTTAAGAGCTAATATGCGTTTGAGATCCATACGTACCTTACAAATTATACAATATATTTAGGGCCTGTTTGGTTCCAGTGTTTATCGGTTTGGATTGAAAGCATCTTTTAAAACTATGTTTGGTTTGATCCTAAATCCACGACACTCCTCGACAAGGTGATTAGGTATGAATCGGGTTATCGGGTTTGGGTGCTTATCGGGTCAGATTAAGTCGGGTCAAGTGATTCGGCTTGTCGGGTTATAAGATAAACCAACTCTACGTAAATAAACCGTAGATAGATAACTTATAAACTTTTTGAACAAGATACTCCAACTCGTTATGAACATTCAACTTTGATTAAAATACGCCCATTGAAATAGTACTTTTCAATATGTGTTTTCTTTTCAAACCTGATGAAATTAAAGATTAAACATGTTTTAAATTACCAAATTAAAAGGAAAAAACTAAGAGTTCATATGCATCTTGTAATACTTCAAAATGTGCGATTTTTTAATCAAGCCCATTATGATGCACTAAAACGTTATACTATTACATTTTGCACACATAAACTTATGGTATATAAGTAACCAACAACTTCTATCTTCTGCCTATGTGGGATAGAGTGTTAGGATAAAATGTTACAAAATCTTTTTGTAAAAAAATGGTAAGAAAGAGATAATGCAAGAGTACTGAGCAGTTAGTGAAAGAAAAAATTGTTACATGCAACATCAAATTGTTGTTTAGAAGCATTAAGGTAACAGCTTGGATAGAAGAACGTATGATGATTTTTATTAACAAAAAATTATTGGCGTTTACTTATCTGAATTCGTGTATTATAGAAATCTATATGTTGTTGTATAACTTACGTGTTTAGGTCATGAATACAATTCTTTGAATGCTGAATGTCTAAAATTTGAATGCACATATATACATATTTGCATGTAACTGGACAACATTCATCTCTTTTGCGTATATTTGAGATAGTTCTTCGCCTTGTAACAGTCCTTCGAATAATTGGTATTAATACATTAAGAGCAACTGAGTGGCATGGGCGGAGATAGGAGGGTCCCGGGGTCACCGCCTCCTAACAAAAAAAAATTATATTGTAAATTTTTTAAAATATCTTGATTTTTTTGTAATTTTTTTCGGGTAAAAGGGTTACCCTCGGTAAAATATTATTACTACAAAAAAATAATTACAGAACAACGGGTGTGAGTGAATCCCACACCTCAGCCCAAAAAGGCTAACCAAACACACCTACACTGTTTAGGACCTAAAATAACATAAGAAAGACAAACCAATCTTATGATCAACAACTATAAAGACATAAGAATAAAACTAACGTTTATTATGATCACGAAGATTCATATCCATTGAATCACAAAACGCGAGTTGTTCGGATTTAAACCTTGAAGGTCATAATTGTCATATAAATCAAAATCTTCATCCTCATGTAAACTAGTGTAACACCCCAAATATCGGTACAATGGAAGACTTAATCAAGTTTTGGGCGTTACTATTGGATTGGTATCGCACACAAATATAGCAAAAGATAGTCATTTAACGTTCAAAACAAATCCCAAATTTAAGTATTCAAAACATTTAATCCAAAAGTGTAAATATTAGGCCCAACACATGATTTAATAAAATAGGTCCCCAAAGTTTATCAGTCGAAATGATCCTTGAACCCGCTTTCTTGACAAGCTTCCACCGCTCACGTATTCGGACATCTTTCAAATACCTAAGAAATCATGCTAAAAGGTCACTACATTTGGTGAGTTCATAGGTTTAAGTTCAACAAAATCATAGTGGACCAAGAGGGGTTGATTTGCTATGCAAGACCTAAGATAGATAAATACCGTTTGCACACCGATCCTACCGGATCACCAACCATAATCATATCCCGCATCCGAGGATTACTCGGGCCCAGCGACTCTAGTCCAAAGACTTTGTCGTGGCAAAATCTAGAACAATTGCCAACCCGGACTAGGTCGGTGTAGAAGTCTATTCTTAGCTAGGCACGGTTAAACCTAGACTAAGGCAACAACTACCGCACATCTATCTAACTGTAACGCCCCAACCCGACAAGGGTAAAGGAATCACAAGTAATGGTGTCATATCAAAGCAAACATAAATATCCAAAAGAAAATCTTAGCATAAATACTGAAATAATTCAAGTCAAACGACTTCAATACATAGGTCCCAGCGGAAAATAAACTCCAAATGAAATGTCTAAAATATAAAGTCTAAAATGGCATCATAAGATCAAAGCTAAAAATCTCTAAGGTAAGTCCACTCAGCACTCATCCCAAAGCAAAACCCACCTCCAATGCTTAGATACTTGCCGCGGAAGAAAAGAAATGCGGCTGAGCTTCAAAAGCCCAGTGAACAGATATACAAGCAAACGAATACGAAACGAAAACGAATACGAAATAAAGTGAAAGAAAGATAGTAAAATCATAATCATTTCAAAGTATAAATCAGAATAATAGAATAAGTTTTATAGTTAACTACCTCGAGCCCAAACACATATGCCATATCATAAACATATTCATATTCATATTCACATAAGGCAACATTTGTAGGGGAGACCTACCAGAGTTATGAAGGGCGTGCATGCACGCAGCATCAATCATCAGATAACATATAGCATATAACATATAATATATAACATATAACGGATCTAGGATGCACCCATCGCCCACAAACAATATAAATTGGTAATAAAATATAAATTGAGCTCATAAAGATATGAGATAAGGGACGTGGCGAACTTCACTCTCTCGCCCTAGAGTCATGTCAAGTGCATCAACGACACGGACATGGAACCCCATGACTAGTTAATAATTGGCTCGGGTGTCAAACTATCTTAGGTCAAATTAGAATGTCATAACCGATATAGATCATACTTTATCAAATGTTTAATCATGTTTTCAAAATCAAAGTCTTCATATCATATAGTTCAAAATCAATGTTTTATGATTCAAAATCAAAGTTCGGATAAGCAACACTCAAATAGACACATTAGGGTTCATAGCAAAGGCTTAGGAAATCCTAATATAAAAGCTAACGAAAAGAAAGCGTTATAAGGAACCTTTCTTGAAAAGGTCGAATATCATGTACCTTATTCCAAAGCAAATGATCGAAAAGCGAGACACACGGAAAGCAAAGGATTACTCCTTCTTCACGAACCTATACACATTAACGATCGTACATGTTATTTATGATTTCATAATTGTCGAAATGATCTTTTAATATTTGGCGTTCATACTTAGTATATTTAATGATCTTAATACTTTAGGGTTTTAGAATTAAATGAGACTTAAATGTTTTATAATTAATATTGTAGATTAGGGTTCATTATATCATTTATTAAAGTTTAGGGTTAAATGTGAAAATAGTTTAAACGTCATAACTCACACATGAAATAACGAATTAATATACTTAGCTTCAAACCCTAATCGACTCTCATTTATGTTCTAGGGTTTTCTCATTCTTTAATATCTCATTAATATGCATTTACTTACATGTTACGTCTTTTAATGACTCGTTACTTAACCTAACACGTCATAAAAACAATCTTTCCTTTTATGTTTCACCTTGCACGTTTATGATTTTATGTGACATACAAGTTACTTATTACTCGGATTAATTACACGTTCACACATTTACAAGTTCACTTGACTTATAATAACGCACGCATATGAGACACGATTCACTAACCATTAGGGTTTGGCATACCTTATTCGGTTTACATATCAAACTAGGGTTTATGTTTACATGACCTTTACTCGTTTAATACATGTTCAAAACTCTATATGTGGTTCGGTTCAATCTAGGGTTTCGGCTAATAGGTTATTACTCAAGTCTTAACTCATCTACGTACTTTACATATTCAAGTTATTAAGTTTACACCTTGGCCGAACATATACATGGTTCGGTTTTAATACATATGGTTCGATTCTTATATACTCCACATATTCATAATCCGATTCAATAATACTTATTACGTAACATATTCTTTAATACTTATAAGGTTTAAATCATATGGTTTATTCTTGTTTGGACTCACACGACTCGGCCACAAAATAAAACGCAAACCTCGACTAAACAAAACATATTACAATATATTAACGTAAGGTACATCAAAAGAAAACGAGAACATGTTATACCTTAACTTGGTTGAAGCAAAAACTCGACACCAAAGGGTGTAGGTGTTCGGCCGAGTAAGAGCAAAAGAAAAGAAGAGGCAACAAAACTAAACTAGGGTTTCACTTTTGTGTTTATGAGTTATATTTATAGTAGTAGTAATTTCGGTTTAGGCTTTAGGAGGGGCTTGGGTTTCGGCTTGGCCCAACCGAACACAACCAAACGCACGCCATATGGGCTTCGGCCCTTGATCCATCGAACAAAACAAATGCGGCCCAAGTTAATTACGCAAGACGTTAAACCTTCGTCGTACCAAAATCGATCACGTACACATTTTAGTTAGGTTTAATTATTCGCAAGTTAAGTTTTAATTTCGTTAAATGATATAAATGTATTTTACGTATTTTATAAATTTCGATTCCAAGGGTATTTTAGTCTTTAATCGGGTTTTAGATTTTCCGTGTTTTACAATTCTTCCTCTAAAGAAAAATTTTTCCTCGAAAATTGAAATGAAACAACGAAACGAAATGAGAACGTACCAAACTATTCAAAGAAATGAGGATAACTAGCTCGCATCGACTCCTCGGTTTCCCAAGTAGCCTCACGTTCGGATGATTTTTCCAAAGAATCTTAACGAGCGGAATGACTTTATTCCTCATGACTCTTTCTTGCCTTTCTAAAATAGCTTCCGGTTCTTGGATAAAGACATATCGGATTGAATTTGATCAAGCGGATAAGAAGCAACGTGTAACGGATGATAGTTGTATCCTTAGGGTGATACATGGAAAACGTCATGAACATGCGATAACCGAGGCGGAAGTGCTAATCGACACGAAATATCTCCTATCGTTCTAGGATTTCAAACGGACCGATAAATCGAGGTGAGCTTGCCCTTGATTCCAAAACGTTTCACACCTCTAAGCGGCGAAACTTTCAAAATACTCGATCTCCAACCCGAAATTCTAAATCACGACGATGCTTGTCGGCATAACTTTTCCGGCGAGACCTAGCTTCCTTGACTTTTCTCTAGCAATGACTACTTTCTCATTAGTGATCTCGATCATTTCGGACCTTCAATCAAGCGCTCACCTACTTCATCCCGGCAAATAGGTGCTCTACATTTCCTCCATAAAGAAGTTCAAACGGTGCCGCTTAATGCTAGCATGCCAGCTGTTGTTGTATGCAAACTCTACTAAACATAAGTATTCATCCCAACCGCCGGTCCATTCTAAAGCACAAGCCCGAGCATATCCTCTAAGGTCCGAATAGTCCTCTCGATGACCATCATTTGAGGATGAAATGCCGTACTAAAATTAAGTCGAGTACCCCAAGCTTTTGCAAACCTTTCCGTAAATGAGAAGTAAAAGCGGATCTCATCGGACACTATAGATGCCGGAGTACCATGAAGTCTAACAATCTCTTGTGAAAAATCTCCGCCAATCTCCCAATACCATAATCCTTTCGATTGGCAAGAAATGAGCGGTTGGTTAGTCGATCAACAACTACCCAAATCGCATCATGCTTCTTCCGAGTAAGAGGTAGTCCATCACAAAATCCATAGATATCTTATCCCACTTCCATGTTGGAATATCCAATGGTCAGTAACAATCCACTAGCCCTTTGATGTTCAATCTTAACTCACGACAAATCATACAGCCGACACAAACGTCGCCACATCTTGCTTCATGCCATTCCACCAAAAATATCGCTTCAAATCCCTATACATCTTGGTAGAACCGGGATGGATAGTGAAAGGAGAACTATGAGCTTGATCATAACTTTCTCAAGTGGCACGATCATTGGGAACACAAAGCCTATCTCCATACCATATAATACCGTCATTATCAACCTTAAAAGCCGTCTGCTTACCTTCTTCAACATTTTGCGCCACGACCCACACTCACCGTCATCTTTCCGAGCTTCTTTAATTTGCGTATAAGGTTCGACTCCACCTTCATACTAGCCCGGATCCATCAAAACCTCGTACACATAAATCAACATCCAAACTCTCTAAGTCACTAATAATCCTAGGCTCAATCTCGATACTTGCAAGAATGCACGATTTCGGCTAAGGCGTCAAGAATCACGTTAGCCTTACGGATGGTCTTGAATGTTGGTGTCATAATCCTTAAGAAGTTCTAACCATCTTCTTTGTCTCATATTAAGCTCATTACGGTGAAAATATACTTGAGACTCTTATGATCGATGAATATATCACACGTCTCTCCATACAAGTAATGTCTCCGGATCTTCAACGCGAACACCACCGCTGCGGCTAACTCAAGGTCATGAGTTGGGTAATTCTCCTCATAAGGTTTTAGGCGCCTCGAAGCATAAGCTATTACCTTTCCATGTTGCATCAAAACACAACCTAATACTTTCTTAGATGCATCATCAGAATTTGAAATCCTCCAGAACCAGTTGGAAGAGTCAAAATAGGAGCGGACACCAATCTCCGTTTCAACTCTTCAAAACTCTTCTCTCGTTCATCCGTCCATACAAACTTTTCACCTTTCCTCATCAGTTGGGTTAGGGGTAGAGCTAGCGAGAGAAACCTTCAACAAAACGTCTGTAGTAACCAAGAAGTCCTAGAAAACTCGACCCTCGATCCATCGTCAGAGGTCTTGGCCATTTAGTGATAGCCTCAACTTTAGACGGATCCATGGTGATACCATCGGTGATACAATATTACCAAGGAAAGCGACTTGTCTTAACCAAAACTCGCACCGAAAATTTGGCGTACAACTTCTTCTTCCTCAAAATCTCCAAAACTATCCGGAGATGTTCTTCATGCTCTTCTTCGACTTGGAGTAAACTAAAATGTCGTCGATGAAAACAATAACGAACTTGTCGAGGAACTCATGGAAAACACGATTCATTAGGTCCATAAATCTGACGAAAGCGTTTGTCAAACCAAAAGGCATAACGAGGAATTCGTAATGACCATATCCGAGTACGAAACGCGGTCTTAGGAACATCATGCTCCTTCACACGTAGGCGATGATAACCGGACCTCGGTCAATCTTGAAAAGAACTTAGCTCCTTGCGGTTGATCAAACAAATCATCAATACGCGGCAGAGGATAACGATTACGAATGGTAATACGATTGAGTTCACGGTAGTCGATACATAGGCGCATGCTTCCATCCTTCTTCTTCACAAACAAGACATGTGCACCCCATGGAGAAACACTGGTCGAATAAATCCATTTTCTATCATCTCTTGCGCTTGTTCCTTCAACTCCTTGATTCTACAGTGCCATGCAATCACGGAGCCTTCAAACCGGTTCAAGACTGTGAATTAACTCAATGCTAAACTCAACTTCTCTAGGCGGGGAAGACCAGGAGTTCATCGGAAAACGTCAAGAATTCGCAAACAACCGAAAGATTTTCAATGTTAGGACTCTCCAAAGATGTGTCCTTAACAAATGCTAGAAAACCTTGGCACCCATGAGCAATCATGATCCGTGCCTTCATAGCGGAAATGAGCTTAACAGATTTGAGAGGTTGAGAACCATGATAAACGAATTCAGGATGTTTTACGTCTCCAAAGATCACCGTTCTAGCATAGCAGTCAATTGAAGCTCTATGATAAGCCAACCGATCCATGCTTAGAATGATAACAAAGTCGACCATATCGAGAGGATACAGATTTGCAAAGCGAATACGATCATCAAAAGCGAAGAGGACACTTAACGATTTATGATCAATGATCACGTGGTTTTCATAGGCGAGAAATCGATAAGTGATTTGTTAACGGTTTGGGCTTCATATTAAGTATCTTAGCAAATGTGATAGATATAATGGAGTGTGTGGCACGGTATCAAATAAAGCGAAGACAAGATAATCATCAATGAAAAGAGTGCCGTAATGGTACACGAAGTGCGCTCGCTTTGGTTCTGAGTAGTAGCATAAACACGCCCGAGTAGTAGTCGGCTTGATGTAGTTTCCGAGGAATCACGGGTTCTTCTTAGGGCAATCCTTAATCTTGTGAGCGGTGGAGCCACAAGCAAAACAACCACCGATGGCCTTGAAACACTTTCCGGATGAGCCTTTCCACAAGTAGTACAAATAGGTGGGAGGCAAAACCTCACCGTCCTCTGTTGACGGAAGATCTCAAGCATGACCACGATTTGATCCTCGGTCGACCGATCCTTGTTGTAATAGCGGTTATTGTTACCTTGGTTCGACGGTCATTTCCATTCCTACCAAGATTTCTATTATCTTGACTCCTCGTCTGGGGCCCGGTGTCAACATTCCTTCTCGACCGACCACGATCATAACTCCTATCCACTTGACCCTCGAATCATAACTCCTACCGAATTTCCTTATAATCATTGCCTTGAGTCCTACCTTGAATCCGATCACCATCGCGATTACGCTTGTTGGAACCGAAACCTCATGAAAGATCTCAATGTTACGAGTGCGTCATTGCGGCCGACACATTCTCATACTCGATATTAAGTAGTCGGTCCAACACCCACATCTTGGCCCCCACTTGAAGTGCTTAGCTTGACGCCTACCATCTCCAAAGAATCGCTCCCACAAAACTCACCGACCTCATAAACCTACTGTACTCATTGGAATTCTCATGATCAAGCCGGTAGATTGCCCGATAATCCTCTCATACCTTTGTTTGCCAAAGATCGTGGAAGTAACGGTTATAGAAGATAGTCCAAAACTCGGTCCGGTACAAGTGTGACAAAAGCATCTCCCCTCTTGCTTGTTTGAGTGCCTTCCACCAATTTAAAGCATCACCTTCCAACTTAAAGGCGACCAAACGAGTCTTAAACTCGTCTCCACAACCCAAGACTTCAAACGACTTCTCAATATGAGTGATCCGGTCCTCGGCCTCAAGTGGGAGTAGCGGCGGTGCTAAGCGAAAGAGGCTTGAGCTTACCAAACGCTCGAGCCAAGTGTGAATCTTGACGGGTTGATTTCCTCCACCACTACCGGCACCATTCGATTACGAATGTTGTTGATCACTGTTCCATCATCTCGGTGTAGTAAGACCGGGAAAAGAGTGTTGAGAGCATTAGCAATCGCAACATCCATGTTAGTAGCATCATCGTCTCCATCCACGCTACCGGTAGTACGAGTTCGAACCATCCGAACGATATTCAAACGATTAGCAAAATGAACAAAGGTGAGATCTGAATTGGAAGTACGCGAAGGAATCCTAAAGTCTACCCAATCCTCACGGGTCAAATCCTAAGCTCTAAGGTCTCAAAACCTAGGCTCCATATGTCACGTGTCCCGACTACAAGTCGAACACAGGCTCGATACCATAAATTGTAATGCCCAACCCGAAAAGGGTAAAGGAATCACAAGTAATGGTGTCATATCAAAGCAAACATAAATATCCAAAGAAAATCTTAGCATAACATCGAAATAATTCAAGTCAAACGACTTCAATACATAGGTCCCAGTGGGAAAATAAACTCCAAATGAAATGTCTAAAATATAAAGTCTAAATGGCATCATAAGATCAAAGCTAAAAATCTCTAAGGTAAGTCCACTCAAGACTCATCCCAAAGCAAAACCCAGCTCAATGCTTAGATACCTGGCGGAAGAAAAGAAATGCGGTGAGCTTCAAAAGCCCGGTGGAATGATATACAAGCAAACGAATACTGAAACGAAACGAATACGAAATAAAGTGAAAGAAAGATAGTAAAATCATAATCATTTCAAAGTAAAAATCAGAATAATAGAATAAGTTTTATAGTTAACTACCTCGAGCCCAAATACATATGCCATATCATAAACATATTCATATTCATATTCACATAAGGCAACATTTGTAGGGGAGACCTACCAGAGTTATGAAGGCGTGCATGCACGCAAGATCAATCATCGATAACATATAGCATATAACATATAACAGATCTAGGATGCACCCATCGCCCACAAACAATATAAATTGGTAATAAAATATAAATTGAGCTCATAATGAGATAATGATAAGGGACGTGGCGAACTTCACTCATCGCCTAGAGTCATGTCGAAGTGCATCAACGACGGACATGGAACCCCATGACTAGTTAATAATTGGCTCGGGTATCAAACTATCTTAGGTCAAATTAGAATGTCATAACCGACATAGATCATACTTTATCAAATGTTTAATCATGTTTTCAAAATCAAAGTCTTCATATCATATAGTTCAAAATCAATGTTTTATGATTCAAAATCAAAGTTCGGATAAGCATGACTTAAATAGACACATTAGGGTTCATAGCAAAGGCTTAGGAAATCCTAATATAAAAGCTAACGAAAAGAAAACGTTATAAGGAACCTTCTTGAAAAGGTCGAATATCTGTACTTATTCCAAAGCAAATGATCGAAAAGCGACACACGGAAAGCAAAGGATTACTCCTTCTTCACAGAACCTATACACATTAACGGTCGTACATGTTATTTATGATTCCATAATTGTCGAAATGATCTTTTAATATTTGGCGTTCATACTTAGTATATTTAATGATCTTAATACTTTAGGGTTTTAGAATTAAATGAGACTTAAATGTTTTATAATTAATATTGTAGATTAGGGTTCATTATGTCATTTATTAAAGTTTAGGGTTAAATGTGAAAATAGTTTAAACGTCATAACTCACACATGAAATAACGAATTAATATACTTAGCTTCAAACCCTAATCGACTCTCATTTATGTTCTAGGGTTTTCTCATTCTTTAATATCTCATTAATATGCATTTACTTACATGTTACGTCTTTTAATGACTCGTTACTTAACCTAACACATCATAAAAACAATCTTTCCTTTTATGTTTCACCTTGCACGTTTATGATTTTATGTGACATACAAGTTACTTATTACTCGGATTAATTACACGTTCACACATTTACAAGTTCACTTGACTTATAATAACGCACGCATATGAGACACGATTCACAAACCATTAGGGTTTGGCATACCTTATTCGGTTTACATATCAAACTAGGGTTTATGTTTACATGACCTTTACTCGTTTAATACATGTTCAAAACTCTATATGTGGTTCGGTTCAATCTAGGGTTTCGGCTAATAGGTTATTACTCAAGTCTTAACTCATCTACGTACTTTACATATTCAAGTTATTAAGTTTACACCTTGGCCGAACATATACATGGTTCGGTTTTAATACATATGGTTCGGTTCTTATATACTCCACATATTCATAATCCGATTCAATAATACTTATTACGTAACATACTCTTTAATACTTATAAGGTTTAAATCATATGGTTTGTTCTTGTTTGGACTCACACGACTCGGCCACAAAATAAAACGCAAACCTCGACTAAACAAAACATATTACAATATATTAACGTAAAGTACATCAAAAGAAAACGAGAACATGTTATACCTTAACTTGGTTGAAGCAAAAACTCGACACCAAAGGGTGTAGGTGTTCGGCCGAGTAAGAGCAAAAGAAAAGAAGAGGCAACAAAACTAAACTTGGGTTTCACTTTTGTGTTTATGAGTTATATTTATAGTACTAGTAATTTCGGTTTAGGCTTTAGGAGGGGCTTGGGTTTCGGCTTGGCCCAACCGAACACAACCAAACGCACGCCATATGGGCTTCGGCCCTTGATCCATCGAACAAAACAAATGCGGCCCAAGTTAATTACGCAAGACGTTAAACCTTCGTCGTACCAAAATCGATCACGTACACATTTTATTTAGGTTTAATTATTCGCAAGTTAATTTTTAATTTCGTTAAATGATATAAATGTATTTTACGTATTTTATAAATTTCGATTCCAAGGGTATTTTAGTCTTTAATCAGGTTTTAGATTTTCCAGGTTTTACACTAACAGTCAAGCATATAAGCAAATCCAAATAGTTTTCACGGTACAAAAACAGTAGCATGATTCTCACCCCAATATAGTTAAAAACGTAGATAAAAGTGGGGCTATGAAACTCACCTCAAGCAATCAACGTACAAATAAACACTAGCAGAAGATAACGGTAATCACGGCACATCAACTATCGACTCGGCACAACCTATTAATGTAGACCAAATTTTATATATATAACTCTCGAAATCAACGTTATCTACCCCAATGTATTCCATTTCGTTATTTCTAAAAATGTCTCGTTTCACCATTTAATCCTAGTATTTGGTATCCTCATGTGGGTGTATCGACTCAATATGATGCTATGAATGCACTCAAACAACCAGTTTATAACTCAATGCAACACCATGAGACATCTAATCGATAAGCTCTATAGTCCAATAAGTTTCGGAATAAATAGTAGACCTTATCGAATTCGTCAACTACATTAACCAACAAGCTACCAAAACGACCCGACCCGGACCCTTGGTCCAAGTGGGTCTCGTACGCAACCCAAGGCACGCATACGTGACCTTGGTGGCTCGTACACCATCTCAACCCAACCAAATCACTTCTAAATCAATTCCACAACATCCAAATACAATCAATCAACCTTCAATAATTAACCAAACACAAAACCATCATCTATTCTAACCAAAATATGAAACTAGACCTAAAATGCATAAACCCATCAAATTGATACACCACATGCTTACCAAACACTAACTACTTGTTTATTTAGATGTTAATTAGACTTAATTCCATGTTTTACCCAAAAGCCCCAAATTTCAACCTAGGGTCGAAACCATAATAAGCCATTCGGGGCTTTTCAAAGCTCAAACTAGGTGTTTTCATGTCTCTTTTACCTTATCCAAACACGAATTGCAAAAACCCACTTGAAACCCTAGAAATCCGAATCTTAATCTTTAGATTTGAAGGTATTAATGGAGGTTTTAGTGAGAGTGTTATATATGGATAGAAAGAGGATGAAAAGATCTTCGATATGGTGGTGGTGGTGGGTGGTCACGCGCCGTCATGTGGCGGTGGTGGCCGGAGAAGGTGGCGGCGGTGGTGTTTATGGTTAGGGTTTATATTAATTTGGGGAGAGAGAGAGTAAAGAGAGAAAGGTGAGGTTGTGTGTGTTTTTAGTGAGAGAAACAAAAGTATCAAATGAGGGGAGGGTGTGGCCTTTTATACTTGGACACAAGGACTCAAAAATAAATAAAAGTGGGGGAGGGGGCGCCGGCCATGGGGAAAAATGGGGGGTCGGAGTTGTAATTTTTCGTAACTATCCCGTTTACCCATTCCCGATCTCATATATTGTCCCCCGAGTGTCCCACAACGTTCATTCGACTTTCTAACATCGTTATTTATGTTTTTCCACGAGTTTTGACTATTTATTTGTCAATTTTGAGTTCGGTCTAAAGTTACAATATTTCTCGTTTAGGCTTTTCTAGTGCCGAATCGAAAAGTGCCTACCAAATAGAGTTAAAACTCATACGATAACTCATCCAATAATAAAATAATCTGTTAAAACCAATAGATGATATAAAATCAAGTCATGGTTTATAAAAATAGTGATAAAGGCAAAGCTCGGTTTAGTTTAACGTAATGCGATTACCTAAAATAGACTCCTAAATTGCCGGTTGTCACAGCCTCCGGCCTCGAAGAAACCCGTCCGGGTTTCACTCCGAGTTGCTTGATGTCATAAAAGTTTAGGTACTTCCTACGGAAAACGCCCTCACGTTCCCAAGTGAACTCCGGTCCATGTCGGGAGTTCCAACGGTTGACAATCGAATTCGGCTATTCTTTAGCCTTTAATCTCACGGTCCATAATCTAAATCGGTTCCTCAACGAAATTCAATTTCTCATCAATACGAATATCTCTTAAGGGCACAACTATGTTTTCCTCCGAAAGACATTTCTTAAGATTACTAACATGAAAGACATTGTGTATCTTCAATTCGATGGTAGCTCCAGCGGTATGCTACCGGTCCGATTCTTTCCGAGGATTAGAAAGGGACCAATATATCGGGATTGAGTTTTCTACGCTTTCCAAAATGAATCACTCTTTTCCAAGGAGAAACTTTCAACATAACACGATCTCCAACCCGAAATTCTAAAGGTTTACGTCTCTTATCGGCATAACTCTTTTGTCTATCCCGAGTGGTTTGCAACCGTTACTGAATCGAACCATCTTCTCGGTGGTTTCTAGGACAAGTTCGGGACTGTAAGTTGACTCTCGCCAACTTCATCCAACAAACAGAGAACGACATTTTCGGCCATCTGATTGCCTCAAATGGGCGGCCTTAATGCTAGAATGATAACTATTGTTGTAAGAGAATTCGCCAAAGGGAGATGTCTCCCAACCTTTTCGAAATTAATAACACAAGCTCTAAGCATGTCCTCTAAAGTCCGAATGGTTCTCTCGCTCGACCATGGGTGCGAGGGTGGTAGCGATGCTCATATCCAAGTTAGTTCCTAATGTTTGTCTGTAATGATCTCCAAAAGTGGGATGTAAAGCGACTATCCCGATCGGAAATGATAGATATCGTTACTCCATGATGCGATATTACCTCCTTAAGATACAATCGAGCACGCTTATCGAGACTATCGGTTTCGCTAGTGGCTAAAAAGTGAGCAGACTTAGTTAAATGATCAACGATTACCCTGATAGCGTCATTGCCGCTAACTGTTCTCGTTAATTTAGTGATAAAGTCCATGGTTATTCGCTCCCATTTCCATTTTGGGAGTTCGGGTTTAACTAAGAGTCCTTAGGGTTTCTGATGTTCGGCCTTTACCTTAGAACAAGTCGGGCACCAACCGACATCTTGAGCTATATCGGCTTTCATATTAGGCCACGGTAAAGTTTCTTAAGGTCCCGATACATCTTATCGGCTCCGGATGAATAGAGTATTTTGATTTATGCGACTATGCATAATCAACTCACAGATTCCACCATGAAATGGTATCCGACACTGTCTCAAGCATAAAGTTCCGTTAACGCTTCAAGAAGCCGTTTTCACTTTCTACCATTCCATGAAGATTCTCATAAGGATGGTTCTCTTCCGTCAATGCCTCTGCTTGGGCGGCTAAAATTTGAGACGGTAAGGGCGAAACAATGGTCATTCCTAAGGATCTATGAGTAGGGGTGGAATGTCCTCCTTACGACTAAGTGCATCAGCCACAACATTAGCCTTACCAGGATGATAACAAATCTCACAGTCATAATCACTAAGCAATTCTAACCAATGACGTTGTCTCATGTTCAGTTCCTTCTGATCTAAGATATGCTTTAAGCTCTTATGGTCGGTAAATACTACACATTTGGTTCCATACATATAATGTCTCCAGATCCTAAGAGCAAACACTATAGCACCTAACTCAAGATCATAGGTGGTGTAGTTTTTCTCATGCTTCTTAAGTTGTCGGGATGCATAAGCAATCACCTTCTCACGTTGCATCAAAACAGCACCTAAGCCTTTATGCAAAGCGTCAAAGACACGACAAAGTCTTCCTTCCTTCAGTAAAGCTAGGATGGGCGCACTACACAACTTCTCCTTCGAAGTTGGAATGCTTCTTCTTCCTTTTCTCCCATTCATACTTAACGCCCTTCTGCGTTAGTTTGGTGAGCGACTTAGCTATCTTGGAAAATCCTCAATGAATCTCCTATAATAGCTGCAATTATATGTTGTTATTGCTCTAAAAATGAAATATTTAAAATGATTAAGCGTTGAACTAAAACAACTTGTGATTATTTCTAAGAACGAGGGGTTAACTTTTACTTATCTAAAATCATTTGCGAAGAAATCTTATACATCGCTGAAGGTAAAAGTGTTTTTGCATTATGATACATGTTATGGACATGGGTTGTTAAACAAACTTTATTATGGCGATCAATACACATTATTGAATGCTCAATTTTTATAGTATGAAATTTCAAAATTATGTCTAAATCTAAAAATAGGTAGCCAAGCAATCCTTTTATCATATACACATTTCATAACGTAACTCATGTTTTATTACTCTGATTTGAATTGTTGAATAAGTAAAGATCGATACACACGACCAAATGAATTCCGTGTTGAGCTGCCCGGGGAGAATACTTGGTTTGCTTGTTTTGGCCCTAGGTTAAAATGTCAAGTATGTTATAAAGAGTACTTTATGTTAACATCTATCTTAATTTAATGGCATTTGCTATATGAATCAAAACAAATTTTAACAATTTAATTTTTTTCTCAAACTCGTCTTAATTGACTTTTAAAAATACTTTTCCTCTTATACTATATGATACTAAAGATTATAATATTCTTCACCAAAACATGTTCTACAGTAAAAAAAAATATATAAATGAAAAAATAAAATAAAGAGTTCATACAAGTTTTCAAAGATATTACTTTACGGTTTAAATTAACATTTTAAACACAGAAAGTAATATACTTGAAAACATTATACTTTTCTAAACACGTGAACTCACATATACTATGATATATAAGGAACCAACAAGTTCTTTCTAAACACGTGAACTCACATACGTGAACTCACATATACTATGATATATTCTTCAACTCTACTTTCTGACTACATGTTCTTAACACATATAGTATCATTGGCTTAAATTGTGTGAATGACATCCACAATATCATCAGAAGACAAACTTTTTCTTTTATTTTTAGTGTCTCCTTAGTTTAAATCCGTTAATTACTTCTTTTCTAATCATCAAGTGTGGCTCCTCTTAAGATTAGCTTGAAAGATATGCCAAATTTGCATATTGTTGAGGTCCAAGACTTAAGTTCTTGTAGTGTCGTGTAGCTCAGTTGGTTCAAAATGAGATACTCCGCATAAGACTTACAAAATCGCCGCTCTTTTAAATATCCTTATAATAAATGTACTTTAAACTCGCACGTGGATGTGAAAAAGACTCGAGAATATAGAGCATCATTTGGTAGGGACTTGCGGGTTTAGACATCCTTGAATATTCAAAGTTGATAAATATGATAATTTATAAATGTCACTATCATTCTTGTATTTGGGTAAGATTACATTAGAACAAAAATATATATGGTTGTGGATGAAGATAATATATTCCAAATGATAACTCGTTATAAACTTACAAGTCTAATTAAAATAGCCCATTTTATAAGATTGAACTTAATTGTATTGGTAAATCAAAATATAAAGTTATTTTAGACTTAAGTTTAACAACGTTAAAAACTTACGACATTATTTGTGTAATTTGTTTTTACTTCCAAATTTTGGTTTGATTATTTGTCAATCAGGTTATTTAATTTTATGACATTAACAACTTACGACATTATTTGTGTAATTTGTTTTTACTTCCAAATTTTGGTTTGATTATTTGTCAATCAGGTTATTTAATTTTATGACATTAACAAAACTGAGCGATCTTCAATAGAAAAATAAATAAAGAACAATTACCAAAAGAGTAGAAATAAAGACCAAGAGTTCATATTAATTATCAGGGAATCAGTTGTGTAATGCTTA
Source organism: Chrysanthemum lavandulifolium (assembly GCA_022545495.1). Taxonomy (NCBI): domain Eukaryota; kingdom Viridiplantae; phylum Streptophyta; class Magnoliopsida; order Asterales; family Asteraceae; genus Chrysanthemum; species Chrysanthemum lavandulifolium. Next base: position 269,443,249 of record CM040241.1, read on the forward strand.
TGTAAGGCTAGCTTTCAAACCTTTTAAGCATTACGAAAATAATTTCCCGGAAAACACAATACTAATCTAGTCACAAGGAATTTATGCACACTATTGTATATTACTAACCAACAACTTCTTTCTTCAACCTATGTGGGATAGAATGTTCGTATAAAAGTTTTGTGTTTGAACATAATCTTTTTATTGGAAGAACGCGTCGTTGGTGGTTGATGTAATAACGAATGTCGTGTTGTTAAGCACGCCTTGATGGGCTACCTATTGCACATAGTCTAAGTATACTACTCTCATCCTTCATTGGTTTGTGAAGTAAATTTATGGCCAAATAACTTTCTTTGGGCTTTTGATTTGTAAGTCTAAACATTCTTTAGTTTTTCCTTTTAGAAGCTTCACCGAATAAGACAATAGCCAATTTGATCACATTAACACAAATCATACACACTTTTACATCTTAATTAGTACACATCTACAAAGACATTACCGTCGTAAAAACAAATGAGATATACTAAAATCGATTCAAAATGAAAATTTCAGCATGAATAATCGAATGAGGTATATGTTGGTTTTTGACTGTTAAGCTCAATTGTATATGGATTTATCTTGAGCGTCATTTTCATTATTGTCACTAAACATCTTACGGTAATCCTTTTTGCATTTTAATCAAGACTTACGATGATACACAATTTAGTTCATTTTTGCATTTTTATTATTTTTGTTATTGATAAAAAAATATATTTTCCTCTCTAACCCATGTAAAATCCAAGATTTACACTAAACAAAAGTTAAAGTTATTGTCAGTTGGTGAAAGAAAGATATGTTTCCTAGAACACCAAACTAAAGTTAAGAAGCAACTAGTCTATGTGTTTGGAGCACGAATCATGAAGGGAACACTTTCAATAACGTGAAATTATAAGCTGTTAGCACTTAAAATATGAAAGATTGCAAATGTTTAAGCGTTGTTATAAGAGCTTTCTTATAAGAGAAAAAGGGTTAATGATTAATTATCATTATATAAAGAGATTAAGTTATGTTTATTGTGGTAAAATTAAGTTACATGTTTTATTTAATCGAGCTCACCCATTTTCACAATGCATAATAGAAATGATTGAAAACATTATATCTATACATCAAGTAACAAATTTACATACATCATAACTATTTATGTACAGGTCATCCAATTTTATAAATGTTTTACTGAAATAAGTTGTTTAATTCATTTCGTTATTTGCTATTTATAACGATGAAAACAAAATTGGGTAATATGATTGTTACATACACTCTTTCTAAGCTTTTAGCCATTCTTAAATGACATAAAAATAATTATACTTCTTAAGGCATGTTTAGCACATGAGATTAAAAAATAAAAATAAAAATTACTTCATGTAGCTTATAAAATAATCTTTTTTATAATCTTCATCTTCAAAGACCATCTCCAATTTTATAGCAGTTACTTCCGCCAAATATACCTTTAAGCTATGTGAAACTAAAGATTAAAATGTTTTCCACCAAAACACGTTTTTTAATTAAAAAAAAGGCATGCAAAAACTAAAGATAAACATGTTTTCCACCGGAACATGTTTTATATTTAATAAAGATACTAAAAAAAGTTTGAAATTCATACAAGTTTTCAGGTATTACAAGCATTGGAATCTTGACAAGTTCTTGAACCTATAAAGATTCCACGAGATTGTGTACCTGAGAACATTATACCATTCCAAGCAAATATAACCCCATAGTCTAGTGTATATAACTAGGCAAGAAGTTCTTTCTTTTACCAATGTGGGATTAAATGGTAAGAAAAGTCTTCATAGTATATAAAGACTTTTATGTACGCGGAAAGAAAGAGATATATACCTTATGAAGAGTTATCAACAGCTGGTGAAAGAACTATTTCTTACATGGAACTCCAAATTCAAGTTTAGAAGCAACTAATTTTGTGTTTTGGAGCACGAATCATGAAGGAACATCTTGGATAACATGAAAGTATATGTTGTTCTTTCTTTAAATCGAAGATTGCAAATATTTAAGCATTGAACTGAAACACCTGTGATTTTTTCAAGAACAAGGGTTAGCTTTACTTATCTAAAATCATTCGTGAAATTTTTATATACATCGCAGAGTAATATATTGTTACTAGCTAAAAACCCGTGAAATTCACGGGTATTTTAAAGTAATGTTGAAAAGAATATTGAATGGCATTTCGTATTATAAAGTTACAGGTTAGAAAGAAACAAATTCGGATAAGCAAAGTAAAATATAAAGTTGATAACAATAAAACATGCATTATATAAAACACAATAGTCAAATAACCGAAAAAAAAGAACATAAACACATTGAATCCTTTTTTTCTACTAATGCGAGATACGATGATACGTAGATGTGATCACAAAATGTGCAGTACTTCTTAGTAAACCACGTTCATCGTGCTATTCGTGAGGTTTCCTGTCGTCATCACAAATAACCATTTCCTATCCTTTTTTGTTCCTAATGCTAGAGACGGCTACATAAGGTGCTCATATGTAAAAACAGGCTATTACAAATACAAACCCACTTGCCCGAGAGATTGTCTACGAATTTTGTTGATTGTAACCGTGAAAGAGACACGCATGGGGAACTGTTTTCTTACAATCTTTAACGGAAATCATTTATCATAAGTTGATATTTTCATCCTTGCCATAATCATTCATTTACCAAAATGGCTTATGGTTATTATAGTGGCCTCAAAGAAAGTTTTCATCAACCTGGCTAAAGAAAGTCTTGTTCCCTTGCACACACTGTTGGATTGATCGATGTTTCGTAACACTCACTTTTAATGTAAGTTTATGGTTGGGCACTCGGAGGAATTTAGATCATTAATAAATATTGTAAATAATGTGTCTTTGTTTACCTGTACGGTTTTCCAATTTGCAAACACCGATACACTGCCACAAGTTAGGTACGTGACTTCTTTGCCTAGAATAACCAAAAAATCTAATTGTTTACAATGTTTACAAACTCATTTGTAGGAGCAAGTATGACTATTTATGTGAAATATTTGTGGTCATCAAGGTTATCCAACATATTTAAGTAAGTAAAGTTTATGATTGAGGCTTTTGGGTTAGTTAAATCCTTAATGAGAATCACGTACGTTAATCCTAATTGGAACCATCATTTGCATCTCCGAGCTTACCAACTCCTTGCTTTAGAATCTATTCAGTGAAGTCCAAAAATTTATTAATATCTTCGAACCCACAGTCAACTGAATAATTACGGTTAACCGCAACACATTACAGTGGTCCTATGATGGTGTCAAGAAAACCCTTATATTATAATATTAAATTGCTATGTAGCTGCAAATATACCATTTACAACTCGACTGGTTTATAATCTAACTCATCAGATATCAACCGTACACCATAATATGATATGAACCTATCATTTGGATATGGCTTGTCTCCAAATTTACACAAAGATCACATTTTTTTCTTTTCATCTTTTAATATGTCGAACATAAGTTTTTTTAAAGATTACCGTATTATGGAGTAATCTACTTATGATAAAGGTTGTTTTATGCGATTCAAATTTGGTGAAGTTCATGAAAATTAACCAAGTTTTAATATCGTTTTATTAAAGTGACCCAAACTTTCTTTTAGTTACATTTATGAAAATTGACCAAGTTTTATTATTGTTTACCTAAAGTCTTTGAAACTTTATTTTCACTACATCTATACTACATTATAAAGGATTGGAGACTTTTTATAAAATGAAGTCTTATAGAAAGTTTTTAAGAAAAATATATTACTATAAAAGAAAAATTAGAAAATTAATGTAAAATTAAAAAAATTGAACTCTCATTTAAACAATATATTAATTCCCTCCAATAATGATAAATATTTTAATAGAATTGTTTGTAAGAAAAGTTTAAAAAACTTATAACTATCAATTTAATGCTAAAACTTGAAAGATAAAAGTGCTAACTATTTATGCTATTAATAATTTAGACGTTTTACTTTTGAAAAACATATATCTACTACGTTATAAAGTATTTGGGCCATTGGAACATTTTAAATAAAGAAGGTTTAAAATGAAAAATATTTTCTCGCTACAAAAATAGTCACCAGGTATCCGCCACCGCATTGCCCATTCTGGTAAATCATTAAGTTTAAATAATGTTATAATATTTTGAAAATTATGATCACTTATTCAACAAAGAGACAAAAACAACTAATTTTGGTTATTATTTTGTGGTATATAAAGTTAGTTGGGAGATGTTAAATTTCATTTTAGTTATTATCCAAGGTACTACTACTAATTTGGCGCATGTCTAAGTATCTCGAAGCCAACTCTAGAACATTTTTTTCTACCAATTTCCTATAATTCACTCAAGTTGAAGGATATTAAAACTTCAGTGTTTTTGTAGTTGAAGAAATCTTTGATCGACATTAGTAAAAAACAGTTGTAAAACTTAAATGTTTTTTATGTTGGAATAAACTATTACTTTAGTAGAACAATGAGAGACATTTTGACATTAAAATATCCATATATATACAAAACATTTCATAACCCCAGACCGGTTTTGGGTCAAATTTATGAAATAGCAACCAAGTTTGAGATTTGGTCTAATTTAGTCACTATAACTTTATTTTGATTATAAAAGTCGCTCAAAGTTTCAATAAACATAATTACTCTTAGTTCTAACAGTGTTCCATTGTTGTGTAGTTTTTATGCTTGGGTGACGTAGATAGAACATTTATCAAACTTGGTTATTATTTCATGACTTATTTACTTTTCTGAATTGCATAGATTGTTTATATATAAAGTTGATTAAGAGTATATTCAAAGATGAGTGTTTATTAATAGGATACAACTTAACAATGCTTATATAAATACTTTCACTATAGTCATTTTGTTTATTTTCACAATAATAAAACAAATTGAAACTTTGATGGATTATATTTTTGATGTGAAATTTAGATAACTAAATTGGAAAACTCATGAAATTTAAATAGTGTTAGAGGACGTTTTCCCGTTATCATACAAACTGACGTGACTCGGTACATCCAATAATATCAAAACCAACCTTAGAAAGGAAAAAAATCACAACAAACTTGATCAATATATTTTCGTATGATTATTACAAATTGCTAATATTTAATTACAATTCACATCAACAACATACTCAAGTAGGGCTGTAAACGAACCGGACGGACATGAACAGAGCCTTGTTCATGTCCGTTCATTTAATTTTAATCGGACAAATAAACGGATACGAACGCTTAAACGAACGAATTTTCTTGTTCATGTTCGTTTATTAAGAAAATAAATTGTTCTTGTTCGTTTATGTTCGTTCATTAAGACACTAAACGAACATAAACGATCAAACATAAATAGACCTAGACAAACAAACATAAACTTTATTAAATTATGCACAATATATTGTTTTATAAGTGTTGTTTTGTTTTAACAAACAAATTGTATGATTCTACAATTAAAATATATGATATACGAACATAAATAAATAAATGAACATAAACGAACGTATAATCAGACGTTCCCGAACATAAATGAACGGACGCGACTTTTGTTCATGTTCGTTTATTTAACTAAACGAACGTAAAATATTGTTCATGTTCGTTCATTTAATAAATAAACGAACATAAACAAACTTTTTATCGAACGGTTCATGAAATGTTCATTGAACGTTCAGTTCGTTTACAGCCCTATACTCAAGCAAACAACTATATTTGGGATAAGTTTTGTATGATTATTGCATTACACAACACATATAATAGAAAATAGTGTGTAACAAATCAATTGGCATGTACTTTTCTCAAACTTCTTTTTTCTATAATGGTAGGTCGATAGTTTTAATTTGACTAAAGTTTGAATTTATTATTATGATGTTATTAGAAGATTGTAAACTATTTTAAGAAACCTATATATTGAAACTTTCTAATCTTTAAGCTCTTTATGGGTGATCAACCTACTACTTTGGCTCGTAACGGCGTATAGGATTGCTGCACCCATAAACATGCACTTTATCTCACTAATCTTGAGACCAAACGTGTAGTTGCAACACACAAACATCATATATAATCGAAACAAAACAACTAAACATGAGCATGTTAGTAGCCATATATGAATCTAAAAATTGTAAAATTGTTTGCAGGATAAATTAACCTTTAATTGGGGTAACGAACCTGACTTTTTTTTTATTTGATGTCTAACAACAGGGGGATCCACATTAGGTTAAATTACAAATTACAAAGAGATGAAAAAATAATGATATGGAGCAATAAAAAAACAATGCATAAATCTTTAATACCTAATCAAAATTTTGACCGCTTCCTTGCTCGTTAAATGATTTTCCAAATGAATTTAACATCAACCGCAACAATACATGATCAAATCACTGACTTAATCATCCAAACGGTAATTATCCTAAATTTATGCAAACTTCATAACACAATCAAATTTAAAAAACCATGCACTTTGTTTCTCATAACTTCGTTTCAATCCAATCCAAACGCAAATCAAATTAAAAAATCAATTCAATAAAATTTTTTTTTGAAAGGTGAATTTCTTATAAAGTGCTTCGTGTCGCGGTTCGACAATGGAGGTCTAGACTACGTTGTCTAAACCGGGTCCGCTAGAGAGCTCCTTCGGCGAAAATGCCTATTTCAATACCCGATGGGGAAAACCCCTACTAATCCGCCTCAAGGCACGACAATTAATAAGGGTAAACCTTGCTTTTCCAAGATTCGAACACAGGGTTACAGATCCAAACCCTTTCATTAAAGGACTACCTTGAAGGAAAATTCCTCGTTCAAACCCCTGAACTCAAGACCTCCCTCCCCCAAGAGCCTCTAAGGACTCTAAGGTGGCCAACTGAGCTAAGCCAGTTGGTTAAATAACTAACAGAAAAAGGGGTTTTACCTTCAATTGAAAGACCTACAATTATTGCTCTATGGTTATGAATCAAACCTATAAGAAAGATTGATAGGTAATTGAGTGTTTAATAAGAAAGTAATGATTTCTTATTTAATGTGCCACTATTTAGTTAGTGTTAATTGGCCGTAGTTATTTTCTACTTTCAAACATGGCAGTTTCAAATGAGCTAATTTAAAAACGCTTTTGTACACGTGGCGCAAATTAAGGCTTTGATATTTTTGGAAAAAATTGATTAAGGGTAGGATAAAAACCGTGTTTTATTAGATAGTATATAGATAGATAATGGTTGTTAACAGATTTACATACATTCTGAAGGTCAAGAAGTACGTTCATCGATGTTTCTGTATGGAAACTTGCCAACAAACTCCTCATGTGCCGAGAACTTGGAGGCTATAGATATCTTGGAGGCAGTATCAAGCGATTGCTCATTATTGGGCCTTGTTAGCAAACTACAAAAACCAAATAGAAACAAAGAGAATATTTTTTTCAATTTGTGTAAACATTGTATAGCACTAACCAATCAAGATAGACTTAGGTATACCTTTTTCTAAAAGCCTCAATATCTTCCAATTGGTTGTTCATAATGCTTTCCTTTCCATTGTGCATAAATAATTTGGTACCCCAAAAAGCATTTTGCACTTGCATTACACCTATAACAAATACATGAGTTAGATGTCATAAAGGTATCGTAATTTAGATCAATTTTGGATTTAATTAAAATTACCATCCCAAAACTTCATACGACCAAGTTGAATCACAACAATAAGCGTGCCAACATCAAGACATGATTTCGAAACTCAGTAAATTGTTCGGCAAAATCACCCCATAGCATACAATTAAGTTCCGTGCCCCTAAAAAGAGATGATCCGAGTATTAACGAAATATGATTCGCATATATTAGTTTTGTTAACACAGGCATACCTATTTTGGAATACATATTCATGGACGTACTCAAGGTCGATAAGCTTCAACGACTTATTTTTTCCTGAACCATTTGCCCCATAGTCGTCTAACTCCGGAGACTCAATTACTTGCCCAATGACATCTAGTAAAAATATCTAATGTTAAACATGCAATGTATTACAACACCGCATTCATATAATGTTAAACATATACACCCAAACGGCAATTCATCTAAGCGGAAAATAATTCAAGTTCAAAATTTTACCAAATTGGCCAACCGCTACCCGGTTTTACATACTAGCACAATTTCTTTGAAAGGCTTGAACACAAAGCCGCAAAGATCCTTTGAAATCAACACCTTGATTTACATTTCTTTGGTCTTGCTAACAAAGTTAAGCTTCAAAGGGTTGCCTACAATTCGATAGTTTGGTTGGATTTGGCCCAAACTGTACATTCGCAAGACAACCGCATCACCCTCGTTCAACTGTTGCTTGAGTAGGGACCAGAGACATCCTAACCGTTGCTTGCATTTTGGCGCCCTAACAACATTAAAAAAAAATAGATTTCAGAAACTATTAGTAGAATAATTTAAAGTGTTGCGCACAAACTAACATTGAATTACATCAACATACATGCTCGTCCATAATAATGAGTTCGAGGTTGATTACTTTGGCTTCTTGTGAACGGGTTGCATCCAAGCCCTAATGATACGAACACGTAACACAATGTTGTCTCGTACATCGGAGAGGTCGGAGATGAAACCATTGTCAAACCTAATAGCCATTTGATCAGTGAAAAGGAATAAGCAGAAGTAATGTAGTTTTGATATGTAGATACCACAAACACCTAAGTTTTTATACGCAAAACGTATTGTTAGAATTTATTGTAATTGTCAATCAAGAAAACATTTTTCATAAATTAAGAATAACATAATATCCATATATAAATCGTTGACAGTAAAAATCAAGCAAAATCAATTATAACAATTCCTAAAAATAAGAATGCCCAAATCAATTAAAATGATGTAATTATTTTCATGGTGACAACCAATTAACCTAAGAAACACCTAAAAAAATATATTAAAAAATCGTGACAACCAATTACCATCGACCGAAAAGAAAATTAAAATTATATCAGAAATCCTAATTAAAAGAATCTAATTAAACACCTAAGAAAATTATATCATTTAAATTAAACCTAAAAAAACTATTAAAAATCCTAAAACTTATTAGTATGCAATTTATTTAAATCAAACCTCAAAAAAAATGTGCACTTTAATAAAAATCAGTGTACCCTGTGTGGAGATTTTTTGAACCATCCGATCTTTAGGATTGTTGATTTGAAGCTTAAATATGATATCTTTGTAGGTGATTTATTTTTTTGAGGAGAAGATCATGGAGCGTTGATTTGAAGCTTAAATATGATATCTTTGTAGGTGATTTTTTTTTTGAGGAGAAGATCATGGAGCGTTATCTTTGTAGGTGAAACTGTTTTAGAGGTTAATGAGTTACCAAGAAGAATGGTTGAGTTAATTGTATGGCTGAGTTTTCAAAAGGCCACGTGGCAGCAGTAGGTTAATAGTTATATTTAAAAAATTAATTAGAATGCTAAATAAAACTCTATTTTATTAGTTAAGATAGATTCAAGTAGAGATTGATATGCACGACTCAATAAATTACGTGTTGAGCTATCCGGGGAAACTTCCATATTCTGATACTAGCTTGTTTTGTTTGTTTGGCCTTACTGTAAGTATGTTAAAAAGAGTACTTACGTTAAGTATGTTAAAAAGAGTATTTATATACTTGCAGATAATATATAAGAGATTTTTTCATAGGGAGTTTACTTAAATATTAATAAGCATATAACAAGAGTACAAGACATTAAAAAAATGGGGTTGAGTAAAACAAACATGCATCATTTCAACCCAACTTATTGGGGTCGTGTCTAGTAGCCATCTACGGGTGATCACAATTCAGTAATGAAGATACATATTTCATTCGCAAGTAGCTAAGCAAAGTTTTCGACAAGCATCCTTATCAAAAAAGTACTTATGTCAAAATTGAAAAGTAAGCAGCTAGGCAGTCCTTTATTATGTACAGTTTTGATAGCTTAAGTCATACAATATTTTATATATTATGATGCTTGTTTGGTTTATTTTGACCCTAGGTTAAAATTATATTATGGTAAAAAGAGTACTTATGTTACGATCTCATTAGAAGCAATTGGGCAATCTTTATATAGTTGACAATCTGACATATAATAAAGACATAAGCTTGAGCCCAATAGTTGGACCTCTGACCATGAAACTTTGAACGACGGCCACAATATCATCATAAGATAATCTTTTCATTTATTTTCGATTGCTTTCCTAGTTTGAATATGATCATTACTTCTTTTGTAGTCATCAAGTGTGGCTCTTTTTAAAATTAGCTTGAAAGATATGACAAATTTGCATATATTTGTGGTCTCAGACTTTAGTACTTTTTGTGACGCGTAGCCGAATTGGTTACAAATGAGAAATAAGACTTGCAAGATCCTTGGTCTTTCAACTATTCTCATAGTAAATGCACTTTAAACTCGTGTGTAGTTGTTAAAAAGATTTGGGAATATAGAGAATCGTTTAGTTTGGAGTATGGACCTATGGGTTAATAAGAATCCTTGAATATTCAAAGTCGATAAGTATCTAAACATAATTATGGAAATAGTAGTTGTTGATTGTCACTATCGTTGTTGTATTTGTGTAAGATCACATTTAAACAAAAATGTGTACATCACTAGATAAAATAAGATATATCGAAGGATATCTTCGTTATGACCTTTCAACAATGACAAAAAATTGTTCATTTCATATAAGGTTATGGTATGTGTATGAATTGTCTATTGAGATTTATGTTGGTTGTTGACTCTTGAATTAGATTAATTTGTACGATGCATTTGAATCAAAAGACTTAAAATACATTTTTACATGAATCAAGAGAATTAAGATGCATTTTACATATTTAATTGTTTCTTAGGTAAAAGAAAAAAAGTTAAAAGTTCATATAAGTTTTCTAACATTTCACAAATTGTAGGATTTTTTTCATCCAATCATTGCAGAGTATTAGAAATATTATACTAGTCACATCACATTTATCATGCATACACTTATGGTGTATAAATAACCAACAACTTCTATCTTGCCTATGTGGGATCGAGTCTTAGGATAAAATTTACAACATATCTTCATCTAACAAAATGATAAGAAAGAGATAATTCAAGAGTTCTTAACATTTAGTGAAAGAAAAATTCGTTACATGACTGAAGTTTAGAAGCAACTAATTTTATGTACATGAAAAGAAAGAACGAAAGAATAATGCAAAAGTTAGAGCAAGAACCATAAAGGTAATAGTTTGGATAACATAGAATTATATGTTGTTATAGCTCTAATAATGAAAGATTACGACATTTTATATGCATTGTATTAATTGAACATGTGATTTTTCCTAAGCGTTTACTTATTTGAAGTCTATATAAGTTTTGGGTCGTAACTAATTCTTGCACTCATGATTCGGGGTTCTCACAAAACACACATGCATAGCAAAACTTACAACTAGAGAACACAAATAAGAAATTGAAATCTATATTTTCATTTCTTATAATTTCAAGCAATACAAAATGATATTCAGTGGTAATAGCGCACATGACGTTTGGTTTACAGTTGGTCTAAAACTTGTGTTCCTCGGGTTTTAAACAAGTGACTATAGTATATAAAGACAACTTTTTGAGTCAATGAGATCCGAGAAATGAACAGTAACCACTCTCAATTACTTTTTTTCAACTCTACTTTCTAACTACATGTTTGTAGGACATATAGTGGCTTAAATTGAATGAATGACGACCACAATATCATCATAAGACAAAGTTTTCTCTTATTTTCGATTGCTACCCTAGTATAAAAACTAAGTTTTTTTTTCATTAGGAAACATATTAATGGACTAAGTAATTAGTACTAGAGGCATATTTTTTTTTTATCCGGGTGCATTTAAGAGAATTCTTAACTTTTATATTAATTAACACGAGGAAACACAACTCGATGAAAGTCCCGTGACACTGCGAGACCACTAGACCCCATGGTGCACGAAGAGACATATGGCACCAGATGAAAATAAAATTTTCTAAAGGATATATACTCGTTATGAACTTTCAACAATAATAAAAATATGTTCATTTCATATATGAATGTGCATGAATAATTGAATGAGGTATATGTTTTTTTGTGTAAAGGGTTACCCCGGTCATGTGGTACCTCTGTCACATTCCATTGTACTTAAACTTTTGTGAATGAGGTATATGTTGGTTTTTGATTGTTAAGCTTAATTGTATATGGATTTATTTTTAACGTCATTTTCATTATTGTCACTAAACATCTTACGGTAATCCTTTTTGCATTTTAATCAAGACTTACGATGATACACAATTACTTCATTTTTGCATTTGTATTATTTTCGTTATTGATCATCAAAAATATATTTTCCTCTCTAACCCGTGTGAAATTCCAGATTATAGTAATAGATTCCACCAAAACATGATTCAAGGAAAACAAAAACATGATTCAAGGAAAACAAAACTTAAAAACGGTTAAGAGTTTATATTAGTTTCCAGTTTCTTGAGGCGCTACAAGTTTCTCAAGCTTGATGACCCGCGATTAACTGAAATCATAATATTATTCTAAACATGTAACACTGACATACATTATGGTATATTAGTTACAAACAATCCCTCTCCAACCTATGTGGGATAAAATGAAAGAATGAAAGGTTAGAAAGATTTCCATAAAAAAATGGTAAATTACTACACCATATACATATTTTTCTGTACATGAAAAGAAGTTTATAAACATCTAGTTTATGTGCTTGGAGCACCAAACTTGACGGTAACAACATGAAATTATATGTTGTTAAGTATTCTTTGCGGTACCAATCCACTTTCTGCACACGCCTAGTTAAGTATGGATGGCAACTATTGGCTACTCTAATGGACTTTGACCCAACCCGAACTAGAATTTCACATGGATAAGTAATAGGATAATTTTACTTTTGTAAGAAGTTGGTCAATTACAGCTAGGGTCTTATGAGCTTATGTTTTCGACCCAACCCAACACAATGTAACAGACCCAAGTAAGCCAGGTTCTACAATGTAATTTGGTGTACTGTACTGATGTGAAACACAGTGGATCATAGATACTTTCACTACGAATAGACAGAAAAGAAATTACTGTCAACATGCATAGCAAATGAACGAATGATTAATATAATCCGTTCTTGAATCTTTTGAAAGCCCATTTGCTGATTTTGTTTAAATGCGATTTGAGGAGCATTTCATACTCGGGCTCGTTTCGTTACAATATTGGCATCCTGAATTCGAGTTTTCGCAGAATATGTAAGCCATTCTCAAGATATAAAAAATGGTCAAATGGTAAAAGATGTAGAATCTTATAATTTAGAATGTATCCCAATTACATCTTCTACTTCAAACTTTCACATTTCCGAGTCTTCGTTGTCGCTATCATATAAATTGTTTAGAAGCGAGTCTAGTGTCCCTTTTACTTTTATTGTACGTGTGAACGACAACCACAATATCATCATAAGACAAACTTTCCTGTTAGTTTTTAGTTTGACCCCCAAACTGCTATTAAGATTAGCTTGAATGATATGCCAAAAAGAATAAGGGATGATAAGTCGATAACCAAGAAAAGTAAAAAAGATCAAGAATTCATATTAATTATCCGGCTATGAGTTTTATAATGCTATGTATGGCTATCTTGCAAACCTTTTAAGCATTAAGAAAATCATATACCTGAAAACATAATACTAATCTAGTCACAAGAAACTCACTTGCACTGTGGTATATTAGTAACCAACAAATTCTTTTTTCAACCTATGTGGGATAAAATGTTAATTTGGATAAAAGAAAATTGTGTTCGAATAGAACTTTATATTGGATAGAAGACTACTTAAAGAGTCGGTAACGAAAACTTGGAACTCCAAATCCGATCACTAAGCATTTTTTGAATGCTATATTTGTGAGAACTAATGTCAAAATATAAAAATAAGTAACCAGGCGCTCCTTTATCATATACAAGTTAAAAATCATTCAAGTAGAGAGCGGTATACGACTTAATGAATTACGTGTTAAGGTGTTTGGGCGAAGTTTTTTTATTATGATACTTGTTTTGGCCCTTGGTTAAAATCTCACTATGTTAAGAGAGTCCTTACGTTAAAATGTTAAGTTTGCCTTCTTTTTTTTCTCCTTGATGTTCTTGCACTCATGATTTGGGGTTCTCACTGTATTAAGCGTTCAGGTTAATTGAATTAGCCAGGATAATGTTTCTTAACCCGTGTGATTCGGGTAAAACCGGGTTAGTCTGATTCGTGAAAAGTGATACGTCACTACCTTTATAATAGAGCAGTTTTGTAGTATCATACTCGGCTATCTAATATCGAAAAAATATGACGAATGTGAAAATAACCAACATTCATTACTCCAAATTTGAAAATAACAAGTTCTGAAGTTATTTAGTCCACTGGAAAGAATGCTTTGTGAACCCTCGTATATACTTGAACTATCATACAACTTAACCCATGATTGAACCAACTATTACGACGTGACCCATCATGTGTTTTCTTAGCCAAACATTATCATGTACGTTGCAATTGGTTTTATTAACTTTTTCGGTAAATTTTGGGAGACTCGAAAATTAAAATAAAGATGCATGATTCGTTTTACCTTTTCCTCCTAGCATAAATGATCCCATTAATACTATATCCAATTTGATTATTGCTAAAGTAAAGAACACACAATGATGGAGATGTTCCGACGACCACCACAACCTCCCACCCGTTGCAGTACCATTTGGAGTGCGGTTTCAGCAATATTCGTTATTGCTGCTTGCATTGTGGTCTTACGTAAGCTGCGTTTATGCCAAGGCCGTCTCAAATTTTTCGGTTGCCCTAGTGAATAACAATAAAGTAGCTTTATTATACTTGTAGATTTCGGTGTAGTTTTTGAATAGTCTTAGTAAATGTTGCATGCATGTTCTCCTACCTGGTTTAAAGGCAAGTCATAAGGAAGTACCCAACTATATATGTGGAAGTACACTCCATGTATGTTTACATTCGGTTTCCATTTCGTAGATTAGTGATTTATTGGGTAGTTAGTATTGCTAGTATAAATATATGTACCTTTGCATCAGTTTGTTCAAGAAGAAACAACAGTGATTAAGTCTTGTTTCTTAATCTTGCTTTCATAGTCGTATGTTTGATTCATTTAGTTGTTACTTTTCATAGTAGTAGTGTACGCAGTAAAAGATATTGACTATCAGTAGCCTTAATCATATCAGAATAAATTATGTTTTTTGGTCATGAAGGTTAAAGTCTTTTTGCATTATGATACCTGTTAAGAAAGATTGTGAAACAATAGAATCCCAAAGCAACGCCTTTTTAGGGAGAGAGCTACTATGGCCATGGGGTGATAAAGCAAACTTACTATGGCGATCACTACACATATTTGAATGCTCAATGTGTATATTATGAATTTTACAAAATTATGTTTACAAGTAGCTAAGCAAACTTTTCGACAAATATGCTTATAAGATTAGCAGTTATATCAAAATCTAAAAATAAGTAGCCAATAAATTATTTATCATATACAAACTTGATAACATAAGTCATATGTTTTTATTGCTTTGATATGAACTGTTATTCAAGTAAATCGATATACACGGCTTACTGAATTACGTATTGAGCTGCTTGGGGAAAGTATCTCTAAGTAGCCAAACAATCGTTTATCATGTACGGATTTGATAACGTAAGTCATATCTTTTTATTACTGTGATATAAATGAATCATGTGTTGAGCTGTATGGGGAAAATGTTAATATCTCTTTTTAAGCATATAACAATAGTACAAGACATAAAAGATAACTGGGCCTAGGGCCATAGCCATCTTCATCTCCTTTTCTTTTTTTCCAAAGGCTTTAAGCCCAATAGTTGAACCCTTATACTGGCTCAAATTGCCTAGATGATAACCACAATAGACTAGTTTAGGGGTGAGCGAAAAAACAGTAATGACCGAATAAACCGAAAACCGAAATCGAATCGAACCGAAAATAACCGAACCGAACTAATAACCGAACTCAATTTGCTAAAACCGAACCGAACCGAACTACTAATTCGGTTATGTTTTTGATATGGGTTTATATATATTATATATATATAAATAAATATATATATATAATTCATATAAATATATATGTTTTTATATATTTATATATTTTATGTATATTTATATATAAATAAATACTATTAAAGGTTATCATAATAAAATAAAACACTTTTATGCTTGAAATATATTTTTTGCTAAATATCTATGTAATTATTAATTTTTTTTTAAATAGTGAAATTCGGGTTATTCGGGTCAACCCAAGAACCGAACCGAATTAGAATTCAACCAAACCAAACCGAAAACCGAATTTGAATTTGGTTCGGTTCGGTTCTCGGATTGACCTAAAAAAAAATTAACCGAATTAACCGAACCGAACTAACCGAACAACCCGATGACCGAACCGATCAACACCCCTAGACTAGTTTACTCTAAATTTAAATTGCTTACCAACTTAAACATCGTTAACTACTCTTCTTCAAGTCATCAACCTGTAGTTCCCCTTAAGATTAGCTTGAAAGATATGGGAAATAGATTTGGCAGTTGTGGTCCTAGACTTTTTAATAGTGCGCAGCTCAGTTGGTTTCAGACGAGAAATAAAACTAGTAAAATCCTTGGTCTTTTGTGAATGCACTAATAAATGTATAACTAAGATCAAAGTGGTTCCACCATAACATGTTTTAGAATAAAGAAACAAAAATGAAAAATGGACAAAAAGTCAAGGGTTATATGAATTTTCAGATAATGCAGTATCTCACAAGTCTTTTTAACTTGCAAAAGACCAGCATATCTGGAAACATTATACTATGCTGGAGGGGTGTTATTCGGGTCGGGTACCCGAACTCTGTTGGTTTGTGGGAGTTATAAACATGACAAAACGACTAAAAGTGTGTGAGCCGATGGGGGCACACACGTTAAACACGAGAGTACGTGATGATCGTTTACTACTTGAACTATTATTCGACCCGTTTGAATATTAAATTAACCCGTATAATTTGATCCGATTTGTGTGTGATACAAGGCCCATTGACCAGTTTTCCATGGGGCGTTTGTATTAAGTTTTGGACTTGTGATTGGATAAAGAATGGGTGTAACTTGGAGCTCAAGTTTGAGCCCAAGGTTCCTAGGTTTGGAAGCTTATATATACTCCATACTTAGACATTCATTCACATGACTTTATCCCTAATCCTAGCGACACACAACCCTTAACTTTAGATATTACATAAATCGTTATTAATGAATTGACAGATTGTCATATTGACATATTGTCATATTGAAAATTGTCAGATTAGTGCCATGCATGCAACTGTAATGGGCATGTCATGCCATGCATGTATTCGTCCTTTTCATTCTTCATGGAATAAGGATTGGCAGTGAATATGTCCGATATCGGGTGGTTAAATACAAACTGTTTTCGAACAGTTTTAGATCTCGGGCAAGATTGAGAATATTGTTCTTTGGGTTTTTCTTGTTCGTAGTATTCAAGTAATTCAAAGAGTTGATTGGTTTAAACGTTCTCGACTAGCGTTTATCGAACGTACTTGGTTTAAGTGTTTGTGTGTGATACTCTTCGAGGTATCTAATTTAGATACTTAAGGTTTCGTAGGGTTTCTTGTTCCGTTACTAGAGTTCAATTGCCAAGCAAGGTTAGCCTTCTTTATTCCCTTTTATTTAATTAATAATGTATTAATTATGTGTTTATTAATTACGTGTTAACATAATTGTATTAACTAGATCCATTATCCGCTGCGTACTCGTAGAGGTTACTGGTTAACTGCTTCTAAAATCCCAACAGTGGCATCACGAGCCAACCTCGTTTTTGCGATTATGGGTTACGTTTCGATATTAATAAACATGTTTTAAAAGGGTGCATGAAACCTAGTTTAGTTATTTTGTTTTATTTTAATTTTGACAATTACATGCAATACTTGTCAAATTTTAATAAATAATAACTAGTCACACACAAATTAAAATTATATTGATAATTAGAATTAATTTGTTAATTAGAATTTAATTTACATGTTAATTAGAATTACTTTGTTAATTGAAATTAAATTGTTAATTAGAATTACATGTTAATTAAAATTACTTGCTAATTAGAATTAAAAGTTAATTTGAATTTATTAATTGTTAATTAGAATTATTATGATAATTTGAATTACATATTGGTTTATAAATACATAAATTGCGTAATTACTTGATAATTGAGATTGCCATGCTATTTTATGTGTTTTCCGGCCACAAGACCCACTCAATTGCTTTTGCGATGTATGGGGTGATCTAGGTATTGTATCCTAGTGACGGTCTTATGGTTCTCCGTTTGGGGAAGACTCGCAAGAGGACTCGGGACAATATGTGTTTGATATTAATGTTTATGCTTATATGTTTGTGATTCCTATATGTGCATTATTACTTGCTTTGACACCTAATTGTATGCAATATGGAATAATACATATCGTAACCATAACATTAATATTGGTCTTTATTTACACGCCTAAATACCATGCTCATTGTGACCTGCTATTTGATTCGTGGAAAATTGTTTTTGTAAAATAAAGTGACCTAATATATGAAACACGTTTTCAAGAATTTAAAACTTGACGCTATGGACACTTGGGATGTATGGCTCACCCACTAGAACAAACTCAAAAGGGGTTTAAAGAATTGCGCATCGCATTGAAAGGATGTCTAAGGTTATGCTTGACGCTTACACGGTCCTCTGCCTCCACAATGCGTTCGATTGGACTCTGTGAACCATGATGATCACTCTGGTGTCATTACCAAAAGTTTTAAAATTAGTGTTACAAAGTTGTTTTGCATGCTTCTTTGTACATGACTTTTACCACATTTATATGTGCATACCTATTTGTTAATATTAAGTCTATGCCACCCAACTATGGACACGTGCACTTGGATTGACTTCTGCAGTCGGACCTAAGGGCCTTTCCAACCCATGGTAATTATTTCTCACCGTCGGACCTCGGTTATTTTTACGTTCATACTTGGTCGACTTATATCGAGTTAACTCGGTGGGACCTCGGACCCGAGGCATAAGATGAGAACTAAACATGCTTTTGACATTATTACTTGATACTAATGCCTTAAGCGGTCTCATAAATCTAAGAGTTTCATTTTGCAATTAACGCTCGTAAACACCTCTTGTCCTATTTTTTTACACACTGGTTAGACCTATAGTAATTAAGTGGGGTTGCAAGATGGATCTTAGTCTTAATTAGTAATAATTGGGTAGTTAATTCTTTTAAGAATGTAATTATCGAAAATACTATATTTGAACTTTTTATTTTTTGATTAATTGTGTTATTGCAACATAATTCGTAAACAAATTTGTTTTTATTTGAAAGACAAACTTAGTCTTTTTTCCTAGTAAGAAGAGTGAGACTTATACCTATCTTTTCTCCTTAGTTGACAAACTAAGATATGATTCCAAAATTGATAAACTCTTATATGATCTTTTATTACCCTTTTAGTGGTCTAGAGTTAATTGAAAGATAGAATATTTTGTGTAATGGAAACATTGTGTTTAGAGCTACCAAAATAAATAACATCTGCACTTGTCACGATGTATGAGTTTAAACCATAAAGAGTAAAGGAATTACTAGCATATTTGCTAGATAATCTTCTTGGACTCTTATTATTCCTAAAGTGCTAATTACCCTTGGGGCTATGTGAGCGATAAAGGAGGAATTGCATGCTAAAGATTCAAGTTAATTGAATAAAAGAATGGCTAGTCCATTGTCTACATAAGTAGAACTTCATATACTCGCTCAATACCTAAGTACATGCTACTTGTAGGCAATTGAAGAGAATAGGAAAGTATATAAAGCGCTATATGCTATCTCATCGGAAATGTAACACTTACAATGTTGACAAATCCGGTGGGAGCAAGTTGCATTTTATTACGAAATATCATTCATGTAATGTAGTCAATTTCGATGGGAGCTACGGATTTATTCCTTGATAGTCACCCATATCATTTCAAACTAGCTTTGAAATAATCCATTACTTTCGAATATGAACAACCATTGCTTAAAGAAAAATTGCATTTTATTTTATAAGATAACACGTTGCCTTCCTATTGTCGCTCTCGAAACGTTATCCATAGAATAATATTCCACAATTCCTTATTACAGGTTATGGTTCTAAAACTACTTATGATATATATGACATTATCATATTCTTTGAACAATCAATCACGTGTTGTTTGTTTTCATAATATGATGTTTTACCTTTCACAAGTGGGAGAAATCTCAAAGTGTGTGCAAAGAACAACAATATTATTGGTACCTCTTGACCGCAAGGTAAAGGAAACTAATAATTCTACTAGGACTTAAACACGTTAGATGTTTAATGCCCTACTACATGTAAATAAGATTTCTACTAGGACTTGAACACGCTAGATGTTTGTTGCCCCTACTACATTCAAATGTCATGATATTATGTATAGATACTTCAACATTAGACTACATGTTTTAGTCAACATAATTATGGTTATATGATAATGATCATAATTCTGAAGTATATAATTAACTTGAAATTACTATAGAACTTAATAGTTTGCGTTCATGATTACTTTTGTTAGTATAATTATGCTTACATGTTAAGACATAATTATGAAGTTCTTGAATTAGTCAATGACTTATAACATAAAGTATATATAGTAAATGTGCTATGTCTTATAGTTAACACATAAACATGAGGCTTTGAATTATTCAAAGACTTATAATGTATTATTGAAATGTTCATTTTCTTGTTAACACATGAACATATAATCCTTGAACGATTACGTCTTCTTGTGAACACGTGAACATAAGGTTCTTGTATTGTTCAATAAATATACATTATTGCATGCACTTGGTTCAGAATACTTTATATGCAATTTGGCTTGACCCAATTGACAAGTATTTGGTCCAAAGAGAATTAAGTTATCTATAAAATTCTTATATAGTTTCACAATTCTAATAACTCATAGGATACCACTTTATTATGGTATGTCTAATGTGTTGGATCAAACCTTATATAAAGTTTGGTTCCTGATAGCTTTAATTGCTCTACCTCCAAAACATATCAAGGTTAGAAATTGCGTGTGTCATGAATACACTCAATATAGTTCAAACCTAGAAGGTATTCAAGACAACCTATAACTAAAAACCCCAATTCATTAGGGATTTGAGGTTTTACCGCTCAAACCAATTGAATCATAAACCCTTTTGGATTTTTGATTTTTCTACACTTCCTAGCTTGAAGATTGTAGTTTTGGTGTTCTTCCTAGCTTGACGAAACACAAAACTATTGCTAGAATTTTTGGTTAAAGAGTGATACTAAATTAGAGTTTTCTATAAACCCTAATTTGAGTTGTTGGAAGGAATTCCATTATGTCTTGATTTAAGTTCAATTTGTTAAATCTTATGAAGCATTTTATTAACAAATCTTGAAATGAGAACTTAAAATGTATTTTGTGATTCTCCATAAAGAACAATTTATTGTTGCTTAAATACTTAGTATTTAGAGAATTGTCTCTACTTACAAAAGTAAGTGGGAGTATATACATATCTCAATGTTTTTGAGAACAAAATACTTTAACCTTCTAAAATCCACTTATTAATGTCATACTAAGGTTAAACATTAAAATGTTGACTAAAGTATAATGATTACTCTCATTCATAAACCGAAATGATGCCTCATCACTTGAGTGATATTTTATATCAATCTTTGAGGATATAAGTTAGAAGATTATTGTAAATCACTAACTACTAAAATACATTATCACATCTTGAATCGATAAATATTTTAGAACTATGAATGACAAGATGCAGATCCTTAAAAGGCAAATCGAGTTTTGAGCTTGATTGTTATTTCGCTTAACAGTTAACCTATGAGGTTGGAATGAGTTTCTTTTGAAGAAAGACTCACATGAGCGAAAATTGTATACATATTAATGCATGGCATTTTATAAGAAGTTTTAATCATACTTAAGCAATTGACTATGATTACATTTTCTTATATAATACACGCATTAATTATATAAAGATATTTAATTGTCATACATGTGATTTGTATGTTGAATATGACAATTAGATTTTATAACTCTTTCTTTATAATTACCTTTTGCGAGGTCGGTGTGTAATCAAAGGGTTATGAATCTATATTATCTTTATGAAGTATACAAAATTTGAGCAATCAAGTTTTGGATTGTATCATGCATCTAAGAGTGAGATCTTGAATTTAATTACAATATGATTTCGATTGAATTAAGATATGTCCGAGTACATTTGACATTGAGTGGGAGCATTGTGTTTTCCTTAAAGTTACATGTTGAAGATATCATTCTATTTAAGCTAGATATTGATCCTTAAGCCTGGAATAATACTTCACTTAGAATTTAGGGAATAAAACAAACAACCTTGGAATAAAATGTTTATCTGCAATAAACAAATGCGGAAAGTTAAGTCTAACACAAATGCAATATATTATTCAAGCAAGTCTTAAATGATATATTTCACTTGGAATAATTTACATGGATGTAAATCTTATGTTGTTTTAACTAAGGATTCATCATGTATATATTATATTGTGTATAAGACTAGTTGTTGCTTTTGTATAAGAACAAAATGAGCTGACAACAACAATATCTAATTGAGAGTGTTTAGACTATTGTTTTTATAAATGTTTACGAATTATAAAGCATAGTGTTGTATAAGTACAAATGATGCTAGAGGATTATTTATACTAGTTGTAGTAGGATTTTATCATTTATAAAAAATCTGCTAACTAGTTGTGCTCAACATAGAGCATTGTTGCATTACACATTAAGGAATGAGAATACTTTGCACTTTTGGAAACTGTAAAGATGACTGTCAGTATGTCGTTGATTTTTAATACCTCATGCAAGGTATGACGACATCTCCATACTATAATTCTTGCAATAGTATAAGCATATGAGATAAGACACTCATCTTATATTTCAAATCACTCACTATATGTGATATTTGAAATAAGTATTCGGAAAGTTTACTCAGATAACTATTTAGTTTTTCTTTTAAAGAAAGGTTGAGAATATTGGAAACATTATGGTTCAACTTACTAAATGAGTTTCATGCATATCTGTTTTAGTATTTGGATAATTGGGATTGAAAGACAATTTTACTTTATGATGAATAAAGATACTTGGTATTTGTTATTCATTCATATAATAATTGTTATCCTATATTTGCATGTTTAATCCTTGAATAATTTTATTATTCTAGATATGTCCATTGTCGGTTAACAATATGGGAATATTGTTATGTAAGGCAAATGTGAGTGTTGGTTATAATTCTAACGAGAATTCGGATTGTTCCCACCAAACTCATATGTATTCACTAGAGATGCATATTGGATTCCCCAACTTTCAAACATTTACTTTTGGATCCTTGTCATAAGTAAAATATTGAAAATGGTTTGTTATCTTCATCCTTCGACTTGAGATACAAGCAAGTTCATTATGTGTGGATATCATTTTTGTAAGTATACAAAACGCTATCCGAACAAGGTAGTTATAAAGCTATATTTCGGAGTGATGTGAGCAAACATCCACAACACTTGTAGTCAATACGAGATTTGTTACTCCACTTGATATGTGCGAGAAGATACCATGGCGCCTCTCCATTTAATCGGATAATTGTTTGGCCAAACCCAAAGGGTAATGCAAGATGATTCTTGATTACATTTGGTATACCGAATTAAAATCGATAACGAGATTCTAAATGGTTAAACTATATGGAATGATTTGAGATCCATAATCCATGGTTTAACGGTATCTATAACAAAGGATGATTAGAGCAAGACATTGAATGACCATGCTCTTGAGAAACTTTTACGAAACTATTCTCTCGGACACTTTTAGTTAAAAAGCGTGAGAGGCGTTTGCTAAGCGTTCCGTCGTTAGTTTTGTGTGCCATTCGACACACCAACTCCCAGTGGGAGCTGTTGGTTTGTGGGAGTTATAAACATGACAAAGCGACTAGAAGTGTGTGAGCCGATGGGGCACACGTTAAACACGAGAGTACGTGATGATCGTTTACTACTTGAACTATTATTCGACCCGTTTGAATATTAAATTAACCAGTATAATTTGATCCGATTTGTGTGTGATACAAGGCCCATTGACCGATTTTCCATGGGCGTTTGTATTAAGTTTTGGACTTGTGATTGGATAAAGAATGGGTGTAACTTGGAGCTCAAGTTTGAGCCCAAGGTTCCTAGGTTTGGAAGCTTATATATATACTCCATACTTAGACATTCATTCACATGACTTTATCCCTAATCCTAGCGACACACAACCCTTAACTTTAGATATTGTTGGAAATGTATATATTTACAAACATGTGAATGTCCGGATTCGAACTCGTGACCACGGGATTGCACACATTAGCGAATGAGAATTAAAGTTAATAATTAATGTTTATGTTTACGATTAATTATTACACAATAAGTCCGGTTAACGATCGTTAAGTATTTAACGGAAAATGACTAACGACCGTTAAATGGAAAAGAGAAGGACTAGAAATGGAAAACTTGGAAAGTTAAGGAATGGGCTTTGGGCTCTTCATGGTGGCCGGCCATAGGCTTATCAAAGGCCCTAGTTCCCCTAACTTGTCCTCTAAGTTTTACCTACTAGTATATAAGGAGGGGTAGGTTCTAGGGTTTCATACACTTGTGCATTGAATTAACCCTAGATCTCTCCTCTCCTCTCTCTATTCCATATTCGGCCGAACACCCCAAAGTAAGGGAGTTTGGTTTCGTTTTTCATTAAACGAGGACTTGTGTTAGATCTAGCAATCGCTTGATTCGTTGGTTAATTCGTGTGTACAAGAACGTGGTTGTAAGACATTATTCTTACACCAATAAGTACTTCTTTGGTTTGCTTTGCTCGAGGGTGGTTTTGCTTTGCTCGAGGGATTTGATATTCGCAAGAGGTACGTTACGCATACTTTCAGTTAATTAATTTATTTGTTATGATCTTAAGTCTTCATTGTGTACTCTTGATGTCTTTATGTTTTAGTATATTTTATATATCATAAACTCAACAATGGCATCACGAGCCTTGTATAACAAGTAATTAACTCTTGAAACACATAATTAAAATAAACATGAATGTGTTATTATTTGTATGCTTAGATATAGGGTTTGCAAAACCTAAACCCTAATTTTGAGGCGTTTTTTGGGTGCCCTAATTAGGGTTTTGTAAACTATTGTTTTAATTGGATTAGAAACCCTAAGATGCATGCAACTTTATGTGTATATCGTAACTCATTTAATTGCATTAATTGTTAAGTGTAATTTATATCCATGATAATTATCGCATGTTTTATCATGGATCCATTTATTGTATGTCTTTCATGTTTTAAGTGATATACATTAAATAATGATAGATCTTAAATTGGGAAGACCTCAATAATTATTAATTTTAATCAATTATGTGCTATGTGGTATATATTTAGTTTGACTTACGCAATCGATGAATCGATGCATGTGGTTCACCTTGTACATAGATGAAAACGGTGGAAGTCTTAATTAAATATATGCATATTGATGTATATAAAATTGGTTATTAATAAGATTTATCAAAACCGTTTGCATGTGGCTATTTGATATGCATGACTTTTATTTGTTATGTATTCATTGTTTATTTGTTTATTTTTCAAATACTTGCTTGTTTGTGTTATGTAACAAGGGTATTTTACAAGAAAAATAAACCTGATCTAAACAATGGTGAAACATGTATTTTTAAGAATAGTAATCATAATCGTTTAATTGATTGATGACTTTGGTACAAATAATCAAAGGCTCACCCATGAGAATGAACTAATAAAAGGGGTTTAAAGAAGTGCGCACAATAATCGAATGGATGTCTAAGGTTGTGCTTTAGCACGACCGTCCTCTACCTGAAGTTCGAGTGGAGCTACTTAGTAAGTCATTAAATGTGCAAGCTCATCTTAAGGCTAATTAGTATTGATTCCATGCGCCACTTAGGTGGTAATTATCCGAAACACTAAGTGTTTACACTTATGCAAAAGTACGGTATAATGGATGATAATTAACACTAACTCCTTGATTGGTGAACCCAATACCTCAATTAAAGTTTGATGATGAAAAGCTTAAACATTAAAACAAGATATAAATGTTTTAATAAAACTATGCTACAAAGATGAATGCATGACATCTTTGTACATATTTGATTTAACATCAAAACTATTACCCTTTAAATTTAAGTTATATGCCATCCAACGAAACGGAAACACCTAAGATTACTTTCTATTTGCGAGAACGTGATTTAGATCTTAATCAAAGGGTAAAATGTCACGTGTCGTGAGAGCGGGCATGGACGATTTTGCGATTTCTTAAGTTGGACAACTTAATTGAGTTAGGCGGTGGCGAAAACTCAAGGCATAAGATGGGATAAAACATGTTTACATGGCGATTGATATTGGCTATATGTAAATCCCATAAATCTAGGAATTGTAATTGAAATTGGCAATTGAGCAAATGCTCTACCATTTTGTATAAGGTTCATCACTAACAGATCAAATGATGTGATGAAATTATGACAATTTGGATCCTAGTTTTCAATAAATATTAATTGGTTATATGAATATGAACCTTGGGTATTTAATTGTTTATTGAAAAGGAAAATTATCAAAATACTAATTATGGTTTTTGAACTTTTACGTAGATGGCTCAATCTGATAACACTATGAGCTTCTTGAGTGCCGCTTTCAAAGATATGATTGGAAGGACAAGTCGACCGCCCTAATTTCAATGATTGGCATCGTTCACTTAGGATCATCCTTCGTGTTGCCAAAGGGTTGAAATTTTGACTACACCTCTGCTCGAGCTCCTCCCAACACGCCACCGCTCTTGAATTAGAGGCATATCGTGTTGAATATGAAGCATAATGATGTGGCGTGTCTAATGCTTTGGGATGTCGCTCAATTGCAAAAACAATTTGAGCACTATCCGCCTATGAGCATGCTAGATGAACTCAAACGTATGTTTGAGAAGCCACCAAGAATTGAACTGTATGAACTAATTGAAAAGGTTCACATTGCAGTGCGAGGTTGGCAAATCTGTCTCTCGACCACGTCCTTGAGATGAAATATCACTTGGACCAATTGGAGAAGCTTTGTGGTTACTCGAGCGATGTGTGTCGGACTCATCAATCATTCCCTTAATCAGGAGCGATTTGGTGATTTTGTCCGCAATTTTAACATGCATTGCACGGGAAGACGGTGAATGAGTTACATGCAATGCTTGTAGACTACGAGAAGAGATTGCCAAAGAAGGCTCCTACACTGTGTGCTCGCTATACTGTGGTGGTAGGGTGAATAAGCCTAAGCCGCAAGGATAAGAAAGGAAAGGAAAAGGAAAGGGAAACAAGTTGTCATCCCACCGACTCCTAAGAAGAACCCCGAAAGAAAAGGAGAATCCTAAGAAGGATTTGTCTTGCCACCACCGCAACTCACTGAGTCACCGGAAGCGGGCTCGTCGCTTTATCCGAATGAGTGCCTTGAATAAAAATAAGATGGTGCCTAGCTCATCGTATTTTTATGTTTGAATTATTTTCTTTTCCTCATAAGTTAAATTCACGGATATATGATACGGGATGTGGTACTACATCCGTAATACATCGCAGGACTTAGAGGCGAAGAAGTCAATTCGTGGAGAGAGATACTTATGCGTTGGAAATGGAAAGCGTCATTTGTCGAAGCCATATGGACTTTTGATTTAGTGTTGCTTCGGGCTTAATTTTAGAACTAAGCACCCTCCATTGTTAGGGGTGTCATTTAGTTTCTTTGTTAAAAGATATTGGTTTTGTTCACACTTTACAAGTTATGGAATTTGGTTTCTTTAAATAATGTTTTTACTTTAATGCAATTCCTATGCTTGGTGTGTTTGAAATTGATATGGATGGTTGTATATCCAATGAAAATAATTCGTTGTATAGCATTAGCAATAAGAAGAGCAAGTCGAACTGTGAATCTTCTTATCTTTGGCATTGTCGCCTTGCCCATATTGGCAAGAAAGCATGGAAAAGCGCAACACGATGGGCTTTTACAAGCGGTCAATGATGAATCATTTGACAAATGCGAGTCTTGCATTGTTGGGAAGATGACAAGGAAACCTTTTCACCACAAGTGGAAAGGGCTTCGATCTACTTGGATTGATACACACCGATGTGTGTGGTCCACTTAGACATGTGTCAAAACGTGGTCTTGTCTACTTTTAACCTTTACGGATGATTTGATCGTTATGGTTATGTTTATTTACTTAAACATAAACATGAAGTCTTTGAAACATTTAAGGTTTTCAAAAGTGAAGTAGAATTACAACTTGGAAAGAAGATTAAAGCTCTTGATCCGATAGAGGTGGTGAGTATATAAGTCAGAGTTCAAAGATTACTTAGTGAGTGTGGAATTATCCCAGCTCACATCTCCTTATACTCCACAAAAAATGGTGTATCTCGAAAGGAGAAATCGTACCTTACTTGACATGGTACGATCAATGTTTGAACTTACGACTCTACCTTTTACTTTTGGGATTATGCCTTGAAACCGCTATTCGCATTTTGAATATGGTTCCAACTAAGAAGGTTGTTAAAACTCCATATGAAATATGGACTAGAAAACTCCCAACTTTTCTTACTTAAAGGTGCAGGGATGTGGCGTTTGTTAAACGTGACACACTGATAAGCTCCAAGCGGATACATAAGTGTATCTTTGTAGGATACCCTAAGGAAACTATGGGTTACTACTTTTACTACCCGGTGAGAACAAAGTCATCGTGGCTAGGTATGGAGATTTCCTTGAAAGGAATCTCATATCTCAAGAACTCGATTGGAGAGTATATGATCCGGAATATGATCAAGAAGATACAACACCTTCAGAAACCACTAGCCAACTTCAAGAAGAACACGAAAGCTTAGGTGCTCCTCCGAAGTTGTTCCCATTCGTAGGTGCGAAAGGACTATACGTGCACTGACCGTCTATGTCTTAACGTAGAGGTGGAGGAAAATATGGTTGGGGATCTTAATGAACACCTTGACTATAAGGTCGCCATGGCGATCTGAAAGGATAAATGGCGATTGCTATGAATGGGGAAATGCAATCCATGAAAGATAATGATGTCGGATTGAAGTTGACCTTCCTCCCAAGGCTAAGGTCGTTGGGAGTAAGTGGATCTTCAAAAGAAAACCGACATGGATGGCAATATACACACCTACAAGGCTCGTCGGTGGCTAAAGGTTTTACTCAAACCTATGGCGTTGACTATGAGGAGACATTCTCTCTGTAGCGGACATAAGAGCTATTAGGATTCTCATAGCTATAGTCGCACACTATGACTATGAGATTTGGCAAATGGATGTCAAAACCGCTTTTACGAATGGCCGTCTAGATGAAGACATCTATATGGCTTTGCAATAGGAAGGGTTTGTGAATCCATTATTTCCTAACCGTGTATGCAAGCTTAAAAGGTCCATTTATGGGTCAAGCAAGCATCAAGGCAATGGAATAAAAGATTCGATGGGGAAATCAAAAGTTTGGATTTACTCGAATCTTGATGAGCCATGTGTATATCACAAAGCTAGTGGGAGTCGTTACTTTCCTTATTACGTATGTCGATGACATATTAATCATGGGAAATCATATACCAAGTCTAAATGAGGTGAAAGCCTATCTTGGTAAATGTTTTTCGATGAAAGACTTAGGGAAGCGACATATATACTCGGAATCAAGATCTACCGGATAGATCAAGGCGGCTAATTGGTTTAAGCCAAAGTGCTTACATTGACAAAATATTGAAGAGATTCAATATGCAAAATTCAAGAAGGATTTTGCCAATGCAAGTGAATCATGGTTTGAGCGACCAAGGTTGTGCTTCAACACTGCGGTGGCGCGTATGAAGAAAGTTCCTTATGCTTGGTACAGGATCTATCATATGCAGCGATGCGATGCACAAGGCTGATGTGGCGTTTGCTCAAAACTTGACGGTCGGTATCAGCAGAATCCGGGTGAAATTCATTGGATCTGTTAAGCATATTCTCAAGTACCTTAGGGCTACAAGAGATATGTTCATAGTGTATGGAGGAAATCGAGCGAGCTATCATTACGTGTTATTGCGATGCATCACGGAAGTGTAACAAAGATGATCGAAGTCTCAAACGGGTTACATTTTTGTCATCAATGGAGGTGCGTGGATTGGAAGAGTAAAGCAGACAACACTTGCGATATGTCGCTCTGTAAAGTGAGTACATAGCGGCGTACGAGGTCGCCATGGAAGTTGTTTGGATAAGGAAATTTGTTTCGGGGCTTGGTGTTATGCCGTCGATTGAAAATCCTATTAAAGTATATTGTGACAATTCAATTGCAATTACTTTTGCCCATGAACACAGAGTCATGAAGGGCACCGGACACTATCCTAGACAATATCACTATGTTCGAGAGCAAGTCGAGATAGGTGA
Organism: Chrysanthemum lavandulifolium; assembly: GCA_022545495.1. Taxonomy (NCBI): domain Eukaryota; kingdom Viridiplantae; phylum Streptophyta; class Magnoliopsida; order Asterales; family Asteraceae; genus Chrysanthemum; species Chrysanthemum lavandulifolium. Next base: position 269,473,795 of record CM040241.1, read on the forward strand.
AATTGAGTTGCTCAAAGTTCACACAGATGATAACCTAGCGGATCCGTTAACGAAGGCCTTGCACGGTGAAAACTTAATCGTTTGTCCGATAAGTTTGGACTTCGTTTAGCTAGTAGTTTCATGCCCATCTGTGACTAAGTATTTTAGATAAAAGGATATTGTAAACATTATTATTGAAATGAAATAAAGTATTTTTGTTATGTTTATTATTCATTTATTATGATGTTGTCCTATATTTACATGTTTAAATCCTTGAATAACTTAAGTTATTCTAAATAGTCCGTTGTCAATCAATAACATGGGAATGATATTGAATTAAGACAATCTGAGTATTAGTTAGAATATACTTGAAAGTATATTGATGCGTAGCATGACTAATTCGGATGATATTCAATGAATTGAAGATAGGACTTATCCCACTCACATGATGATACTTTATGGATCTTTGTCATTAAGTATATCATGAATATTTATCCTCGACTTGAGATACAAGAGATATGTCATGGATGTAGTGCATTTTGTGAAGCAATCTAACGCTACACGAATCGGTAGTTATAAGGGTTGTTTTCGAAGTGTTGCGAAATTTATGAATCACGCTTGTAGTCAAAATGGGATTTGTTTCCTTCAAATTCATTTTGAAGTATAATACTCTTGGGCCCTAGTAGGATTGTTAAGATGTTTGTAAGGCCATACCCAAGGTCTTGTTTAGAAGAATTGGTAATCTTAATAAATCATAAAGCGAGAAGCAGAATAGTTAATTAAGAAATGAGTAAGATCCATATTCTTATTAACATGGTATTAGAAACAAAGGATGAATATGATGATGAATCATCAAACTTGGTTTTCTCAGAAAACCATACACGAGTTGTGCAGGGGGCATTGGCGTGTTGCTAGGCGCTAACCAATGTCATTTCACGTTTTGTAAACATATCCAGTGGGAGTGTTGGAAATGTATATATTTACAAACATGTGAATGTCCGGATTCGAACTCGTGACCACGGATTGCACACATTAGCGAATGAGAATTAAAGTTAATAATTAATGTTTATGTTTACGATTAATTATTACACAATAAGTCCGGTTAACGGCGTTAAGTATTTAACGGAGAAATGACTAACGACCGTTAAATGGAAAAGAAGGACTAGAAATGGAAAACTTGGAAAGTTAAGGAATGGGCTTTGGGCTCTTCATGGTGGCCGCCATAGGCTTATCAAAGGCCCTAGTTCCCCAACTTGTCCTCTAAGTTTTACCTACTAGTATATAAGGAGGGGTAGGTTCTAAGGTTTCATACACTTGTGCATTGAATTAACCCTAGATCTCTCCTCTCCTCTCTCTAGTCCATATTCGGCCGAACACCCCAAAGTAAGGGAGTTTGGTTTCGTTTTTTCATGAAACGAGGACTTGTGTTAGATCTAGCAATCGCTTGATTCGTTGGTTAATTCGTGTGTACAAGAACGTGGTTGTAAGACATTATTCTTACACCAATAAGTACTTCTTTGGTTTGCTTTGCTCGAGGGATTTGATATTCGCAAGAGGTACGTTACGCATACTTTTAGTTAATTAATTTATTTGTTATGATCTTAAGTCTTCCGCTGTGTACTCTTGATGTCTTTATGTTTTAGTATATTTTATATATCATAAACTCAACAGATATTACATAAATCGTTATTAATGAATTGACAGATTGTCATATTGACATATTGTCATATTGAAAATTGTCAGATTAGTGCCATGCATGCAACTGTAATGGGCATGTCATGCCATGCATGTATTCGTCCTTTTCATTCTTCATGGAATAAGGATTGGCAGTGAATATGTCCGATATCGGGTGGTTAAATACAAACTGTTTTCGAACAGTTTTAGATCTCGGGCAAGATTGAGAATACTGTTCTTTGGGTTTTTCTTGTTCGTAGTATTCAAGTAATTCAAAGAGTTGATTGGTTTAAACGTTCTCGACTAGCGTTTATCGAACGTACTTGGTTTAAGTGTTTGTGTGTGATACTCTTCGAGGTATCTAACTTAGATACTTAAGGTTTCATAGGGTTTCTTGTTCCGTTACAAGAGTTCAATTGCCAAGCAAGGTTAGCCTTCTTTATTCCCTTTTATTTAATTAATAATGTATTAATTATGTGTTTATTAATTACGTGTTAACATAATTGTATTAACTAGATCCATTATCCGCTGCGTACTCGTAGAGGTTACTGGTTAATTGCTTCTAAAATCCCAACAAACTCGACCTTGTTTAGAACTCGGGTCAATTCGGGTTGACCCGATTGACCCAAATATATTTTTGAACCCGATTGACCCGACCCGAATTGACTCGGGTCGGGTCAGCCCGAATGACACCCACACATGTACCTTACTTAGTGGGATTACATTTTTGGGTCATGAAAGTTGGAGTTTATCTCGGTTTGCAAGTAGCTAAGTCTATGACAAACATGCTTATATATGTCAAAATTTAAAAATGAGCAACTAGGCAATATCGATACTTATAGTCTGAATGTTTATAAACTGTTTTGGTTGTTGAGTTAGAATGCTTATATATATACTGTCAACATACTTTTGCTTTTGCATTTGTACATTACATTCCCAATTCACTCAAATATAGGCAATGCATTAAGCAACACATAAAGTGATACTTTCTGTTTTCGAGAAGGTTTAAGAAAAGCTCATGTATGAGCTTAGGGAGATACGTTTTGTAATCGAGTTATGCTTGCTATTAGTAACAATGAAACACATTGCCGTAAAACCATAACAAAATAGAAAGTGATGTTTTTGTTTAAGAAAAGCTTCACAAACAGAAACCATGTAGCATGAGATTACATCAATGGTTACTTTACTTCACTTGCATTTGCTATTTGTAACAATCAAAAAATTACTATTAATATAAAAATATAGGAATTTTTACATATGTAAATCCCGAACCATTCTCATACATGGGTTGTTTAGCTCAATTACATTTGCTATTTATAGTGATCAAAGAAAAATTGAGTAAATTGTTTCTCACACTCTTTCTCAATTAACTTCATACTCCCTCCGTCCTAAATTATAAGTCCATTTTAACTTTTTCAAAGTCATTTTATTTCAAGTTTGACTTTAATTATTTCTTTTAGCATTATATAATACTTAATGTAAAATATATAAATGGATATGTGATTTAAATGCATTTTTATTGGTATACTTTTTATCAAGTATTATATAACATGAAAAGAAATAATTAAGGTCAGAGTCGGAAGAAAAAGACTTTGAAAAATCAAAAATGGACTTATAATTTGGGATAGAGGGAGTATATATCTTTCCCTCTTCGATCATAATCTATTTATAAGTAAAAGATTAGAAAGGTTTCCACAAGAACATGTTTTATATAATAAATAATTCGTAAAAGTATACACAAAAGAGTTAAGAGCTAATTTTTTATAACTTGGAAGATGGTATACATCTGGAGACCTTTCTAATCTTTTACTTACAAATAGATTATGAAGAGGGAAAGATATATATGAAGTTAATTGAGAAAGAGTGTGAGAAACAATTTACTCAATTTTTCTTTGATCACTATAAATAGCAAATGTAATTGAGCTAAACAACCCATGCATGAGAAAGGTCTCCACAAGAACATGTTTTATATAATAAATAATTGGTAAAAGTATACACAAAAGAGTTAAGAGCTAATATGGGTTTTGAGATTGTAAAACCCTAAATTTTGAATCATCATTTTAAGTGCCATTTTGAAATATAACCTTACAACAATATGATATATTAAAAACTATAGGTTATACATTTAACTTAAATAATAATTCATAAAAACTAACCTATACTAAGTATTTGCTGAGCCTAAATGAATTGTTCAAGAAGCGTACACGTTTTGTATTTTGTGTCCAAGGATATGTATAAACAATTTTCTTAGTCCTATCCTTATGGTGTATCATTGAAGTTGTAAGATAAGAAGGAAAACATTGAAGTTGTAAGATAAGAAGGAAAACAAAATCACTTTCACATAATAAGAAGATTACATTTTACTTTTCCTTTTATACAAAAAAAAGAAAACGATTTCTCCTAAACCTATCACAAGTCTACTATATATGACCATAATTCATTCCTTATTTTGTACCCCTTAAATTGAAGTTAAATTCACATTAAATAGAAGATTTCGTTTGAATTTTTCCACTCCAAAAATCTCGGCAGTAAGTACGCCCCTCCCTTTTATTTAGAACGAATTCGCTTGTTTTCATTCTACTTTCAAACCCTAGTAAAGCATAATCCAAAACAGCAGCCCTTTCTTCTCCATCGACTGCTCTCTCCAAGAAGATCCAAGAAGGGTGGCAAGGGTTTAATCGTGTATTGGTGTTCATCAGTTGGTTGATCGGGCGTAAGATATTCGTGGGTCTTGGTCTTGTTCCTTGCGTCGTTATAAATCTGCCTAAAGGTTTCACTACACCTCTTTATTTTATTTTAATATATTCGACACATACATGAATGCTAATATAAAAGTATAGCACCTCAAATCTGTTTGTTGTTGCTACGTTGATATATACACGCTCCATATAAATGTCTCATGAGTTCATGAATATATAGGACGACCATTGTCTTTTATTTTACATTCCGAGTACATTCATGTATATGTACATATCTAGTCGTTAAGGCCCTAATATAAACTGTTATATCAACCTTTAAAAATAAATGCAAACCAAGGAAATAAAAGTAGGAAGCAGGCATGGTTATCTATGATTTGGTCAAGTGTGATATGTGGTCTCGTGTGTATCGTTTGTGAATCAAAAAGGGTATAGTATGTGTAACGCCCCGACCCGCCAAGGGTAAAGGAATCACAAGTAATGGTGTCATATCAAAGCAAACACAAATAACCAAAAGAAAGTCTTAATATAAATGCGGAAAATAATCCAAGTCAAACGACTTCAATACATAGGTCCCAGTGAAGCATAATAAACTTCAAACATAATATCCGAAATAAATAAGTCTAAATGGCATCATAAGAAATCAAAGCTAAAATCTCTAAGGTAAGTCCACTCAAGCACTCATCCCAAAGCAACCCGACTTCCAATGCTTAGATACCGCGGAAGAAAAGAAAGTGCTTGGTGAGCTTCAAAAGCCCGGTGAGCAGATATGAAAGCAAAAGCGAATACTAAGCGATAACGGATACGAATTAAAGTGAATGAGCCATAACAAAATCTTTATCATTTTCAAAGCATAAGTCATAATTTCAAAAGATATTTATAGTCAACTACCACGAGCCCGAACTTATATCGATCACATTCATAATCACGTAAGGCAACATTTGTGGGGAGACCTACGAGTTATGAAGGGCGTGCCACGCACGCAAACATCAATCATCGAGATAACATATAACAGATAACATATAACGGATCTAGGATCCATCCATACGCCCTTCCTACATATTCACAAATATGCTTCACCATCCGAGGCGTGGCGTAACATCACTCTCTCGCCTAGAGTCATATCGAGTGCATCATCGATACGGACATGGAACCCCATGACTAGTTAAATATTTGGCTCGGGTGTCAAACTATCTTAGGTCAACTCGAGAATGTCATAAGCGACACGGATCGTATTCATCGGAAAATCATTCTTGTTTCCAAAATCATAGTTTTCATATCAAATAGTTCAAAATCGGATGTTTCATAAATTGAAATCGAGTTCGGATAAGCAATAGCTCGAACAAATCGAGAATGGGTTCATAGCAAAGGCTTAGGAAAACCTAATACGAAAGAAAACATTAAGAGAAACCTTTCTTGAAAAGGTGAGAATATCGTACCTTATTCCAACGCAAAGATCAAAAGCGGAAAGACGAAAGCAAAGGATTACTCCTCTTCATGAACCTATAGACATTAATGCGTCCAAGTTATTTATGATTCCATAATCGTCAAAATGGTCCTTTTAATATTTAGTATTCATACTTTAATGATCTTCATACTTTTAGGATTTATTAATAAGTCTTAAATATTTTATAATTAATGTTGTAGATTAGGGTTCGTTATATCATTTATTAAAGTCTAGGTTAAATGTGAAAATAGTTTTATAAGTCATAACTCACACACGAAATAACAACTTACTATATTTAGCTCAAACCTAATATACTCTCATTTACGTTCTAGGGTTTCTTACTCTTTAATATCTCATTAATATGCATTCACTTTACATGTTACGTCTTAATGACTCGCCACTTAACCTAATACGTAATTAATAACCTTCTTTACTTTTACACTTTATCATGCGTTTATGATTTCATGTGACCATAAGTTATTAGGGTTTAGTATACTTTATACGCTTTACATATTTTAAAACTAGGGTTTATGTTTACTTAACCCTTACTCATTAATTACGTCTAAATCTCATGTTTACATGTTCGGTTCAACTAGGGTTTCGGCTAGCATGTTTTACACAAGACCTAGCTCATCTAAACATGTTCCGTATACAAGTTATAATGTTTTACACCCCATTGAAAGTCATGCATGCCTCGGTCCAACCTCATGCATGTCTCGGCTTAGCTTAGCTCAACATATACATGACCCGATTCAATATTACTTATCACGTTACACGTTCCTTATTAAATACAAGTTAAATGAATTAGGGTTTCCTTGTTTCTTGGTTTACACCTCTCGGCCACAAAAAGAAAACAAGAAAACATGACGAAACAAAATATAACTTGACATATTCATGCAAGGTACGTTAAAGGAAGATGAATAAACGATATACCTTCACTTGATTGAGCAAAATCGACACCAATGGTGTGTTTGGGAGTCTCGGCCGAGCAAAGGAAGAAAAGAAAAAGAGAGCAAATAAAACTAGGGTTTCAATTTAATGATTATGTGATGTATTTATAGTTGTAGTATTTGAGTTAAACTAGGAAAGTAATTGGGTTTGGGTTGGCTTGGGTCCAACCGAACACACACACAAACACCAAATGGGCTTCGGCCCCCCCTTGGCTCACACGACACAAAACAAACACCCTCTTGGTCCTTGGCTTGGCGCAAAACAAAACAAAGACACGAGTCCATTAAACAAGCGAGCGGCCCAACTTCTTAGCGAAACATTTCGTCCTTCGTCGTACCAAAGTCGTTCACGAAATTATATTCGTTAAGTTTTATTTATTAGGTTTTTAATTTGTACTTTATTATAAACGAGTTTTACGTATTTTATTATTCTTGGTTCCAAGGGTATTTTAGTCTTTATATAGGTTTTAGATTTTCGGGTTTTACAACTCTTCCTCTAAAAAAAACTTTAGTCCTCGAAAATTGAAATGAAACGAAAATGAAAGCGAGAGCGAAATGAGAACATACCGAACTATTCAAAGAAATGAGGATAACTAGCTCGCATCGACTCTTGGTCTCCCAGTAGCCTCACGCTCTGGGTGATTTTTCCAAAGAATCTTAACGAGCGGAATAACTTTACTTCTCATGACTCTTTCTTGTCTTTCCAAAATAGCTTACGGTTCTTGAGCAAAGACATATCGGATCGAATCGATCAAACGGATACGAAACAACGTGTAATGGATGATAATTGTATCCTCTTAGGAGAGATACATGGAAAACATCATGAACATGCGATAAGCGAGGCGGAAGTGCCAATCGATCTGAAACTTCTCCTATCGTTCTAGAATTTCAAGCGGACCAATGAATCGAGGACTAAGCTTGCCCTTGATTCCAAAGCGTTTCACACCTCTAAAAGGCGAGACTTTCAAAATACACGATCACCAACACGAAATTCTAAATCACGACGATGCTTGTCGGCATAACTTTTTCGGCGAGACCTAGCCTCCTTTAACTTTTCTCTAGCAATGACTACTTTCTCATTAGTGATCTCAATCATTTCGGACCTTCGATTAAGCGTTCACCTACTTCATCCCAACAAGTAGGTGATCTACATTTCTTCCATAAAGAAGTTCAAGCAGTCTTGCCTTAATACTAGCATGCCAACTGTTGTTGTATGCAAACTCTACCAAACATAAATATTCATCCGGTGCGGTCCATTCGAGCACAAGCCCTTAGCATGTCCTCTAAGGTCCGAATAGTCCTCTCGATGACCATCATTTGAGGATGAAAAGCCGTACTAAAATTAAGTCGAGTACCCCAAGCTTTTGCAAACCCTTCGAAACGAGAAATAAAACGCGGATCCTATCGACACAATAGCCGTGAGTACCATGAAGTCTAACTATCTCTTGTTGAAAAATCTCGACAATCGCCAATACCATAATCCTTTCTAATTGGTAAGAAATGAGTGATTTGGTTAGTCGATCAACAACCACCCAAATCGCATCATGCTTCTTCTTAGTAAGAGGTAGTCCGGTCACAAAGTCCATAGATATCTTATCCCACTTCCATGTCGGAATATCCAATGGTTGTAACATCCACTAGCTCTTTGATGTTGATCTTCACTGTCGACAAATCATACACTTGACACAAGCGTCGCTACATCTTGCTTCATGCCGTTCCACGAAATCTTGTTTCAAATCCCTATACATCTTGGTAGAACCGGGATGAATAGTGAAAGGAGAACTATGAGCTTGATCATAACTTTCTCTCAAGTATCGATCATTAGGAGCGCAAAGTCTATCTTCATACCATACAATCCCATCGTTATCAACCTTAAACTCCGTGCTTACCTTCTTCAACATTTTGAGCTACATTGCACTCGCCGTCATCTTCTGAGCTTCCTTAATTTGCGATTATAAGGTTCGACTCCACCTTCATACTAGCCCGGTATCCACCGAACCTCGTGACGCACAACTCAACATCCAAAGCGTTCTAAGTCGCGAATGATCCTAGACTCAATCTCAATGCTTGCAATCATACCCGATTTCCGGCTAAGTGCGTCGGCAACTTCATTAGCCTTACCGGGATGGTCTTGAATGTTAGTTTCATAATCCTTAAGAAGTTCTAACCATCTTCTTTGTCTCATATTGAGTTCATTTTGGTGAAAATATACTTGAGACTCTTATGGTCGGTGAAAATATCACACGTCTCTCCATACAAGTAATGTCTCCGGATCTTCAACGCGAACACCACGGCTAACTCAAGATCATGAGTTGGGTAATTTTCCTCATAAGGTTTCAGTTGTCTTGAGCGTAGCTATCACCTTACCATGTTGCATCAAGACACACCCAATCCTTTCTTAGATGCATCGCTATAAATTTGATATCCTCGAACCCGATGGAAGAGTCAAAATAGGGCGAAACCAATCTCCGTTTCAACTCTTCAAAACTCTTTTCTCTTTCATCCGTCCACACGAACTTTTCACCTTTCCTCATCAATTGGGTTAATGGCAAAGCTAAGCGAGAGAAACCTTCAACAAAGGTCGATAATATCCGGCCAGTCCTAGAAAACTCGACCTCGATCCATGTCGTAGGTCTTGGCCACTTAGTGATAGCCTCAACCTTAGGCGGATCCATGGTTATACCATCACCGACACGATATGACCAAGGAAAGCGACTTGTCTAACCAAAATTCACACCGAGAATTTGGCGTACAACTTCTTCTTCCTCAAAATCTCCAAAACTATCCGGAGATGTTGCTCATGCTCTTCTTGGACTTTGAGTAAACCAAAATGTCGTCGATGAAAACAATAACGAACTTATCGAGAAACTCATGGAAAACACGATTCATCGGGTCCATAAACACAGCAGCGCATTCGTCAAACCAAAAGGCATAACGAGAAACTCATAATGACCATATACGTGCGAAAGCGGTCTTAGGAACATCTTACTCCTTCACACGTAGTTGATGATAACCGGACCTCGGATCAATCTTAGAAAAGAACTTAGCTCCTTGCGGTTGATCAAACAAATCGTCTATCGCGGAAGAGGATAACGGTTCCGAATAATGTCTGGTTGAGTTCACGGTAGTCGATACATAGACGCATACTTCCATCCTTCTTCTTCACAAACAACACAGTGCGCCCATGGAGAAACACTAGGTCGAATGAATCCATTATCTATCATCTCTTTACGTTGTTCCTTCAACTCCTTGAGTTCTACGGTGCCATACGATACGGAGCTTTGAAATCGGTTTAGCACGAGGATTAACTCAATGCTAAACTCAACTCTCGGTGGAGGAAGTCCGGGGAGTTCATCGAAAAAGCGTCGGTGAATTCACAAACAACGGAAGGTTTTCAATGTTAGGACTCTCCAAAGATGTGTCCTTAACGGATGCTAGAAAACCTTGACACCCATGAACAATCATGGTCCGTGCCTTCATAGCGAAATGAACTTAATGATTTAAGTGGTTTAGAACCATAATAAGCAATTTAGGATGTTTCGTCTCCAAAGATCACGGTTCTAGCATAGCGATCGATGGAAGCTCTATGATAAGCCAACCAATCCATGCCTAGAATGATATCAAAGTCGACCATATCGAGAGGATACGGATGTGCGTGGCGAATACGATCATCAAAGCGAAGAGGACACTTAACGTGTTTATGATCAATGATCATGTGACTTTTCATGGCGTAGATATCGATAAGTGATTCGTTAGTGGTTGTGGTTTCATATTAAGTTTCTTAGCACATGTGGCGGATATAATGGAGTGCGTGGCGCGGTGTCAAATAAAGCGAAGCAGAATAATCATCAATGAAAAGAGTTCCCGTAATGGTACACGAAGTGTGTTCACTTTGATTCCGAGTAGTAGCATAAACACGTCCGATGAGTAGGTGGCGGCTTGGTGTAGTTTCCGAGAATCGCGGGTTCTCTTGGGCAATCCTTGATCTTGTGAGTAGTGGAACCACAAGAGAAACATCCACGATGGCCTTGAAACACGGTCCGGATGAGCCTTTCCACAAGTAGTACGAGATAGGTGGGGAGGCAAAACTTGGTTGTCCTTTCGACGGAAGATCTGAAGCACGACCACGATTCGATCCTCGAGTCGGTGATCTTTGTTGTATGTTGGTTATTGTTACCGATTAAGCGATCATTTCCATTTTACCATGACTCTGCTATCCCGACCCCTCGCCTCGGGCGCCTAGAGTCCATTCCTTCCCGTGACCCGCCGATCATAACCCTTATCCACTTGTCCCTCGAATCATAACTCCTGCCAAGATTTCCTTATACTCATTACTGAGTCCTACCTTGAATCCGATCACCATCAGCGATTCGTTTGTTGTAACACGAACCCTCATGAAAGATCTCAATGTTACGAGTGCATCATTGCGGGCCGACACATCCTCATAGTCGGTGTTAGCGATCGGTCCAACACCCACTTCTTGGTCCCATTTGAAATGCTTAGCTTGGCGCCTACCATCTCCAAACAATCGCTCCAACAAAGCTTACCAACCTCATAAACCTACTCATGTACTCGTTGGGTTCTCATTATCAAAGCGGTAGATCGCTGATAATCCTCTCATACCTTTTTGCTTCGGCATCGAGAAATATGATTATAGAAGATAGTCAAAACTCCGCCCAAGTACAAGTAACGAAAGCATCTCCTCCTCGTGCTTGTTTCAATGCTTTCCACCAATTCAAAGCATCACCCTCCAATTTGAATGCAGCTAAACGAGTCTTAAATCCATCTCCACAACCAGTGATTTCAAGCGACTTCTCAACATGGTGATCCGGTCCTCGGCTTGATGGGAGTAGCGGCGGTGCTAAAGAAAGAGGCTTGAGCTTCAAACGCTCGAGCCAAGTATGTATGCCGACGGGTTGAGCACCTCCACCGCTTCCGAAGGTTCACGATCGATTCGAATATTGTTGATCACTGTTCCATCATCTCGGTGTAGTCAAACCGAGGAAGAGAATTGAGAGCATTGCAATCGCAGACATCCATGTTAGGAGCATCATCGTCTCCATCCAAATTCGGCGAGTTGAACCATCCGAATGATATTCAAACGATTAGCAAAAGAACAAAGGTGAGATACGAAATGGAAGTTCGCAGAAGGAAACCTAAGTCTACCCAATCCTCACGGTCAAATCTTAATTCTAAGGGATAACTTAAGGTTCTTATGTTCATGAGTCACGACTACAAGTCGTAAACACAGGCTCGATGCCATAAATTATAACGCCCGACCCGCCAAGGGTAAAGGAATCACAAGTAATGGTGTCATATCAAAGCAAACACAAATAACCAAAGAAAGTCTTAATATAAATGCGGAAAATAATCCAAGTCAAGCGACTTCAATACATAGGTCAGTGAAGCATAATAAACTTCAAACATGATATCCGAAATAAATAAGTCTAAATGGCATCATAAGAAATCAAAGCTAAAATCTCTAAGGTAAGTCCACTCAAGCACTCATCCCAAAGCAACCCGACTTCAATGCTTAGATACGCCGCGGAAGAAAAGAAAAGTCGGTGAGCTTCAAAAGCCCAGTGAGCGGATATGAAAGCAAAAGCGAATACTAAGCGATAACGGATCAATTAAAGTGAATGAGCCATAACAAAATCTTTATCATTTTCAAAGCATAAGTCATAATTTCAAAAGATATTTATAGTCAACTACCACGAGCCCGAACTTATATCGGATCACATTCATAATCACGTAAGGCAACATTTGTAGGGAGACCTACGAGTTATGAAGGGCGTGCACGCACGACATCAATCATCGGATAACATATAACAGATAACATATAACGGATCTAGGATGCATCCATCGCCCTTCCTACATATTCACAAATATGCTTCACCATCCGAGGCGTGGCGAACATCACTCGCGCCTAGAGTCATATCGAGAGGTGCATCAACGATACGGACATGGAACCCCATGACTAGTTAAATATTTGGCTCGGGTGTCAAACTATCTTAGGTCAAATCGAATGTCATAAGCCGACGGATCGTATTCATCGGAAAATCATTCTTGTTTCCAAAATCATAGTTTTCATATCAAATAGTTCAAAATCGGATGTTTCATAAATTCGAATCGAGTTCGGATAAGCAATAGCTCAAACAAATCGAGAATGGGTTCATAGCAAAGGCTTAGGAAAACCTAATACGAAAGAAAACATTAAGAGAAACCTTTCTTGAAAAGGTCGAATATCATACCTTATTCCAAGCAAAGATCGAAAAGCGGAAAGGCGAAAGCAAAGGATTACTCCTCTTCACGGAACCTATAGACATTAACGGTCGCCCAAGTTATTTATGATTCCATAATCGTCAAAATGGTCCTTTTAATATTTAGTATTCATACTTTAATGATCTTCATACTTTTAGGATTTATTAATAAGTCTTAAATATTTTATAATTAATGTTGTAGATTAGGGTTCGTTATATCATTTATTAAAGTCTAGGTTAAATGTGAAAATAGTTTTATAAGTCATAACTCACACACGAAATAACAACTTACTATATTTAGCTCAAACCTAATATACTCTCATTTCGTTCTAGGGTTTCTTACTCTTTAATATCTCATTAATATGCATTCACTTTACATGTTACGTCTTAATGACTCGCTACTTAACCTAATCGTAATTAATAACCTTCTTTACTTTTACACTTTATCATGCACGTTTATGATTTCATGTGACCATAAGTTATTAGGGTTTAGTATACTTTATCGCTTTACATATTTTAAAACTAGGGTTTATGTTTACTTAACCCTTACTCATTAATTACGTCTAAATCTCATGTTTACATGTTCGGTTCAACTAGGGTTTTCGCTAGCATGTTTTACACAAGACCTAGCTCATCTAAACATGTTCCGTATACAAGTTATAATGTTTTACACCCCATTCGAAAGTCATGCATGCCTCGGTCCAGCCTCATGCATGTTTCGACAACAGCTCAACATATACATGACCCGATTCAATATTACTTATCACGTTACCGTTCCTTATTAAATACAAGTTAAATGAATTAGGGTTTCCTTGTTTCTTGGTTTACACCTCTCGGCCACAAAAGAAAACAAGAAAACATGGCGAAACAAAATATAACTTGACATATTCATGCAAGGTACGTTAAAGAAGATGAATAAACGATATACCTTCACTTGATTGAGCAAAATCGACACCAATGGTGTGTTTGGGAGTCTCGGCCGAGCAAAGGAAGAAAAGAAAAGAGAGCAAATAAAACTAGGGTTTCAATTTAATGATTATGTGATGTATTTATAGTTGTAGTATTTGAGTTAAACTAGGAAAGTAATTGGGTTTGGGTTGGCTTGGGTCCAACCGAACACACACCTAAACACCAAATGGGCTTCCCCCTTGGCTCACGACACAAAACAAACACCCTCTTGGTCCTTGGCTTGGCGCAAAACAAAACAAAAGACACGAGTCCATTAAACAAACGAGCGACCCAACTTCTTAGCGAAACATTTACGTCCTTCGTCGTACCAAAGTCGTTCACGAAATTATATTCGTTAAGTTTTATTTATTAGGTTTTAATTTAGTACTTTATTATAAAGCGAGTTTCGTATTTTATTATTCTTGGTTCCAAGGGTATTTTAGTCTTTATATAGGTTTTAGATTTTCGGGTTTCACGGTATGAGTATGTCGAATGGATATTAGTTTGCATGTGTTCGAGTCGTGTGAGTGTGAATGATGGCGGTGTGTTTAGGTCTAGGATGCATGTCAAAATGGAGTTTCGCATCTTTGTTGTTGATTCGTATGTATATGCGCATGAATGGTTATGAAACTAAGTAGAAATGCAAGCTGTTGTGTTTGCATGTATCGTAGTATTAGGCACGATTCAAGAATTACAATTTTGTTTTAGTAATGTGCCTCGTGGGGTAACCGAGGGTGTCGGGAATAACCGTTCGTCTTTTGTATTTTGAAAGCAAGTCGGGATAGTCAAGTGGGGTTAATCATAATATATTTTACTAAGTCGTGTATGTTGTTGTTTGAACCATGAACGAGCTTGAATATTGATCGAACATATATAACGTTATCATTGAATTTGAGAATTCTTAACAAAAATTGAAATATATTAAATATTAAGTTTATTTTACATTTTAAACCTTAGACTTTGATCATGGGCGCATGCAAACCCTAAACTTTGGCAAGTTGTCATTTTTGACCCTAATCATGGAATCTATCATATTTGACCTCTAAATTTGCTATATTGTCATATTAAACCTTTAAATTTACCATTAATAATTTATAACCCTATGTTTTGCTAATTAATAATTATTACCCTAAAGTACTTTTTAGGTCCATTACTAAAAATGAGAATACGCTTAATAACTCTAAAAATAATATTAATATGATTTATATAAGCAATAAATGTGTTATGACTTAAATGAACTAATAAGTTTTATACGAACCGTAACCCATGTAGATTCGTTGAAGAAGGTGTGGCGATATTTCTTCGTGCTCACTTTTCCATTCGTTTTCATTTGCTAAGGTACAGATATTCTGACCTTTCTCATAAGGTTTCTCATGATCTCTTTGCATCTTTGACCTCTTGCCAATTTGATATTGAAACTTTGCGCTGCTATTTAACTTTTGATATTGACCCTTTGCTATTGAACCTTTGATATTGATCCTTTGATATTGGACCTTTGATAATTGAACCATTGATATTGGATTATTGATATTGATTTGTGAAGCGCTATCTTGAACCTTTGATATTGATTGATCTCTATACTATACACTTTGACTGTCGATTGATACCCGAGCCATTAACTAGGCATGGGGTTCCATGTCCGTGTCATTGATGCACCAATGGCATGACTTTAGTGTGGTTGAGTGATGTTCCACACCGTCCCTATTTTGTATTGATTATCGCGCTTGGATATATTGTATGGCCACTATTGTTTTGCGGGCGTATGGATGCATCCTAGATTTGTTTTGATTTGTATTTGATATGATATGATATGTTTTGGTGATGCGGTGCGTGTGTGCAATACACCCTCACATTTTGGGAGCTAGCGACTCCATTGGTTCTTGAGGTCTCCCTCCTATTGGTTTGGTATTCCGAGGTTACCCTCCGAATACAATGGCTACTATTGGTTACTTGGCGCTATTGCCACTATTGATATGGTTTGTTTTGTTGGCTCGGGATAGATATCAGCGGACCTTACACTATTGATACACCTATATTATGCGTTTCGTATTCCCCAGCGCCCATATTACGTATTGATTGTCCTTTATCCGGTGACCCTTATGTGACTCACTCTACTATATATATTCCATTGCTTTGATCTATCACACCTCATTCCGTTACTTGGACTATCGTTCCATTCACGCATCGGGTTATTATATGTTTATTTGATTTGATTATGATATTCATGTTTATATGACTATTGATTACTCTGTTATGTATGTATGCGATATAAGATTTACTGTTGTCATCGATGATATGCTATCTTCTTGTTATGTGATCCTTTTTATTTGTCCGCAACCATGCTTGTGTGCAATCGATTGTTGATCTGTTTATCTTTTGTACCTCGTTCGATTTAATCTCGTGGACTATGACTATTCGTGATATCCTTATCTGCTTGTTGTTGACCTGCCATGTTTGCATTTCTGTTTATGTTACGGTTTGATTGGGTAAGTGGTTCAACTTATGACGTCTAGCTTGTTAATTTGTTTAATTGCCCTGCTATGTATTTAATTCATTTAATTATAGTGTTCATCTTGTATTCCTACTTGTTGCGTGTACCGCCATGTTTTGACTACCGTTATGATCTTGATCATGTCTTCAACTAAGAGTTTTGACTGTGTGAATTGCCATGCTCACTTATTAATTAATTACCTCGCCTGTAGACATCTGTTTGGCTTGTATGTCTCTGTTTTCTGAATTGATTGTATGACATATATGTAGTATAGATGACGCCTGCTATGTTTCGGTCTTTGTATGCTGGTTTGTATGTGCTTGTTTTTATGTCGTCGATGCTTTGCTTTGCTTCATTCTCCTTGTTATCATTCGTTTGGATATACGTATATTTGTGTTCTGCGGATCCTCTTTGACTCATTATTATCATTCAGCTGCGACTTTGTTATCCGTTTCCTTGTTTCATTTGCATTTGATTTTATTTAGCTTTCGTTTCGTTATATCATTCTCTTTGGGCTTTTTAAGCTCACCGCATTTCTTTTCTCTGACGGGTTTTAGGTTTGAAGATGGGCTTTGATGGGTGAGAGTTGGATTATCAGGTGGACCAACCCTAGTTACCTTATTATTTGGACTTATTTTGGCGGGTTTTTGTTTTGAGATTACATTCTATCTTAGACATTTTGGGTTTTGTAATTTTCCGTGTAAATCATTGTTTAAATGACTTGATACTTTATTCTTAAGACTTCCGCTTTTAATTGTATGTTCTGATATGACACCAGAATGTGACACTTCTACCCTTGTCGGGTTGGGGTGTTACAGAGATATATTCCTATCCACCAATTTTTTATAACTTGGAAGATGGTATACATCTGAGAACATAATATTATTCTAGACATGCATAATAAGCATACACTCGAGTATATTAGTAACCAACAATATATTACTTCAACATATGTTGGATAGAATAGAATGTTTGACTAGAAATTAGAAGATATATTCCATAAAAATATGGTAGGTTGTTATATAGAAGACTTTA
Source organism: Chrysanthemum lavandulifolium (assembly GCA_022545495.1). Taxonomy (NCBI): domain Eukaryota; kingdom Viridiplantae; phylum Streptophyta; class Magnoliopsida; order Asterales; family Asteraceae; genus Chrysanthemum; species Chrysanthemum lavandulifolium. Next base: position 269,491,275 of record CM040241.1, read on the forward strand.
GTACATAGAAAGAAATAGACATGTCACTTGAACACCAAATTGAAGTTAAAAAGCAACTAGGTTATGTGTTTGAAGCACGAATTATGAGGAACATCTTGGATTAACCGAAAATTATATGTTGTCATAAAGCTCTAAAATGAATAATTGCAAATGTTTAAGATTGTATGAAAATAATCATTGAAAAGAGTACTTATGTTAACATCTTTTATAAAGCGACTAGGCAATCCTTTACATAGTTGCAAGGCAGTCTTGCAGATAATATATACGGGTTTTATTCTTATGGAGTTAGTTGAAAATATTTTTAAGCATGTAACAACGACATAAGATATAATTGGGCCTGAATATAAAGATCATGAATCACTTTAGCGCAAACTAATTGGGCCTTTGTCTAGTAGCTAATTTTTATTTGTTCGCCAAAGCTTGAGCCTTTGTCTTTTAGATATTTGCATTGATAAAGTGTCAGCTTTGGTCTTTTAAATTCCTAGCCAAATTGCATAAGTTTGTGGTCCAAGACTTTTAAATTCCTAGCTCAGTTTGGTTCCAAATGAGGAATAAGATTTTCAAAATTCTTGGTCTTTTAGATATTCTTATAATAAATGTACTTTAAACTCACATGAGGTTGTGAGAAAGATTTGGGAATATAGAGAATTGTTTAGTATAGAGTATAGACCAGTGGGTTTAGAAATCCTTGAATATTCAAAATCGATAAGTATCTAAACATCATGATTGAAATAGTAGTTGTTTATTGTCACTATAGTTGTTGTGTATGTGTAAGACCACGTTAGAACGAAAATATATATTGAATTGGATGAATATAAGACATTCCAAAGGATGTCCTCACTATGCACATTCAACTATTAAAATGGGTTTATGTCATAAAAGGTTTTAATATGTGTATGGATTGTCTAACAGGAATTATGTTGGTTGTTGACTCTTGAGTTACATCATACGTGTATATATTTTGCATGTTGCATTTTAATAAGACACATTTTTACATATCTATACGGTTTCCACCAAAACATGTTTTAGAATACAAAATTAAAATAAAAAACTTGAGAGTTTTTATTAGTTTTCAAATATTTCCAGACCTGTCGCATTTTTTCAATCTGACGGATCAAGATCTTTTAATAGTACCATATTAATAGAAAGACCAAAACATGTTTTAGAGTACAAAATTAAAAGAAAAAAATTGATAGTTTATATTAGTTTTCAAATATTCCTAGACCTGTCCGATTTTTTCAACCCGAGTGATCAAGATCTAATTGAAACCATAATATTATTCTCAACACGTTCAATACACATACACTTATGGTATATAAGTAACCAACTACTTCTATCTTTAGCTTATGTGGGATAGAGTTTCAATATAAAAGGTTGAAAAATGTATGATCTTAAAGAAATACGTTTGGTATTCAATTTACTTTTCATATTTGTAGTGACCCAAAACATTGTGGTAACATTACAAGTAATTATTTTAGTTTAAACCAAGCTCTATCATTTCCATAAAGGCGATAGAAACTGATTTTTTCACTTATGAAAAGTCTCACAACAGTAATCATGTATGAGATTGCTTAAATGGTTAGTTTATTTCACTCCCATTTGCAAATTTTCCCATATATACGTGCACATAAAGTGATGTTTTTCAATTAAAATATATTTTGAAATATAATTTAATTTCATTTAAATATGATTTTGTTTAAGGTGTCCATAGAAAAGTGGTACTCATAATAGTAGAAATTTACTTTCTACATGCACAACAAATGACCGAAACATCAATATAGCAGCGTCTTGGAATCTTTGGAAAGCCAACACCTTATTCGGTTTAAGTGCACTTTGAGGACCATTCCATACAAGGCCTCGCCGTTACAAGGCGGCATCCAAAATCGAGTTTTGAGAATAAGTCGACATTCTCAAGATGTAGAAAAATGGTGATGTAGAATATTATTGTTATCTGAGAACGTATATAGTTTGTGGATCCCAGTTACATCTTCTACTTCAAACTTCCACATTTGGGAGTTTTGGTCATCGCTCTCCCGTGTATATAGTTTTATACATGAATCATTGTAACTGAAAAGGTTGTTATTTCATTGGTATAGATTCTACTCTTGTTGTGTTCATGATGTAATTAGTTAACTCATCATGCAGCAAATGTAAAAACAGTTGATTAAGTAATAAACCATACCTTGGTTTGATTAATATGGTCCAACTTTTAAACGTATGGCTAAAAACATTTCAGCCACATAAGAGGTCGGGACTCGTGAATGCAAAAACAGTCTCTTAAGAGGTTGAGACTCGTGAATGCCTTGATATCCATATTTGACAGGGTATAGATTGATATATCTTACGAGTGTTTTTAAAATAAAAGATCATTTGAAGATACGATGAGTAAAATACATAAACTGAAGACCAAGTTTGAATCAGTAGGATCCAACCAGGAACACTGACCTCCATGTCATTCTTTGGTCTTCAACTCTATTTTTTAACAACATATTCTTAGGAGAAATAGTGGTTTAAATTGCGTGAACGACAACTTCATTATAATTTCAAAACTCGTTAAGTAATTACTTTGCTTCAAGTCATCAAGTGTGGCTCCTTTTAGCATTAGCTCGAAAGATATGCCACAATTACAGAGAGTTGTGGTCAAGACTCTAAAATTTTTGGCTGGTGTATAGCTCACGTGGTTTCCAGTGACAAGACTTTGCAAGGAGACTTCTAAAATCCATGGCTTTTCAAAAGTCCACATAATGATTGTATTCGTAATTCGTACGTGGTTGTATGACTGTATCAAATGGACGGGATTAGGAATCCTTGAATATTCAAAGTCGATAAGTACCTAAACATGATAATTGAAATAGTAGTTGTTATTCGTGACTATCGTTGTTGTATACGTGTAAGATCACATTTGAACGAAAAGATGTACATCACTAGATGAAAATAAGATATTCGAAAGGATATCCTCACTATGAACATTCAACTATTATAATATGTTCATGTCAATTTTACCAAAAGAATTCTCTATAAACGTGTATTTATTTTGCACGTTAAATACAATTTTCGATTCCTATTGGTTCTTTATTAGTTTTCACATTTTGTTTGTTAAATAATGTAACACCCCCAAAATTATCGCAGCGGAAGATTGTATCACTGAGGTATTACTTCATAGTTCACAGCACAAGCTACAGAAAACGACTCTAAATGAGACGTTTTGAAATAAATTATCATTCGATTAAAATATCAGAGTTTAAAAACCGGTCCCACAAGTTTGTACAATCATAAAAAGTACAACATAAAAGTTGTAACGTTTTTCGAATGATAATATATGCATCGTCTCCAAAATATTTTCCGTGCGCCTTCACATGCCATGCCAGCTAATTTCTTTCGAACCTGAGATAACATGCTAAAAAGTGTAAACACAAAGGTTGAGTGAGTTCATAGGTTTGAAAGTAAAACAGTTGATCACAAAATATCAAGTTTAGGAAATCAATGGGCTACGTTGTTATATGGCCATAGTGCGTTTGATTGCCTAACCGGTCAATACAAACGATAAAAACCTCATAGGTTTGAAAACAATAGTGGACAATATAGTTTGTAGTATAATTGCAATGTGTACAATTATCTTCTTGAAAGTTATTATTGCTCTAAGCTCATGGCACTCACGACTGACTGTTGTATATATATCACCGGACGATATATACAGTAAATAACTTGCCCCGGGTAGATATTTTGCCCTTTACCTAGATAACCTCAAATAATGTGCGTCTTGTTATTTCCGATAACATAGACGGGTTCGTCAATTCTGATAGGCCTATCCACAATATTTGCACTAACTCTCAGTGATTAGTGGTCCATGATGTTGGGGACTTTTGGCATAAACAACTTAGGCATGCAATAATACAGTCAAGGCATTGATTTTGAAAGTAATTGTCCATAATAAAGCATTTTAGCATGTAGTAAAAGCAGTAGCATGTATCTCCCCAAAAAGAGTTTATAAAACAGTTAAACAAAATCTGGGGCTATGAAACTCACTGTACTGATCATCAGCGGAGTGTAACGATATATTGTATGTCAACAATAGAGTATGGCAGGACCACGATCTTTAATGATCACCTACGAAAGCATAGTATTCGTGTTTCAATATAGTGTACGATATAAGTGTACAAGTATATGTAGTTTGTTGGCTTTCAATATGATGTTGTACATGAATCTTAAGTTGATGTATCCCTTAAGTGTTGTTTGACCTATAGCCCTTTTATAAATAACCTCGTACCATCGTTCGGGCTATCAAATCTAGAGGTCGTGTAGTGAATGTATGAGGAGCCATGACACTTTAAATCGTAAATCCACAACTCGTCAATACGACACTTCGAAGAGGCCTCTTTATGATAATGAAATTCCCTACTATTGTAGTACTTATTATTTATAAGTGAAGTATTTGACGAGACAAATGTTATATAAAACATGTGTCGTGTTCCGTCAAAGACTATTGATTGATTTGTGTGACGATATGATGATATAAGTTGTGTGTCGTGAAGTAGTTTAACTTGGCATATGGTCATTTACTTAGTTTGTCAAAGTCTAGCAAAGTCCAATCTAATGAACAAGTTTTTGAAACAATTTTTGGGTTATCAAGCCCAAACTAGCCGTGCGGCTAAGTTATGGTTAAGCAACTTGAGACAACAATAAGGCCATACCAAATGGCTATTTTTAAGTCAAAATACCTTGAGACGTCAGCCGTGGCTTAACCTTGGCTCTGTTTTGGCCTCAAAGAATCAAAATACACTAAGGTTTCTTAGCCATGGTTGTTTTCCAAGATACAACAGTCCGGTTAGTTTTGTAGTCTTTAGGATTTGTCGTTAAACTTTCGCTTATGCCTTTGAGTTTTGTAGAAAAGTCATTCTGAGCAACTTTTATGTTTTACACTTTTGCTGGTTCAGACCAGAAAAGGGTCGAAACCTCGTTTTAAAATCGTTTCAGCAAGCTTTCTTGTTCCAGCACTATATTTACATCTAGTAAAGCTTAACTAATCATAACTTTTTAACCACAAGTCCTTTTTAAATGATTCAAAAGCCCAAGTTTTAGTTTTTACTTCCTCTAACAGCTTCTTATGCTTAATCAAGTCCAAAGTCCAAAGTTTAATTATATCAATAGTCTAATTACAAGTAATTACTTATATTTCATTGCAGAAAGTTTGGCTGCACATTTAGTACTGCCAAAACAACCATAAGTTGAGTTCTACAACTTGTTTTGACACGCGGCTTTAGCCAAACTTCAAGTTTATGTCTTGGCTACATTTCATAAAAGCGAGTCGACTTCGAAATGACCGGAACCATGGACTTTTCTTAAATGAAATCGGTGTGCGATTTTGACATGTTTTGCCATTTTGGCTCTCATTTACTCATCGAATGAGTTATGAGGTGCGCCACCCGACAAAACGACCATAAGATATAGCTCTACAAGCCTATCTTATTGAATTAAACTCAAGGTTTACTGAGATGATCAGTTCAATCAATCTTTATGACTGTTGTAAATTTGAGGTTCATAAACCTTACCTAAGGCTTGTTCTAGCTTCTTTTCATGTTACAAACTTCATGTACAACATCAATCATGCCATATTACATATACTACATATATAAAATTACATCCAATAATAATAGAGATTATTACAATCATATTGAATGAATATGAAAATAAACTCAAACCTTACAAATGATAGGATGAAAAGTTACTAATAATCAAGCCTAACTTCTTTCTAATCTTCACCCTTGTCTTGAATCTTTATCCCAAGTCTTATAAATCTTTATGTGAACCTTGTAAATACCCATTTATCTCAGCCCCTAAACACCTTGAATAACTCTTGTTACAAGCTTGGAATCACCAAAACTACTCTTGGTCTAGGTAGAATTCATCATGGTCTTCATAATCTTGGTACTACTTTAGTCTTGAATTAAACTAATGATGGTGATTTGGTGTTGTGTTTGTACGGCAAGAGAGAGGAACAAAAAGAGTATTTGTGCTTTTTCTTCTTATGAAAGATTAATATGTTTATGTGTGGAGGTGTTAGTTGGAGGTGTCCTCTTTGTGATAATAGTATGCCAAGCTAAGGCCATGTGGCTTGGTTGTGTTCATTTGGACGCCACCTAGTGTGGTAGTAAGATATCTATAAGTTATCTTGCTAGTTATCTAGTGTACGGGGTGTAGTTTGGTCCCGGTAATTACTAATGTTAAGCCCTTAAGTCACGAAATTTAAAACCGGGCAACGTAAAATGTAGTACTTACAAAAATGTTAAAACTTATCAATATAATCGAAATAGGTATATTAAAAGTGTGATAAGTCTAATAGAGTGCGTAGATGTTGTTAAAACTTAATAACGTAGGTTTAAGTACGTGTCTTACATAAAAGGTAACATGTCTACGTAAAAATTAATAAAGTGGCAATAGTTCATATAAAATATGACTATTGGTGAAAATAGAGTATTTTTGAACACCTAGACATATCGTAGTCTTGTGTTGACCGCAAGAAAAGTTTACACGATTAAACTTTCGTAATTAATAAAGTCACAACTTTAAATAATTATTTATAGCCAAAGGTGAACAAAAATGTTCACATTGTAATAATTCGAAACAGATTGAATTATTTAACTTGGGAAATTACTGGTTACTACCAGTTACAGTATTTGCTTTTACGTTATGGTAAAAGTCAAATAGTAAAAAGTCAAAGTCAACTTTTAAGAAGTCAAAGGGTAAAATAGTCGTTTTACCTTATGAAAATTTACGAGTTGCTACAAATAAGCTAAGATATCATATGAGTTCACGATGTTTCAGAACATGCCAGATTTTTTCAACCTGACAGATGCTGAAATATCCAAAAACATTATACTATTCTCAACACATTTAACACACATACAATTATGGTATATTAATTTTCAACAACTTCTATCTTAAGCCTATGTGGGATAGAGTGTTAGGATAAAAGGTTACAAAATATATTCATAAAAAAATGTTAAGAAAGAGATAATGCAAGAGGTATTAACAGTTGGTGAAAGAAAAATTTGTTACATGGCACATCAAAGTGAAGTTTTTAAGCAACTTTTATGTGTTTATAACCCGAGACATAAAGGCGAAAACTTGGATAAAAGAACCTATGATGATTACGTTTACTTATTTGAAATCATTTATATAGAAATCTATATGCTATTTTATAAGTTATCTTGTTATATTGTGATACTTGTTTAGGTTTGTTTGAAAACATGTTGTGCCGAATAGAGATCACTGTGCATTGAGATAGTTCTTCACCTTGTAACATTCCTGTGAATATCACCGGCATTCCTTCGAATGAATTGTTTTGATGTACATGAGAAACCAATATTGATTAATTGGGCTGCTTAAAGATATATTAAGAGCAATTTAGTGGTCATTACGACCATCGTCCATCACTACCGTTAGTTTAGCACCAAATCCGTTTAATCTATCGTCACTCTTATCTACTTTACTTCAATGCGATCACTGCAGTCACTGCTAAAAACAACGTAAGCTTGCTCGTTGTTCAAACCACGAGCTGATGAAGGCCACCACGAGCTAACCACTTGCCGTTTCACTCTCAAATCATACATGGCTCGCTAGTCCCTTCATTACAACTAGTAAACTATAGCAAGTAAAATCATTGCGTAAATGAAATTATTCTAATAATGTGAATCATGTTAACATGCACGTATGCAAGTGCATTATAAATGTGTACGTGTTTAATATTTCGGTATAAGTATAAGCAGCTAGGCAAGTCTTTATAAACGTGAAAAAATCTTGTTTTTGTTTTCACCAAAGGCTCCATCTTAGCAATTGGATTACATTTGACTCTTCCCTTGCTGTATAGTACTACCCCTGTCCCATATTTACCGTCCTGTTTGACTTTTTCAGTCTTTCTTTCTCAACTTTGACCTTAAATATTTTTATTTGTGTTTTATAATATTTGATGAAATTTATATCAATGAAAATAATTTAAAACCCAATCCATTCATATGTTTTGCGTCAAGTATTATATTACACAAACAAAAATATTTAAGGTCAAAGTTAAGATAAAAATACTTGAAAAAGTCAAACAAGACAGTTAATATAAGACCAGGTGTAGAGGGTCGGTCGCTAGTCCGTCGGTCGCCACCACCGACACGTTGGCCACCGTTACACCACCCGAATTGAGATGCGTCGCAAGAGGGAAAAAGAGACGAATCAGTCGCATATGTGAGTATGTGACTCGACTGAGCTGAAATGAAAAGGGATGAATGTTTGTGTGTGTGGGTATTTATTAATTGCTTTTTTTGAAGTATTTTTTTTGTGGCGTCTCTTAGTGGTCACTAAACTTAAGGTAACAATATTTCATACACAACCAATATATATGACATGTTGATTATCATAACCCGAGTTACAAACTGTAACCCACTTTTACATATAGGTTCAAAAAATAAGTACACATGTCACAAGGGGGTTTATTAAGCCTTGGTCTGAGTTCCTTTTTTATAAGGGTCACGGTTCTTTTTATTGGTCACGTCTAATTAGACGGTCCAATCATGATTTATACGAGGGTTCACAAAGCATTTAAGCCTTTTCCAATCGGACCAAATAACTTTGGAGTATGTTATTTTAAAGGGAAGTGATATGTGCACATACACTTTTACTTTGCACACATAATTTTACTTGTCCTCACACATCAATTTGCTTGTCTTCATACATAAATTTTATGTGTGCAAAGTAAAAATGTATGTGTACATATCAATACCCTATTTTAAAACTTTGATAGAAATTTGCATGTTAAGTTTGTTTTTACATTTTTATTCTTTCTTTGTTAACTTTCATAGTTCGTTTTCCTTTCTAACCTGTATGAAATCAAAAATTAACATAGTCTCCACTAAAAACAAGATTTACAGTACCAAAATGAAAGTAAAAAGTTAAGAGTTGATATGAGTTTACAGAGATTTCCAAATCTGCAGATTTTTTTCTAACATGAACGATAGTGAAATCCCCGAAAACATAATACTATTCTCAACATATTTGATCTAGATACACTATGGTATATTAGTAACCACCAACTTCTATCTTCAAGCTATGTGGGATAGAATGTTAGGATAAAATGTTAGAAAACCTAAAAGAATAGTAATATATAGTTATTAACATTTGGTTTAAGAAAGTTAGAAGCAATTGGCTTGTGTGTTTGGAGCACAAATCATGAAGGGACGATGTCGATAACGTAAAATTATATGTTGTTAAAATTACATAATTAGGTTCATAAGTATCTAAGCAAAGATTTCGACAAACATGCTTATCGATGAGCGTTATGTCAAAATATTAAAATAAGTTGCCAAGCAATCCTTTATCAAAATCTAAAAATAAACCATCTTCATCGATCTGCCTCTTTTTTCGATCTCCATCTTTTTTCCTAAAGGCTTTAAGCCTAACAGTTGGACCCTTATAGTGGCTTGAATTGCGTGGCTGACAACCACAATGTCATTATAAGACTTGTTTACTCTAAATTTAAATTGCTTACCAACTTTAACATCGTTAGCTACTCTTCTTCAAGTCATCAAAGTGTAGTTCCTCTTAAGATTAGCTCAAAAGATATGCGAAATCTGTTGGAAGTTGGGGTCCAAGACTTTTAATGGTGCGTGGCTTAATTGGTTTCAGACGAGAAATAACTCGTAAAAAAATAATGTTATTTAAATTCGCGCCTGATTGTAGAAAATATTTGTGAATATAGAGTATCATTTAGTATCGAATTATGTAATACTGAAGATTAAAATGGTTCACCATAACATGTTTTAGAGTAAAGAAACAAAAAGAAAAAATGGACAAAAAGTCAAAAGCTACTATGAATTTTCAGCAATGTACAACCTCACAAATTTTGTTTAACTTGCAAGAGAGTGCATTAGCCGAAAACATTATACTATTCAAAACACATATAACTCACTAAGTCTACATCTTATTAGTAACAAACTATTTCTTTCTTCAACCAATGTGGGATAGATTATTACGACGAAGGTTAGAAAGAAAAAGATAATGCAAGAGTTGTTAGGAGTTGCTAAATAAAGATATGTTGCCTCGAACTTTAAATTGAAGTTTACATGTTTCTAGAGCTGTAAATGAACTGAACGTTCAGCGAACATTTCATGAATCGTTCGGTAAAAACTTCGTTTATGTCCGTTTATTTACTATATGAACGAACATGAACAATATTTTACGTTCGTTTAGGTAAATGACTTATAAAGGTGACACGATTAAGTAGCAGTTGTGATAAAACATCAATTATTTGAAATATTCAAGGAATGGGATTAAAAGACTTATAAAGGAGACTTAAACCATTGCAGGCATGTAATCCGTATATCAATTATTGCTGTACTCCGTATATAACTTTCATGATATGTTTATCTTTTATAACCATTTTATTCATTCAAAACAATCATTTTTATATATCATAGCTATTATCCATAACTCTCTCATCCATATATTGATATTGATGAGTCTGCTATCAACGTAGGAACAAAGTATCAACTTTGTAATATTGCCATACAAACGTAAAAACTCATTTGTCTCACCAAGGAAATTTAATATCATATCAGAGTTTTAAGTACCCTTAGCATAATTTCAGGAGACCTGAACCATTGCAATTTGCAGACTTAAACCGATAAGTGATTGTCGGGTCTTATCGGGTTGACCCGATAACCCGATAGCATTATTTATTTAACCCGAACCCGACCCGATAACACTATCGGGTTATCGGGTTCGGGTCAAAACAACCCGACAAGATTTTTTGATCCGATTAGACCCGACCCGATTAGCCTTATCGGGTTCGGGTTCGGGTCGGGTCAACCCGACCCTGCTGACACATTTTGGATGAGACACATTTTGGTTGTGGAGTCCGACCATGGGCTTATTTTCCACCTCATTATTTTTCTTATCAAACATCTTACATTCTTACATACAAAAAGACTTCGAGTATACTGATATATGTATGGTCAACATATTTTTGCTTTTTCACTGCTATATAAAGGGGATTGATTCATACATCATTTTTTTTTTTTTTGATAAAAACACCATTTTGTACAAGCTGTATAACAAACTGCACAATACTGTAATGCACAAATTATGGCGAAAGAATAAAAGTTGTGGTGTGCGTATCATGAGCCCATATAAACTTACAACTATGATTAACATATGTTCATTTCTTAGATGATTTTTATATGTGTAAAAAAATATCAAGTAATTTCGAATACATTAATTCCCATCTATTTCTATATGAATCAGGATCCTCTAATGTTGAGATCATCATGACTAGTCATGTTTATTTCACAAAAAAAAATATTGGGTCCTTTAATTTAAATTCAAAGTGGTTCATCTTGTCGAGACCAGTTTTTCTTATGTGAGACAAAATAATAGTTATGTTAAATTTAACATTAGAAGATCTCTATCATTCAAATATATGTGCATATAAAGTGATGTTTTCTGGTAAAAGAAAAGTTCTAAAATGTGATTTAATTTAATTTCATTTGATATTTATAAGGATCTAACAAATTTGGACAATTTAATTGTTTCTCATACTCTTTCTTAATTGACTTCTAAAAAATATACTTTTTCCTCATATACTATATGATATTATAGATTGGTTCAATAAAGATCAAAGAACAACTAAAGATCAAATGGATCATTCTTAACTATTCATTTTTCATCAAAACAATAAAATAAACTTTCACATTCAGTTTTAAAAACTAAATATCTCACAAACCATTGATCGTTAGACGAAACTAATCATATCATCACGACAAACATAAAATTACCTTTAATTTGATATCCCACATCATATACTTTCGACGAATTTTTTATTCCGACTTTTTTGTAGGTTTAAGGTTTACGGTTTACGGTTAGGGTTTAAGTGTTTAAAGTTTAGGGGTTTGACTTTTTTGGTTTAAGCTCTTTAGGTGTCAAGGGTTTAAGTTTCTTACAGTTTAGCGGATAGGGTTTAGGTTTTTTTGGTTTAGCAGTTAGAGTTTTAGGGTTGTCAGGGGTTTAAGGTTTTAGACGTTTAGGGTTTTTAGGGTTATTAGGGTTTTTCAGGGTTTAGGGGTTAGGGTTTTTAGGGTTTAGGGGTTAGGGTTTTTAGGGTTTAGGGTTTTTAGGGTTTAGGGTTTGTAGTTTAGGGGTTGTGTTAAAACAAAAGAGTATTTTTAAAATTTTCATTTATAAGTGTAATATATCGAAACCCGAAAAAAACGATAAAAAATAAGTTCGTCGAAAGTATACAATATTGGATCTCTATAGAAAGATAATTTTATTATTGTCATGAATGGTATAATTAGTTTTATCTAACTATTAATGATTTGTGAGATATTTAATTTTTAAATATAAGGGTGAAAGTGAATTTAATTAATTTGATCAAAAATAAATGGTTGATGTTGATATATTTGTTTTGTTATGAATAATATTATGTGGATCATATATACCCACAAGAGCCTAATACTAATTAGTATTAGGTTTTTACCTAATATTCATCTATATATACCCTTTGATCTTTTACATTATGATTAATTGAAGAATACTTTTATTCTCCCAATTCTTGTTCACAACAGTTTTAGTTTTTATGTGATATCTATTGATCTCACCCGTATGATACTAAAGATTAAATTTCTTTTTTTTTTTACCAAAACATGTTTTACAGTTAAAAAATAAAAATAGAAAAAAATAAACAATTCATATAAGTTTTCAAGTATATCCTCCCATCATGTCTAAACTTGCAACATTTTAAACATAGAAAGTAATCTACTTGAAAACACTATACTTTTGTCAACACATTAAACTCACATATACTACGATATATAACGAACCAACAAGTTCTTTCTACAACCTATGTGGGATATAATGATAGGATAGAAAGTAAGAAAAGGCGTCCATAGAAAAATGGTAAAAAATAATAGAAAATATTTTAATGTACATGGAAAGAAAAAATTAATGAAACGGTGAAAGAAAAAATCTACACATCGCTCATTGAACTACGTTTTGGGTATGAACTTAAAGTATTTATGTGTTATGAAACTTCATTTGGCCTAAGGTGCCCAATTTATATTACCATGTTTTCTTTATGTTATAATCCTCATAAACTACATTCATTTAGCTCATATATCCTTATCAATTAACGTACATTAAGATTATTTTGCGACATTTCAAACACGTCCCGCTTATGAGCTCCTAATAAGTTATTAGACGTTCGACCATTAAACTTTGTCTATCGATTTTCTTCAACTCTACTTTCTAACTACATGTTCTTAGGGCATATAGTATTAGTGGCTTAAATTGCGTGAATGACAACCACAATATCATCAAAAGACAAACTATTTTCTTCAACTAGTTTAAATTCGTTCATTACGTCTTTTCAAATCATCAAATGTGGCTCCTCATGAGATTCGCTTGAAAGATATATCAAATGTGCATATTGTTGTGGTCCAAGACTTTAGTTCTTTTAGTAACGTGTAGCTCAGTTGGTACTAAACGAGAAATAAGACTTGTTGGGATTTAAGAACTACGTTAACCAATTAACGCATATGAGTACGCAGCGGATATGGATCTAGTAATCGCAATTAGGTTAAACACGTAATAATAAACAATTAATGAATAAAAGGTAAAATAGAAACCTAACCTTTCATGGCAATTGAACGCAAGTGTAACGAACAAGAAAACCAATACGAAACCCAATTATCTAAATTAGACACCTCTACGAGTATCACACACAATACAAAAACTGTATACGTTCGATTAACAAGCTAGTCGAGAATGTATAATAACCAATCAACCTTTGACCCACTTGAATATAACACGAACAAGAAAACCACCAAGATCAAACCTTGCTTCCTGCCCGAGATAAAAAACAGCCAAAGAAGCTGTTTCACTTTACCCGATATCGGATAGTATTATCCGATATATCCTGTGTTTAGTCCGTGATATAAACCACGACCAGAAACTTTACCAACTTGCTGCCAAGCACAATTCAACCAGGAACTTGGAACAAGTAAACCAAGCGATCAATCTCCTAACACCTTGAATCGTTGCAGGAAGAGATTGAGCAATAATCAAACAAAACCAAAAACCCTAAGTCGACTTGGAAGTTAATAGACTAAGTGTTTTAGCTGGAAAAACAATGATCGGTTTAGGGTATAAGAGATAGTATATTGATGCGTGACTTTGAGGTGGGATGATTTTGGTTTTATACCCAAACAAACCGACATATTGGTTGAGCTAAGACTTGGTCGACAAGTCTAAACCCAAGCAAAAAACCCACACCCCTTTGCCCGATCAGTTGTATGTGTCTAGGGCCCAAGGCACATCCCATTCGACCCAACTGTGAACTCAAAACAAGCCCATGGGTCGTTTCAGTGAGGGTAAAGTTTGCATCATATCGGGGTAATATAATTCAAGTATCAAATACGTTCGTTACGTATACTCGTGTTATCGTGTGTGCCCCCATAGGCTCACACACTTTTAGTGTTTTCTCGTGTTCACAACTCCCACAAACCAACAAGACTTGCAAAACAATCCTCGGTCTTTTAAACTTTCTCATAATAATTGTGCCTTAAACTCACGCGTGAATATGAAAAAGACTTACTTGAGTATATACATCATTGTTTAGTAGGGACTCATGGATTTAGACATCCTTGAATGTTCAAAGTCGATAAGTATTTAAACATGATAATTGAAATACCAGTTGTTGATTGTCACTGTCATCGTCGTTGTATTTGGGTAAGATTACATTAAAACGTATGACTGTAGATGAAGATAATATATTCCAAAGGATAACTCTTTATGAACTTACAACTATGATCAAAATATGTTCATTTCTCAGATGGTTTTTGTTTGTGTATGAATTGTCTAACGAGACATATGTTAGTTACATTGTATGTGGATTATTTATTAGCTCACTTTTTAAGTTTAAACTTGTAAATTTTATTGGTAAATCAAAATAAAATATTGTTTCAGACTTAAGTTTAACAATGTAAAATACGTAGTATGACAATACTCACGTAATTTGTTTTTCCTTTCTAATTATCGCTTAATTATTTGTCATACAGGTTGATTAATTTATCACATTAGCAAAGTTGATTAGGAACCTCTAGTTAAAAAGAATAAAGAACAATAACTAAGAAAAGTAAAAATGAAAAGGAATTCATATTAATTAACCCATATCCGATTTTCTTCATGCCATATATGGTTATCTTTCAAACCTTTTAAGCAATGAAGCAAATCATATACGTGTAAACATAATACTAATCTAGTTACAAGAAACTCACATACACTTTGGTTTATTAGTAACCAACAACTTCTTTCTTCAACCTATGTGGGATATGTTGGGTTTTAGGTTTCACTGATCCGGAATTATTCTAAGTATGGAACCACTGCTAGAGTAAACGTAACCACGGCTAAAAGAAAGAATCTACTGCTGGAGTTAAATCACGGCTAGTAGTATAGTGAAACCACGGCTAATGTATTGTAACCAATGCTAGTCTGTTTAGTCGGTTTAATATTTTGTATTAGATAAATATAGAAAAGATATTTATCTTGTAGGTTACGTAATGTATTATGTAAAGGACTCCTTAGCCTATAAAAGGAGGTCCTAGGTTAGATTAGATATACGTGTGTTTTGATATATCTAAGGTCGATACACTTCAAAGTTGTAAAACCCTAATACTGTTTAGAGTATTCATTATTAATATAATTAAGGTGTTTAAGTGTTATTACTGTTCTTCTTCTTAAGGTTAAATATTATATTTCGCGTAATATTTAATAAGTAATTGTTAAGTCAGTTTCTATAAGGATCGTTTGCTCAACTGGGATCAACATGATAGAATGTTTGGATAGAAAGTTGGCATTGTTCTCGATATTATATACCTTTTAGATGAATTTTATGTTTGGATAGAATTTCTTATTTAGACAAAAGAGATATTAAGATTTGATGAAAGAAACCTGGAACTCCAAATTGGAAGTGTGTTTAGAGCATGAAACATGTAGGTAATACTTAACAGTTTGGATAGCATGAAATTGTATCTTGTTATTACTCTAATAATGAAAGCTTGCAAATGGTCATAATCGATAGATTATTTAAGTAATATGATACTTGCTTTGGCCCTAGGTTATTTAGAAAAATTATTGTGCCGATCACTAAGCAATAATCAAGTAACAATTTACATCAAATAACAATTTTACTTAACTTCCATTTACTATTAGTTGCAACAAAAATACACCAAAACAATATAGAGAAATTTACCAAATAGATTAGTCGCCCTAAGGCTTGTCACTTTTTAGACCAGAAATAATTTTACTTCCAACCGAGCAACCGGGCGACCTGTACAACATGCAAAGTGTCGGCTTATGAATTCCAAAAGTGTCCTGGTACATGCTAAGTGTTCAGCTTATGAATTCGACAAGTGTCCCGTTGTACAAGTTGCTCGGTCGCTCAGTATATTTTCAAATTAAATTATTTCTGGTCTAAAAAGTGACAAGCCGTTTCTGGTCTAAAAAGTGAAAAGCAGTTTCTGCAAAGAGACTGCTTCCGTTATTCAAATCAGTGGTCACACACTAGTAACACTTACATATAATTTTTGACAAATACACTATTTGTTCACTGAGTTTATGATATATAAAATACAATAAAACATAAAGACATCATAAAGACATCAAGAGTGGAAGACTTAAGATCATAACAAATAAATTAATTAAGCGAAAGTATGCGTAACGTACCTCTTGCGAATGTCAAATCCTCGAGCAAAGCAAAACAACCCTCGAGCAAAGCAAAACAAAGAAGTACTTATTGGTGTAAAAATAATGTCTTACAACCACGTTCTTGTACACACGAATTAACCAAACGAATCAAGCGATTGCTAGATCTAACACAAGTCCTCGTTTAAGAAAAACGAAACCAAACTCCCTTACTATTGGGGTGTTCGGCCGAATATTAGACTAGAGAGAGGAGAGAAGAGATCTAGGGTTAATTCAATGCACAAGTGTATGAAACCCTAGAACCTAACCCTCCTTATATACTAGTAGGTAAACTTAGGGAACAAGTTAGAGAATTAGGCCTTGGAGAGGCCCTATGGCCGGCCACTATAGAAAGCCCAAAGCCAAACCCATAACTTTTCCAAGTTTTCCATTTCTAGTCCTTCTCTTTTCATTTTAACGGTCGTTAGTCATTTTTCCGTTAAATACTTAACGATCGTTAACCGGACTTAATGTGCAATAATTAATCGTAAACATAAACATTAATTATTAACTTTAATTCTCATTCGCTAATGTGTGCAATCCCGTGGTCACGAGTTCGAATCCGGACATTCACATGTTTGTAAATATATACATTTCCAACAGCTCCCACTTGGATATGTTTACAAAATGTGAAATGACATTGGTTAGCGTCTAGCAACACGCCAATGCCCCCGGTACAACTCGTGTATGGTTTTCTGGAGAAAAACCAAGTTTGATGATTCATCATCATATTCATCCTTTTGTTTCTAATACCATGTTAATAAGAATATGGATCTCACTCATTTCTTAATTAACTATTACATTTCTCGCTTTATATGATTGAGTAAGATTACCAATTCTTACGAACATATTCGAAGACCTTGGGTATGGCCATACAAACATCTTAACAATCCTACGAGGGCCCCAGTAGTATTATACTTCAAAATAAATTTGAAGGAAACAAATCCCATTTTGACTACAAGCGAGATTCATAAATTTCGCAACACTTACGAAAACAACCCTTATAACTACCGATTCGTGTAGCGTTAGATTGCTTCACAAAATGCACTACATCCATGACATATCTCTTGTATCTCAAGTCGAGGATAAATATCCATGATATACTTAATGACAAAGATCCATAAAGTATCATCATGCGGGTGGGATAAGTCCTATACTCAATTCATTGAATATCATCGAAATTAGTCATGCTACGCATCAATATACTTTCAAGTATATTCTAACTAATACTCAGATTTGTCTTAATTCAATATCATTCCCATGTTATTGATTGACAACGGACTATTTAGAATAACTTAAGTTATTCATGGATTTAAACATGCAAATATAGGACACAATATTATAAATGAAATTAAACGTATACCGTACTTTAATTCATTATAAATAATAATTGTTTAACATCCTTTATCCAAATACTAAATAGATCAATGCATGAGAATACTAGTTAATGAATTTTGCCACAAGTCATGAAAATCATACTTGTTGACAAGGCATAATTTCAATTAACTTTGATCTATAGGAATTTTGAGAATACTTATTTCAAGAATTCAATAAGTGAATTTCTTGTATATGTTTACACATATCTTGATATTGTCATATCATTCCATAAGGTGCGTGATAACCTGAACCACCCTTTTATGACAATCATCTTTCAAAACTTTAAAGTTTTAAAGTATTCTTTATTCTTTAATGTATAATGCAACTATGCTCTTAGTTGAGCATAACTAGTCAACATGGTCATTATCAAGGATACCATGACTAGAATTGAGTGTCATCTCAATTATACCAGCATCATTGTGTACAACAATATACTCTTTAAACATCCGTAAACTTTGAACAGTTATAGTGTAATGTTGGTGCCTACCAAACTCAAGTTTGTTGGCAATGACAATTATGAAATAATTGCCATATTTTCGTCCATAGAATCTAGGAGCATATCCGGGCTGTGGAATGTGATTCTAAATCCAAACATATTCCTTTTAAAATATTTATTACACTAACAACTTTCAATGTTGTCAAATCATCTTGTAACCAAGCATGACACAACAATCTTATACACAACATGATGTACATGATGAATCTTCAAGTTAAACTTTAAGATCTCATTCATATTATATCTTGTTAAAGATATGTATTTATCATGTTTTACTAGACTCATTTATTTTTCCGCATATGTTTATAAACATATATTCCAAGGTTGTATGTCTTATTTCCAAATCTTACAAACAAAGTTTCATTCCCAACTAAAACTTAATTTAGGTGGAATGTAGTTGCCCATACAACATATAAGATAAAAATAATACTCCCACTAGCTTTCAGGAATACTTATGAGCTATCTTATTTTTATTTATTAAATCAAACATTGATTTAATATTAAACATAAGAATCATCTCATAGATGCATGCATATATCCATTCATGGATTCTTGCGTTTGTACATATTCAAAGATTATTTGAATTCATAAAACTACTTTGTATTACTTATCGTCCTCATAAAAGTAATTCCACAACAAAGAGTTATGACATTCATTGTCAAAATTTCATATCAATGAAACTAAGTATGACAATTATAATCTTTATACTTCTATTTAATGTATCTAGTAAAGAATATTCAATCATAGTTAATTGCTTAAATATGATTAATATTATTATCACTAGACATGCATTAAATATGTGTACAATATTGTCCATATGATTTCTACATAAAGATTTAAACCACTAGGGTTTCCATCCTTTGAAGCAAATCATCTTCATTAAGATAAACCAAGTATCTAAAGTTGATTATCTTTATGGACAGCATCTCTACATTCATAGTATGATTGATTTACCACAATTCAACATTTGGTAAATTCATTATTATGATTAACAGGCTTACCATGATCCTGTAACTCATATTCCTCAGCATATTAAATATCCTTACGGATCTATGAATGACAATTCCATCATATTAAGGTCTATCATTTTCATGTTTAGCCTCATCATGATATTTGCTAGTGCATTTTAGAAGATTATGTATTTTGTAATTCAATCTTTCAAGATCTAAACAAAACTCCCACTTGCCTTTAACAATTTAAAGATTACCTTTAAATAGTTTATCAAGTAGAGCAACAATACATTGTTCTCTTTTGGGATATTACAAAAACATTTGTGAGTTCCTAACATTAGTTTGTTACAACTCACTCTATAAGTAGTTTAACAAATTGAACTTCATTTATAAGACTTAATGTGATTCATCACATTCCATAAACAAATGGTGTCTTATCAATCTTCTAGGTTGGAGTCTTATTGAGTATATTCAATCTATACTCAATCTACTAACCTTGATAACTTTTGGAAGAAACTATAGTTATCTTGAATCAAACATGCCAATAGATTTTGATTCTTCTAACGAACATACCATAAAACTATGGTATTTCATTAGAATTAATATTGTAAGATAATCTAACAATATTTAAGATAACCATCTACTCTTTGGCTCATCTATTTACCAACAAAGTAAAACTTAATGGTACAATAGAATTACCAAGTCAATTGCATGTATTATAACACAAGTATTTTTGACCAAGTCAAAAGACATATCGATTATAATCCCACTATCGTTATAAGTCATTGATCAACTCATTGACTTCATGCATATGTCTTAAAACATAGCAAGTTAACGTCTTACTTTATATTGTAAGTCTTGTATTAAAAGACTTTATGTTTGTGACTTTACAAAATCATAAACATTTATAATAAAAGTAATTATGAACACCACCTCGGGTTTCAATTAATATTTCAAGTTAATATTTACTACATATATTTAAGTCATTCAACGAATACTTAAATTCAAAGTAGTATTAGATTACTTCATTTAATTATGTTATTCCATGAAATGTTCAACGAAGAAAGCGCAAAATCATCCATGCTCGTTCTCACGACACGTGGATATTTTACCTTGGGCTACAATCTAGTTCACGTTCTCACGTAACATAAATTGTAACTACAAGTGTTTCTTAAATATTGAATAACATAAATATTTAAAATAAAGTAGTCTTTGTTATCATCTTGACACATGTTCTTAATAAGGCAATCATACATATTTAAATGTATAATTCCTATTAGAACGTTACTCTCTTACCTTCAAGAGAATCAATTTAAATCATATTTATATGTGTTGTACCTTGCACACAATAAAGATTTCTCCCACTTGTGCATGGAACAACATCATGTAGCGAGATAAACAACACGATACACGTTCGTTTATTTGATTAATATGATTTGTGTCATAGATATAACAAGTAGATGTAGGACTATATTGATTAGTAAGGAAAGCACATGACAATCCTTGAAAACCATAAGTGCCTACAATTGGAAAGTAATTATCTTTGAAGATAATCGGGTTACTACAGGAAATAAGGCTTGTAGCTCCCTTTGAATTAGAAATCATTAAAACAACTTCTTATTCAAGAATGCAACACAAATGCTCCCCCTGAATCGACAACATTGTAAGTGTTGCATAACTAGTGAAACCAACTTGCTTGCTTTTACTTTCCTACACCTTTAAAGAACCATACGTAATCATTACTAAGGTACTAAAAGGTGTATTCTACTCTATGAATGATGGGTTATCCATCAATGTTATTAACTCGAAAAATTAGGTATGCAATTTCTTCCATAACAGGTCTACCATCCCCATACCGGTATGTAGCACCTTTAAAAGTTAAAGTAAACCAACTAGATAAATTAAGCTAGTTTTCCTTTTACCAATTTTCGCGGTAATTTGTCTAGCTTCTAATTTTGTAACTCATATACATGTTTTCCAGTTAACCAACATTCATGTGTGTTACAAAAAGATTCATTCACCTAATGAAGGTAATGAAATCTTTATGGAAAATATGACGTGCAATTCATTGCTATGAGTTACATTAGAATTTAGACAATTCAAAACGTTCCTATTATACCTTTCCCATTCATGAAAAGGAATAGAATTGAGTCTAATGCTTCTCCCATGGAAAAGAGACTTCGTTTGTCTTTTCGATAAATTATTCTCGATCAAACATTTGTTTGAAAGCGAATGGAGCAATTCTTGATCAAAGACTAAACTTTGTTTACTGGTTAAATGTTGCAATTATACATTCAAAAGAATTACAAAATTCAATTTTAGTATTTTCGATAATTAACCTTTTCAAGAAAATTAATTACCCATGGTTCATAAGCATATAACCATTTAATTTTCATTGAAAAACTAGGATCCAAATTGTCATAATCTCATCACATCAGTTGATCTGCTAGTAATGAACCTTATACAAAGTGGTAGAGCTTTTGCTCAATTGCCAATTTCAATTGCAATTCCTAGATTTATGGGATTTACATATAGCCAATTTCAATTGCCATGTAAACATGTTTTATCCCATCTTATGCCTTGAGTTGCCAGTTCTCACTACAAAACTCAATTAAGTTGTCCAACTTAAGCGCAAAATCGTCCATGCCCGTTCTCACGACACGTGGACATTTTACCCTTTGATTACGATCTAAGTCACGATCTCACGCAAATAAAAGGTAATCTTAGGTGTTTCCGTTTCGTTGGATGGCATATAACTTAAATTAAAGGGTAATAGTTTTGATGTTAAATCAAAATATGTACAAAGATGTCATGCATTCATCTTTGTAGCATAGTTTTATTAAAACATTTATATCTTGTTTTAATGTATAAGCTTTTCATCATCAAACTTTAATTGAGGTATTGGATTCACCAATCAAGGAATTTAGTGTTAATTATCATCCATTATACCGTACTTTTGCATAAGTGTAAACACTTAGTGTTTCGGATAATTACCACCAAGTGGCGCATGGAATTAAAACTAATTCGCCCTTAAGATGAGCTTGCACATTTAATGGCTTACTAAGTAGCTCCACTCGAACTTACGAGAGGCGAGAGGACTGTGCAGCGCTAAAGCACAACCTTAGACATCCTTTCGGTGTGTTGTGCGCACTTCTTTAAACCCTTTTATTAGTTCATTCTCATGGGTGAGCCGTTCGGTCATTTGTACCAAAGTCATCAATCAATTAAACGATTATGATTACTATTCTTAAAATACATGTTTCACCATTGTTTAGGTCGGTTTATTTTTCTTGTAAAATACCCTTGTTACAAAACACAAACAAGCAAGTATTTATAAAATAAACAAATAAACAATGAATGCATAACAAATAAAGGTCATGCATATCAAATAGCCACATGCAAACGGTTTAGATAAATCCTATTAATAACCAATTAATAATGATTGAGGTCTTCCCCAATTTTAGATCTATCAAAATTTAGTGTATATCACTTAAACAAGAAAGACATACAATAAAAGCAGATCCATGATAAAACATGCATGTAATTATCATGGACATAAAATTACACTTAACAATTAATGCAATTAAACAGAGTTACGCATATACACATAAAGTTGCATGCATCTTAGGGTTTCTAATCCAATTAAAACAATAGTTTACAAAACCCTAATTAGGGCACCAAAAAAACCCCTATAAAATTAGGGTTTAGGTTTGCAAACCCTAGATCTAAGCATACAAATAATAACACAACATGTTTATTTTATTTATGTGTTTGATAATTAATTACTTGTTATACAAGGCTCGTGATGCCCTTTGTTGAGTTTATGATATATAAAATACAATAAAACATAAAGACATCAAGAGTACACAGCGGAAGACTTAAGATCATAACAAATAAATTAATTAACTGAAAGTATGCGTAACGTACCTCTTGCGAATGTCAAATCCCTCGAGCAAAGCAAAACAACCCTCGAGCAAAGCAAAACAAAGAAGTACTTATTGGTGTAAGAATAATGTCTTACAACCACGTTCTTGTACACGAATTAACCAAACGAATCAGCGATTGCTAGATCTAACACAAGTCCTCGTTTAAGAAAAACGAAACCAAACTCCCTTACTATTGGGGTGTTCGGCCGAATATTAGACTAGAGAGAGGAGAGGAGAGATCTAGGGTTAATTCAATGCACAAGTGTATGAAACCCTAGAACCTAACCCTCCTTATATACTAGTAGGTAAACTTAGGGAACAAGTTAGGGAATTAGGCCTTGGAGAGGCCCTATGGCCGGCCACTATAGAAAGCCCAAAGCCAAACCCATAACTTTTCCAAGTTTTCCATTTCTAGTCCTTCTCTTTTCATTTAACGGTCGTTAGTCATTTTTCCGTTAAATACTTAACGATCGTTAACCGGACTTAATGTGCAATAATTAATCGTAAACATAAACATTAATTATTAACTTTAATTCTCATTCGCTAATGTGTGCAATCCCGTGGTCACGAGTTCGAATCCGGACATTCACATGTTTGTAAATATATACATTTCCAACACTGTAAAGTATGTCCATGTCATGATACTTGTTTTGGCCCTAGGTTATAATCTCAAAACTTAAAAGAGTACTTATGTTAACATCTTATATTAAATGGCTTCGATAACGTAGTCAAATGTTTTATTGGCTTCTAAAATATGTGTTCCTTACTAACTTGTGTGAAGTAAAAAAATTAAAATGGTCTCCACCAAAACATGTTTTCAAGTATCAAAATAAAAGAAAAAAGTTAAAGTTCATATGAGTTTTCGGATTTCACAACATACACTAGATATATTTTTCAACGATGGATGTTGTGATACTCGAATACATAATACTATTATCAACACATGTGTTTGGGTAAACTGTAAAGTATGTCCATGTCATGATACTTGTTTTGGCCCTACGTTATAATCTCAAAAACTTAAAAGAGTACTTATGTTAACATCTTATATTAAATGGCTTTGATAACGTAGTCAAATGTTTTTATTGGCTTCTAAAATATGTGTTCCTTACTAACTTGTGTGAAGTAAAAAAATTAAAATGGTCTCCACCAAAACATGTTTTCAAGTATCAAAATAAAAGAAAAAAAGTTAAAAGTTCATATGAGTTTTCGGATTTCACAAGATACACTAGATATATTTTTCAACCTGATGGATGTTGTGATACTCGAATACATAATACTATTATCAACACATGTGTTTGGGTAAACTGTAAAGTATGTCCATGTCATGATACTTGTTTTGGCCCTAGGTTATAATCTCAAAAACTTAAAAGAGTACTTATGTTAACATCTTATATTAAATGGCTTCGATAACGTAGTCAAATGTTTTTATTGGCTTCTAAAATATGTGTTCCTTACTAACTTGTGTGAAGTAAAAAAATTAAAATGGTCTCCACCAAACATGTTTTCAAGTATCAAAATAAAAGAAAAAAGTTAAAAGTTCATATGAGTTTTGGATTTCACAATATACACTAGATATATTTTCAACCCGATGGATGTTGTGATACTCGAATACATAATACTATTATCAACACATGTGTTTGGGTAAACTGTAAAGTATGTCCATGTCATGATACTTGTTTTGGCCCTAGGTTATAATCTCAAAACTTAAAGAGTACTTATGTTAACATCTTATATTAAATGGCTTCGATAACGTAGTCAAATGTTTTATTGGCTTCTAAAATATGTGTTCCTTACTAACTTGTGTGAAGTAAAAATTAAAATGGTCTCCACCAAAACATGTTTTCAAGTATCAAAATAAAAGAAAAAAAGTTAAAAGTTCATATGAGTTTTCGGATTTCACAATATACACTAGATATATTTTTCAACCTGATGGATGTTGTGATACTCGAATACATAATACTATTATCAACACATGTGTTTGGGTAAACTGTAAAGTATGTCCATGTCATGATACTTGTTTTGGCCCTAGGTTATAATCTCAAAAACTTAAAAGAGTACTTATGTTAACATCTTATATTAAATGGCTTCGATAACGTAGTCAAATATTTTTATTGGCTTCTAAAATATGTGTTCCTTACTAACTTGTGTGAAGAAAAAAATTAAAATGGTCTCCACCAAAACATGTTTTCAAGTATCAAAATAAAAGAAAAAAGTTAAGAGTTCATATGAGTTTTGGTTCACAAGATACACTAGATATATTTTCAACACGATGGATGTTGTGATACTCGAATACATAATACTATTATCAACACATGTGTTTGGGTAAACTGTAAAGTATGTCCATGTCATGATACTTGTTTTGGCCCTAGGTTATAATCTCAAAAACTTAAAAGAGTACTTATGTTAACATCTTATATTAAGTGGCTTTGATAACGTAGTCAAATGTTTTTATTGGCTTCTAAAATATGTGTTCCTTACTAACTTGTGTGAAGTAAAAAAATTAAAATAGTCTCCACCAAAACATGTTTTCAAGTATCAAAATAAAGAATAAAAGTTAAGAGTTCATATGAGTTTTCGGATTTCACAGGATACACTATATATATTTTTCAACCTGATGGATGTTGTGATACTCGAATACATAATACTAGTATGGGCTAATAACCTTTTAAATTATTATACTTGTCAAGAATGGCAGTTCTGCGTAGCGAACTAAAAAAATAACTCTTTTGGACATTAAAGTTGACATTTTGTCTTTCTTTAAGTATTATGACCATATTATGACCATTTTACCTTTCGAAAAATATTTCAAAAACAAAAAAAAAAAATTAAAAAAATTTGAAATTTCAAAAAAGTATTTGAAAAAAAATTCAAAAACAATATTTTGGAAAAAAAATTTCGAAAAAAAGTATTTTGAAAAAAAATTTAGAAAGGGTAAAATGGTCATAATATGGTCATAATACTTAAAGAAAGACAAAAATGTCAACTTTAATGTCTAAAAGAGTTATTTTTTTAGTTCACTACGCAGAACTGCTATTCTTGACAAGTATAATGCCTTAAAAGGTTATTAACCCTACTATTATCAACACATTTAACACACATACACTTCTCGTATATAACTAACCAACAACTTCTTTCTTCTCCCTATGTGAGATAGAGATAAAAGGTTGGAAAATGAGCTTAAAGATGTACGTTTTGTAATCAACTTACGTTTGTTATTTGTAGAGATGAAAAACGTTGTGGTAACATTATGAAAAATCATTTTTAATAAACCGAGCTCTAAATTTTTAGATAGATGGAAAATAGACAGTGATGTTTAAATATGGAAAGTCCCACAAACAAAATGTGTGAGATTCCTTAATTGGTTAGTTTACTTCACTTCCATTTGCTTAAACTACTTTTTGACTATATGTTCTAAGAACACACAGTGGCTTAAATTACGTGAACAAAAACGGACAACCACAATATCATCACAAGACAAAGATTTCTTTTATTTCTGATTGATTTCCTGGTTTAATCTGTTCATTTCTTCTTTTCAAGTCATCAAGTGTGGCTCCTCTTAAGATTATAGCTCGTAAGCTATACAATATTTGTTGGAGGTTGTGGCCGGGACTTTTGAAATCCTTCGACAACGTGTAGGACAAACATGCTTATCAAATGAACACTTATGTCAAAATCTGAAAATAAGTAGGCAAGCAATCCTTTATCATATCTGAGTTTGATAACGTTATCCATATGCTTTTATTGCTCGGTGTGAATTGCTTTTCAAGTAGAAACGGTATACACAAGCTGAATGAATTACGTGTTAAGTTGTTCGGACTCAGAGAAGTATTTTTGGTAAAGGGATTACCCGGTAAAATATATTAACCAAAAACCATGAAGTACCTTTGGAATGTGACGACGTGTCACATTAACCTCAAGCGACGCTTGAACAACCAACTAACTCCGACCAATGACGGGACACTCGAGAGAAGTATTTCTATATTATGAAACTTGTTTTGTTTGTTTGGGCCCTAGGTTAATATCTCAAGTATTTAAAAAAGAGTACTTGTGTTAACATCCTTTATTAAGAAGCTAGACAATCTTCATCTTTTTCTTTTTTTCCCAAAGGCTTAAAGCCCAATAGTTGGGCCTATGTCTAGTAGCATCTTCATCCTTTTTCTTTTTTCACAGGCTTGTAGAAAATATTTTGGAATATAGAGCATCTAATTAAAAATCAAAGCGGTTCCACGTTATGTTTAGAGTATAGAAACAAAACTAAAAAATGAACAAAAAGTCAAGACTTATGCCAAACTTGCCTAAAGTTGTGGTCAAGACTCTTATATATCATTGGTTGGAGTAAAGCTCAATTGGTTCCGAATGAGAGGACTTCTAAAATCTCTAGTTATTCAATAATTCAAAAAATATTTGTACTTTTAACTCGAGGGTATGGCATATGGGTATAGAAATCCTTGAATGCTCAAAGTCGATAAGTAGTGGGATAAAATGTTATAAAAGGTGTTGAAAGAAACATGTCTTGGAACTCCAGATTGAATTTTAGAAGCAAAGTAGTTTATGTGTTTGGAGCAGGAATCATATACATTTTTGGACGATAACATGAAAGTATATATTGTTATTGCTCTAAAAATGAAAGATTGCAAATGTTTAAGGATTGATCTAAAACAACACGTGATTTTACCAAGAACAAGGGTTAACTTTACCTATTTAAAACCATTCGTGAAGAAATCGTATACATCGCTCAAGGTTGTGTAGCAAACTCATTATTCCGTCAATGAATGCTCAATAGAGTGTTTATTGGATTGTTAAATTCCAAATCAATGCATACTACGAAGAAACATCTAAACATCAGAGAAGTTAAAAAAGAAAAATTAAAAAAGCAAGTATCATCAATATATAGTGATCCATCCCATATAAAACTTATGTGGATTTGTGCAATAAAGCCTACGACATCACATTTTAAACAAGCACAAACATTTCTCACCTCCATATTTTGGTTCAAGTGTAATACTCGATGCGTCTTTGAACCGTCAAGTCAAACAGACTTAAACCGCTCGAACACAAATGCAATGAAGTCTGGAGAATAGATTGAATTCGGGTCGTTTAGTCCCAGGAGACTCAATGGTGTGTTAAACAAACTCAGATGATGGAATGATCACTAAGGATAGTGATCGTAAAGGTTTTGATTAGAAATATTACACTCTTGATTGATTTGGAATAGAATTGAGACTGATTTGGAAAGCACAACAATCGGATCAAAGAAACGTAAGCGTAAGTTTTAAAACTACGCAGACGCACAAAATAAAAAGTGAAAACTAAGAGATAAAATGCCTAAAAATATGAAAATAACATTTTGGAATCCTAAAAATAAAAGAAAATTATTAGAAAAAGAAAATTATTTTTAACACTATTTAATTAATTATTATTAATTAAAAACTAATTTAACTATTTAATAAATACTCTAAAATAGAAGAAAATAGGAAATAAGGCTAGAAAAATAAACTTATGATTCTGAAAAATCTAAAATACTATAAAACTAATTTTAAAACTAAAAATATATTTTTCACACTTTTTATTTAATTATTACTAATTAATAACTATTTTAAATACACTTAATTACTAGAAAATATAAAATAAACTTGGAAAAATAAAATTTTAATTTGGAAAAATCTAAAATATGATAAAACTAATTTTAAAACAGAAAATATATTTTTTTATGCTTTTTAATTATTTATTACTAATTATTTATTATTTATTAACTATTTATAATTATAATAAATACTAAACAGAAAAGGAAAAATATGAAACTTTTTCTAAAAATACTTTATGATAACAGAAAACTAAGAAAAATAGAAAAACAAGATTTGCTTATTAAAAAGATGAAAAGAAAAATCAAAAAGCTAAAAAATATTAAATAAACGCTATCACTATTTTTATATTGATGTTTTTCTGAATTTTCTTTTTGAAAACTACTTATATACTAATAATATGAAACTTTAATAAAGACAAAAATTTACAAAACACAAATAAGCTGATTTGATGGCTTATGAATCCAACAGTGGCTAAACTAGCTTATTTGGGTTTAATAAGCTCAAACAAGCTTGTAATTGAAACAAAAGCTCAAAATGGATTCAAACAAGCTAAATGAACGAAATGAGGCTAAGATATCTAAAGAAGCACTCTAAAAGCTAAGAACAAACAAATAAGCACTAGGCTTAAAACACGAAATGGGACAATCTATAAGCTCTTAGCGACCCTAGCTAATAAGCTCAAAAGTGAAAAACAAACTTGACAATCCAAGAGGACCAGATTGGCTTTCCAAAGAACTAGAGAACTCAAGATTTGAAGCACTAACAAGCTCAATGCAAGCTTATCAATTTGGTACCAATTTACGTACGAGACGGATATGGAACAAGTGTCCACAAAAGCAGTGGAAAAAGCACTCAAAAGTGAGAAACAAAGAATTAGCATTTTGTATTTTTATTCACCAACCAAACTTTAATACCCCAAGAGATTATAAGTTGAATCTATTTAATAAACCCATAGTGAAAATATCTTTTTATTCAAAACGACCTTACGAAATTTTGACTTTTGAGAACAACTACAAAGTTGACCAAAGTTAACTTTGATCGATCTAAAGTACTTAATATGTTGTTTTAAGGTGTAATGAGACTAACTTGAGCAAGATTAACCACTTGCTAACACAAAATCAAGATCATTATCCTAAAAAATCCAACAGTAGCACCTAAGATATGATTAATGAAATTTTGACTTTTGTGCTTATGAGAACTTGTTTCTTGGTCGAGATGAGTTGTTTAAACCAAATTAGACATATTTCCAACAAGACCAAAGACCAAAGTACCTTTGAACACCATAAACCAAACACCCCTTTATGTTAAGCGTTATGAAGTTTTACAAAGTAACTTACAATTGTAAACCATAAACTTGAGTTCGGACCTTATATTATCACTTATTATGACTAATGAAGCCTAAAACAACAATCAAAATAACATCAAACTAAGAAATGATGATTATGCCATTTCAACGTTAAAACCAAATTTTGCAAACTATAAATTGAAGAGAACAAGCTATTGATTTTAAAGCTTAAATACACTATATTATAACTAGTTATCACAAAGAAAGCAAATTGAAGCTAATTAACAACTAGAACAATGAAATGCCAAATTGGTCAAAAGTGCTTACACAAGCTTCCAAGCTCAAAATTGAGATTAGGAACCAATGAACACCCTATAAACACCAATAAGCTACTACCCAAGGCCATCCACTATATACCTTGCTCCAAATTGTGAACACTTCCATGGAACCCTTTTTTATTTTCACTATTTAATTGGTATTTTTGACCTTTTGAAGCTAAACTGAATTTTAATGTTTCTAATAGCTTATAAAAGCTATATGGGAGCTTATGTGACCTATTTCAATCCATATAATCAACTTATAACAAAATTTGATTCACATGAGATTTTGAAATCTTAAAATGCATAAACTGAAATTAAAGCTTGAAACTTGAAATTGCTTATTAAAAAGGATTCTAGTACACTTGAGATACTTAAACAAAGCACTTGTAAATGAAAACATACACTTTAAAAGCTTAGATAAAAAAAACGACTAAGACATAATTTAAATTACACTAGATATCTGATACAATGCCTTTTTTCTCTCTCTTTATAGACTTTAAGCACTCCTTGATGTACTCTGAATGTTTCCCACCACTTTTGAGCCATTGGATTGGCTAGAACCATCATATCCGTCCATTTGTGATTTTGGCGCCATTTTTCCATTTAGCAGGTTTTAGCTTTAATGAGGATTTGGTTGAGTCAATTAAGAGTATTTGGAGTGTAGAGGAGGTGGAGGGACATGGAATGGGAGGGTTGAAAATGTGGTGAAAACCACTCGGTTTTGAATATCGGTTGGGAAGAGATAGAGCTCTGATGAGCTCGGTTTTTGCTGCGTTTCTCTGGGTTTGACTTTCATTGACCGAGCTTTAATAACACAGGGGGGGTCAAAATGGTATTGGCTGGGGTTCTTTTTGCAATTTGACCTGGGGCTCAAGGTGCAAGGGTCAAAGGTCAAGGGCTTGGATATTGGACTTGGATTTTGGGCTTGAGATTGGGCTTTGGATATTATAAGGATCCGGTTTGGTTTATTTAAGGACAAGGACCAAAAGTGTAATTCGACCAAACTTCAAGGACTAAAAGTGAAATTTTTCCAATGCTCTCATAAGGACCAAACTTGACAACTTTTGATAGAACAAGGGCCCTTTTGCATAAAATCCATTTTAAAGGTCCAAGGACTAATTTTGTAATTTTCAAAGTTTGAGGACCTTTCTTGCCAATTGACCAAAGAATCATTCAAGGATCATTTTAAACAACTTAGAATACTTTAGGGACCTTGAATGATAAATTTCCACAATTTTGAATTTCAGGACTAGATTTGACAACTTTTAAAACTTGGGGACTAAAGCGCCAATTTTGCAAACTTGATACATTTTTCATCCGATTTTGATATTTTGCATTTACAACACATAAAACACTGATTTGTGATATTTTGATCATTTTGATGTGTTTCGAGTGTTTTCGAGATGATTTTGCGGTTTAGATTATGTAAAATGATGAGTATTTAGACACTCATCAATCCCCCATCGAGATATTGCTAGTCCCTAGCAATGATTTGAAAAACTTGATGGATTTTATCTCTTTACCAAAAGCCATCACTTACGGAGTAGCCAATTGTTTTGATTCAAGTAAGAACCTTGGTACAACGATAACCAGATGATTTATTGGCAAATCATAAACCATATAACGGATTTGATGTGTCTTTACCGAAGCCGTACCTTACGGACTAGCCAACTCTTAGATAAATTATCGGATTATCTTTGGTGAGTGAATACCAATTATGGATTTTCCCTTGCCTTTACCACAAGCCATAACCTTGCGGGCTAGCCAACTCATTATCTTTTGAGGATGATGGGGAGTTGAGGAACCATACAATTTTGGGCAAATTGCAAGCCATATAAGCGGATTTGAGAAATCTTTACCAAGAGCCGTTTGCTCTGGATTAGCCAATCCTTTTGTTTATTAGACAAGGCGGATCGATAACCTAATGAGAAAGTGTAAAACACTTACTCCAAAAAAATTTTGGCCAAAAAGGGGAATTGGGTAGATAATATATGAAATTCGTGAGAATTCCCCCCCACTTAGAAATGAATATTGCCTCAATATTCAAAGTACCGCGGTTATGCGAAACAAAAAACGTAAAAGGAAATACTACGGCCATTATTTAGAAAGATTTTTTTTTTTTTTTTTTTTTTTTTTTTTTAGAGAATGAGAATATACAACGATGTGGGAAACTCCCCACACTAGGGTGGTAGAAAGGGGTAAGAAGGCAATTATGGGTGAAAACCCATATGGTGCGTGCTAATGTTTTTGATTACCGAGTCACTAGCTTGACTCGATCCCGCATTCATTGGTTCATGGGGAATGTTTGTAAATCCGGACAACCACGGGGAATGTCCTCTCCAAAGTAATGCTTAACTCGATGACCATTCACTTTAAAATTAGGACCATCGGGTTGAGATAACTCAACGGTACCATAAGGATAAACCTTAGCAATAGTGAATGGGCGGACCAACGGGACTTGAGCTTTCGAGAAAATCTTCAATCTGGAATTGAAAAGAAGGACTCGATCACCAACGTTGAAAACGCGGTTCTTGATTTTAGAGTCATGAATCTTCTTTGTCTTTTGTTTATAGATTAAAGAGTTCTCGTAAGCTTGATCACGAAGTTCATTTAGTTCATTCATTTGAACTTTTCTATGATCACCCCGTCTGTCGTATATCGAAGTTCGCATGTTTTAAGGCCCGATAAGCCTTGTGCTCTAACTCAATCGGAAGATGACATGCCTTTCCGTACACTAGCTTGTATGGAGTACACCCAATAGGTGTTTTGTAAGTGTCACGGAAGGCCCAGTGCGTCATCAAGCTTATCCGACCGGGATGCATGATTTTCGCCTACTGTCCTTTCAAGAATCCTTTTTATACCACGGTTTGAAACCTCCACCGCCCACTTGTTTGGGGTGGTATGCGATGAGAGGCGGTGGGTAACACCATACTTTGCATGACTCTTTCAAATTGGTCATTGCAAAATGTGTACCACGATCACCGATTATCGCTCTCGGAGTTCCAAACACGGCAAACAGAGATTTCAAAACTTCACAACAACTCGGGCATCATTGGTGGGTAAAGCTTTTGCTTCAACCCATTTTGACGAGATAGTCAACGACCACTAGTATGTACTTGTTACCACGAGAAGATGGAAATGGCCCCATAAAATCAATACCCCATATGTCAAATATCTCACAAACTTGAATGGCATTTTGTGGCATTTCATTCCTTTGAGATATATTTCCATGACGTTGACAAGCGTCACGGTTTTGACATAATCGTGGGCATCCTTATAGATTGTGGGCCAATAGAACCGGAATCAAACACCTTTTGGCGGTGTAGTTTGGACTATGATGGCCCCGTTGGGTCCGGCATGGCAAGTCGTGAGAATATCAATAGCTTCGTCCATAAACACACCGTCGGATGACTTGATCCGCACAGATTTTGAACAAGAAAGGGTCGTCCCAGAAATAGTGTTTAACATCCTTGAAGAATTTATTCTTCTGCTGGGTCGACATTCCTTTCACAATGAAGTTTCCGCATGGTAATTTGCAAAGTCGACAAACCATGGGGTGGTAGAATTTCCACGAAAAGAAACCGCATTGAGTGTCTCGAGAGGAAATGTTTCATTAATTTCCTTTTCTCGAAAACATCTTGGTGAGGGTTTTCTAATGCAGACAGATGATCGACCGCTAGATTCTCGGCTCCTTTTTATCACGTATAATGATATCAAATTCTTGGAGGAGGAGAATCCAGCGAAGCAATCTCGGCTTTGCATCTTGTTTTGCAAAGAGGTATTTGAGAGCCGAGTGATCCGTATACACTACGCATTTGGTTAAGATTAAATATGGCGAAACTTCTCAAAAGCATACACCACGGCTAATAACTCTTTTACGTGGTGGTGTAATGAGTCGAGCTTGGTCATAGTTTTGCTTGCGTAGTGAATAGGTGAAAATGCTTGTTTCTTCGTTGCCCTAGGATTTGCACCGATAGCAAAATCACTT
Organism: Chrysanthemum lavandulifolium; assembly: GCA_022545495.1. Taxonomy (NCBI): domain Eukaryota; kingdom Viridiplantae; phylum Streptophyta; class Magnoliopsida; order Asterales; family Asteraceae; genus Chrysanthemum; species Chrysanthemum lavandulifolium. Next base: position 269,525,981 of record CM040241.1, read on the forward strand.
GCATCGCACATGAGCTCAAAAGGCAAGTCCCGATCGAGAACAGCGAGAATGGGTGCTTGAAGAAGCTTTTTCTTCAATGTTTCAAAAGCTATGATGCACTCGGGGAGAAGATAAAAGAGCATCCTTTTCAAGAAGATGGGTCATAGGTAGGCGATTTTGGAAAAATCTTGTATGAATCTCGATAGAAACCGGCATGACCTAAAAACTCCTAATACCCTTGACGGTAGTAGGATGAGGCGACTTAGCAATAACATCAACTTTTGCTCTATCTACCTCAATCCCATTCTTTGAAATCTTATGGCCAAGGACAATGCCTTCTTTGACCATAAAGTGACTTTTCTCCCGTTTAGACAAAGATTGGTGTCTTCACACCTTTGAAGCATTTTATCCAAATGGAGAGACATGATTGAAAAGAATCCCCAATGACCGAGAAGTCATCCATAAACACTTCCATTGTTTCCCGATCATGTCGTGGAATATGGCCATCATACATCGTTGGAGCGTGCGGGAGCATTACATAAGCCAAAAGGCATACGTTTGTAGGCAAAAGTCCGTATGGGCAAGTGAATGTGGTCTTCTCTTGATCACGTGGATCAATAGGGATCTGAAAGTAACCGAGAAACCATCAAGGAAGCAATAGTACTCATTCCATGCTAATCTCTCAAGCATCGGTCCATGAAGGGTAGAGGAAAATGGTCTTTACGGGTGGCGTCATTCAACTTACGATAGTCAATGCAAACACGCCATCCGTCACCAATCGAGTTGGAATTAACTCGTTATCTTCATTTGTGATATGATAATGCCACCCTTTTTGAACACAATGAATTGGGGTGACCCAAGGACTGCATCGAGATCGGGTAAATCAATCACGCATCAAGAAGTTTGATAATCTCTTGTTTGATAACATCATGAATTTTGGATTCACTCGTCTCGATGTTGAGCTGCGGGTTTGAAGTCATCCTCCATCAAGATTTTATGGGTACAAAACTCGGGGTTGATACCCTTAATGTCGGAGAGTTTCCAAGCAATTGCTTGCTTGTGTGACTTCAAGATTTTAATGAGAGCGACTTTTCATCTTTACTCAAATCTCGAGCAATAATGACGGGTAATTTATCATCACCTTCAAGGAATGCATACTCGAGATGAGGAGGTAAGTCCTTAAGCTCAACCTCGGAAATTCATTGGTTTTCTCAGTGATTTGACTTCCTTGTTATGAAGTTTGATGGGAGGAGAGGAAGAGAAGTGTCAGTTGACAATTTCTCAAGAAGAATATCTCCTCAGTTAATCTCATTTTGATTAATCTCAAGCGGGATTGAATCACTAGGATGAGGGGTTGATGATGGATCATCATTGAGCAACTTCTCAATAAGAAGTATGTCCCCTCAATATCAATTGGGCGTGATCAATTTCCCAGTGCAGAATCACTAGCCAAGTATGCTTCAATTTCATCTAAGATGAAGTCGCTTCCTCAAGCGGAGTGAGCGAAGGAGTAAATTGGCTATGATAGGTCGAGAAGATGTGGTGGAATCCCCACTCACGAATTATGAGCATAACCAAGAACTTCTTGAGTACTCTTGAAGCAACATCGATGATATCTATTCGGTTAACCGATTCGGAATCATAGTTTGCGGAGTACCTCGAAGTTTGGTCAAGGTTGAAGGTGACGACTTCGTTACCAACACGCAATGTGATTTCTTGCTCAAATACATCTATGAGAGCACGGCCCGTTCTCGGAATCCTCGACCAACAATGAGAGGAACCCGATGATCGGCATCAAAATCAACAACCACGAAGTCGGTGGGAAATGGAACTTTCCTACTTTCACAAATCGTCCTCGGCAATGCCAAGAGGACGGGATATGGAAACGATCCAAGCTCGAGAGTCATGCATGTAGGAGTGAGTTAGGAAGAAAGTTTCTTCCATCTTGAATATGGCATAAGGTTTATGCTTGCTCCAAGATCTGCTAGGGCAAAGCATTCAACCATTCACAGGAATACACAAGGTAAGAGAAATTTCCGGGATCCCAAGCTTTTCAGGAAGCTTCTTGAATAAGCTCTTGGCGAGTTCTCGTTAAGAGGAGTCTTAGCCAATTCAAATAGCTTTTCCTTATTGCTTAACATGTGTTTGAGAGTTGATGCAAACTTGGGCATCGGCATGATAGCATCCATAAAGCTTATGTCAAAGTGTAACTCTTGGAAAATTTGGAAAAATTTATCCATTTGATGACTAGCTTTCTCATGAGCTTTGCTCATTCAAGCGTGATGGGTAAGGAATAGAAGATTTGGTTGTTTCTCAATAGGAGCTATAGGAGGTTAAAAACAACTCCTTGATTTGACTTAGGTTTCGGACCACACGAGGTTGGACTACCAGAAGGTAGGGCGTGTCTTGATGCCGTGGGCTTGAATAATGCACTTTGTCCGTTGTTTCCTTGGTAACTTGACTCATTGCTACAGGAGGAGGTGGCATAGGAGTCGTGGGTCCATTGTGTTTGGAGGTTCACTTGTCCACTACCTTAGGGAGAGAAGAGGAAGAAGAGGTAGTAGGAGCAGCGAGGTCCGGTGTATGAAACACCACTTGGGTTGTGATCGCCTTGGCATCGCCCCTCGGGTTAGCGATCGTGTTGCTCGGTAAAGTACACGAGCAGGGTCGATCATTTAAAGACTTCTTGGATCGACAATCGGTGACCAACAACCGGTTCATTTCATCTTGGGATTTCATAAGCGCTTGATAACTCATCGATGATGGTCTGGAGGAGTAATGTGGGAGGAGCCGGAGGGACAATTTGAGGCCGTATGTTTTGATTATAGCCAAAATTCCCTTGATTAGGATTCATATTCCCATGAAATTGATTCCCTCGATTGAAATTGTTTTGATGAGGGTTTCCTTGATGTTGGAAACCTTGATTGGGTCCAGGATAGAAATTACCTTGGTTTTGATAACCTTGGTTCATTCTTGGTTGGTTCGATTCGGTTTTGCATGTTATGGTTTGGATTGAAAGCGGGTGGTGCACGATTAGTGTTAGCGGTAGTGTGGTTCATTTTGAGGGCGGTATTGATTACCTCCTTCTTGTGAACTACCGGCTAGAGCATTTGCTTCAAAGGACTACCATCGGTGGCGGTACAATTGTAGTAAGCGTGAGGACCACCACAAGTGACACAACTCTCAACTTTCTTCACTTGACATGTGTTGGTGGTGAGTGAAGGAGACTTTCTTCGGTTAGCAAGAACCAAAGCTCGAACAATGTCGTGAGTTTATCAATCTTAGCATCGGTGCTAGATGTACTCACTGGGGATGAAGAAGAAGAAGGTCCGGCATTAGGCGATATGTCTTAGCTACGAAAGGACGGACACGAGATTTGTTCTCAATGATCCGCAAGGCCTCTTTGGTGGTCTTGCTCAAGAAATACCTCCCGGAGGCATTCAAAGAATCTTGATTGGCACGATTGAGACCATTGTAGAAAGTATCCATTTGCATTAACTCGGTAAAACCGTGATGCGGACACTTGAAGCAACTCTTTATAACGATCCCATGCCTCCCGAATGATTCATCAAATCTCGAGAAAATTTCATTATCTCATTCTTAAGACTTGTGGTTCGGGATGGAGGATAGAATTCGTTAACAAACTTGGTGACAAGATCTTCCCATGTCTCTATAGAACGAGGGGTTGTTTCTCGAGCCAATTCGGGCTTGTCCTACAGAAAATGGGAGCAGAAGAAGCTTGATAGCTTCGTGTGGGACATTCTTATACTTGATGGTAGATGCTATCTTGTTAAACCATCGAATGTGTGCATGAGGATCATCCGCTTAAAACCATAGAATTGGCTTTGGGTTACTAGATTGAGCAACCCGGTTTGAGCTCGAAAGTGTCGACCACGATGGTTGGAACAACAATGGCATCTCCGTAACCCTCGATGGGTGCTTGGAGAAGCTCGTTCATGGGTTTGTCTTACGCCATTTCGACGGAGGTGGTGGTGGTAGGCGTTCCTCGATCACGGTGAAGGAGTGACGTCCTCTACGTCTGCGAGGAATGTTTCCAAGTTCGAAAGTGGGCTTGTAGAGGCTGGAAGAGCAGTGCGCATGCACTATGTATAAAATCAATTTTCAAAACAAATGAGGCAAAACACAAGTGAACTTAACCAATAATCACAAATGAAATGGCTTCTTTGAAAAAGGTACACCAAATCACAAGTGACACAAAGGCAAGTTTTAAATCGATGTTCGGGAACTTATTAATGGTCGCACCCCAGTTAGGTAGTGCCTTTGCCTTGATTTGCGGTGGTTGATTTTATGTATAATTTAAGTACCACCGAAAAGGCGTAGGTAAGATTTGTGCGGATGGGTTTAAAACTTTTGGACAATATTTTTGTTATCGTCCGTTTAACCAAATCGTATCTCTTCAAGAATCACCTTAAAGAGAATACAAAATAGAAAACGTTCGATTGTTTTGTTGTTTTATATCTTTTGGAGTTTTAACACTTTAGGAAAAGTGTTAATGACTTTTGATTTTCTTATATCTTTACAAAACTTTTACAAATGGTGGGTATGTGCAACAATGGATACGAAAATGGCTAAACACACGCTAAAGCCTCCCGGCGTGGCGTAAAATTTGATTGGTTTGAACCGTCAAGTCAAACAGACTTAAAGCGCTCGAACACAAATGCACTAAAGTCTTGGAGAATAGATTGAATTCCGGGTCGTTTAGTCCCAATGAGACTCAATGGTGTGTTAAACAAACTCGGATGATGGAATGATCACTAAGGATAGTGATCGTAAAGGTTTGATTAGAAATATTACACTCTTGATTGATTTGGAATAGAATTGAGTACATATTTGGAAAGCACAACAATCGGATCAAAGAAAGCGTAAGCGTAAGTTTTAAAACTACGTGACGCACAAAATAAAAAGTGAAAACTAAGAGATAAAATGCCTAAAAATATGAAAATAACATTTTGGAATCCTAAAAATAAAAGAAAATTATTAGAAAAAGAAAATTATTTTAACACTATTTAATTAATTATTATTAATTAAAAACTAATTTAACTATTTAATAAATACTCTAAAATAGAAGAAAATAGGAAATAAGGCTAGAAAAATAAACTTATGATTCGAAAAATCTAAAATACTATAAAACTAATTTTAAAACTAAAAATATATTTTTCACACTTTTTATTTAATTATTACTAATTAATAACTATTTTAAATACACTTAATTACTAATAAAATTTTAATTTGGAAAAATCTAAAATATGATAAAACTAATTTTAAAACAGAAAATATATTTTTTTATGCTTTTTAATTATTTATTACTAATTATTTATTATTTATTAACTATTTATAATTATAATAAATACTAAACAGAAAAGGAAAAATATGAAACTTTTTCTAAAAATACTTTATGATAACAGAAAACTAAGAAAAATAGAAAAACAAGATTTGCTTATTAAAAAGATGAAAAAAAAATCAAAAAGCTAAAAAATATTAAATAAACGCTATCACTATTTTTATATTGATGTTTTTCTGAATTTTCTTTTTGAAAACTACTTATATACTAATAATATGAAACTTTAATAAAGACAAAAAATTTACAAAACACAAATAAGCTGATTTGATGGCTTATGAATCCAACAGTGGCTAAACTAGCTTATTTGGGTGTAATAAGCTCAAACAAGCTTGTACACTGAAACAAAAGCTCAAAATGGATTCAAACAAGCTAAATGAACAGAAATGAGGCTAAGATATCTAAAGAAGCACTCTAAAAAGCTAAGAACAAACAAATAAGCACTAGGCTTAAAACACAGAAATGGGACAATCTATAAGCTCTTAGCAGCCCTAGCTAATAAGCTCAAAAGTGAAAAAACAAACTTGACAATCCAAGAGGACCAGATTGGCTTTCCAAAGAACTAGAGAACTCAAGATTTGAAGCACTAACAAGCTCAATGCAAGCTTATCAATTTGGTACCAATTTCTGTGCACAGGACAGATATGCAGACAAGGTGTCCACAAAAAGCTAACTAAAAAGCACTCAAAAAGCTGAGAAACCAAGAATTAGCATTTTTTAATTTTATTCACCAACCAAACTTTAATACACCAAGAGATTATAAGCTGAATCTATTTAATAAACCCACAGTGAAAATATCTTTTTTATTCAAAAACGACCTTCTGAAATTTTGACTTTTTGAGAACAACTACAAAGTTGACCAAAGTTAACTTTGATCTGATCTAAAGTACTTAATATGTTGTTTTAAGGTGTAATGAGACTAACTTGAGCAAGATTAACCACTTGCTAACACAAAATCAAGATCATTATCCTAAAAAATCCAACGATAGCACCTAAGATATGATTAATGAAATTTTGACTTTTGTGCTTATGAGAACTTGTTTCTTGGTGATGAGATGAGTTGTTTAAACACGGTTAGACATATTTCCAACAAGACCAAAGACCAAAGTACCTTTGAACACCATAAACCAAACACCCCTTTATGTTAACTGTTATGAAGTTTTTACAAAGTAACTTACAATTGTAAACCATAAACTTGAGTTCAGACCTTATATTATCACTTATTATGACTAATGAAGCCTAAAACAACAATCAAAATAACATCAAACTCAGAAATGATGATTATGCCATTTCAACTGTTAAAACCAAATTTTTGCAAACTATAAATTGAAGAGAACAAGCTATTGATTTTAAAGCTTAAACACACTATATTATAACTAGTTATCACAAAAAAGCGAAATTGAAGCTAATTAACAACTAGAACAATGAAATGCCAAATTGGTCAAAGTGCTTACACAAGCTTCCAAGCTCAAAATTGAGATTCGGAACCAATGACACCCTATAAGCACCAATAAGCTACTAACCCAAGGCCATCCACTATATACCTGCTCCAAATTGTGAACACTTCCATGGAACCCTTTTTATTTTTCACTATTTAATTGGTATTTTTGTAATTTTGACCTTTTGAAGCTAAAGCTGAATTTTAATGTTTCTAATAGCTTATAAAAGCTATATGGGAGCTTATGTGACCTATTTCAATCCATATAATCAACTTATAACAACATTTGATTCACATGAGATTTTGAAATCTTAAAATGCATAAAGCGAAATTAAAGCTTGAAACTTGAAATTGCTTATTAAAAGGATTCTAGTACACTTGAGATACTTAAACAAAGCACTTGTAAATGAAAACATACACTTTAAAAGCTTAGAAAAAAAAAAAAACGACTAAGACATAATTTAAATTACACTAGATATCTGATACAATGCCTTTTTTCTCTCTCTTTATAGACTTTAAGCACTCCTTGATGTACTCTGAATGTTTCCCACCACTTTTGAGCCATTGGATTGGCTAGAACCATCATATCCGTCCATTTGTGATTTTGGCGCCATTTTTCCATTTAGCAGGTTTTAGCTTTAATGAGGATTTGGTTGAGTCAATTAAGAGTATTTGGAGTGTAGAGGAGGTGGAGGAGACATGGAATGGGAGGGGGTTGAAAATGTGGTGAAAACCACTCTGGTTTTGAATATCTGGTGGGGAAGAGATAGAGCTACTGATGGCTACGGTTTTTAGCGTTTCTCTGGGTTTGACTTTCATTGACCGAGCTTTAATAACACAGGGGGTCAAAATGGTATTGGTGGGTTCTTTTGCAATTTGACACAGGGCTCAAGGTGCAAGGGTCAAGGTCAAGGGCTTGGATATTGGACTTGGATTTTGGGCTTGAGATTGGGCTTTGGATATTATAAGGATCGGTTTGGTTTATTTAGGACAAGGACCAAAAGTGTAATTCGACCAAACTTCAAGGACTAAAGTGAACTTTTCCAATGCTCTCATAAGGACCAAACTTGACAACTTTTGATAGAACAAGGGCCCTTTTGCATAAAATCCATTTTAAAGGTCCAAGGACTAATTTTGTAATTTTCCAAAGTTTGAGGACCTTTCTTGCCAATTGACCAAAGAATCATTCAAGGATCATTTTAAACAACTTAGAATACTTGAGGGACCTTGAATGATAAATTTACACATTTTGAATTTCGAGGACTAGATTTGACAACTTTTAAAACTTGGGGACTAAAGCGCCAATTTTGCAAACTTGATACATTTTCATCGATTTTGATATTTTGCATTTACAACACATAAAACACTGATTTGTGATATTTTGATCATTTTGATGTGTTTCGAGTGTTTCGAGATGATTTTGCGTTTAGATTATGTAAAATGATGAGTATTTAGACACTCATCATACTCCAACTATAGGTGCCGTTTTTTCGGGTGTAGTCTCGACAGATGTTTAGCTTAAGGGGCGGGTCTTCGGGGAGGAGGTCACGAATTATAGGTGGCCATTGTGAGGAGGTCAACATCTGAGGCATGCACTTTTACAATTTTCAAATGCTCATTAACTTCAGAATCACCAACATTAACTAAGATAACTGAACCATAATTAAAAACTACCATATAGCTTATGTCACTCTCACTTATTGCACCCAAATCCTGAAAAGAAGCATACATGTGTATTATGATACGTATCTTATATTATAGTCTAAAAGTGTAAAAAATGTATGACATTATTTAAGTAAACTTATTTTCCTATAAAGAAATACTAAATAAGGATAAAAAGATTAAGGATTCATATTAACTATCACCTATATGAAGTGCCTAATGCTATATATTAGCTTGCAAACTTCTCAAGCATTAGGTCAATCATACAGCCGAAAGCATAATACTAGTCTAATCATAAGCAATTGACATAAAATATGGTATATTAGTGACCAGCAACTTCATTCTTCAATCTATGTGGGATAAAAAAATGGCATAGTTCTCTATATTTTATGTACATGGAATAAAAGAAATGCACGAGTCAGAAATCGCACTCATGATTTGGGTTTCTCACAAAACAGTCATACATAGCAAAACATAGAACCGAAGAAAAAAGATAAGAAATCGTAATCTATGTTTTCATTTGATATACTTTCAAGCAATACAAAATGATATTCACTGGTAACAGCGCACAAGACATTTGCTTTACAGTTGGTCTAAAACTGCAATTTATGCAGCAAACATAAACTCGAATTATAGAATGAATAACTACTTAAATTTCTTACGGTTCTTGAATTACCTTCATAGGATAGCGTTGCTTGGATCGGCATTCTTTGTCCTTTGTTAAATTAAAAACATCCCTATCTGCAACTCTAGTTACTAGAAAAAGAAGATAAAAAAACAAAGAAAAAGAAGATGAAAAAATGGAACGTCATTTAAAGTTAGAGAGAAAAGTGATAAAATTCTCAAACCTATAAGCCAATATTATTGCAAAAACATATACGATACATTGCACATTGCAAACCAATTCAAATGGTTAGGGAGTGGTTGGAAACGCGTTTTGATACTAGTGTTGGTAAAACATTATGAAAAGAAGCATACTAGTGTAGATGTGAAAAAATGGTGGGTCATATAAAGAGAGTTAGCATGATTCAAATGGTTCGGGGTGTTTGGACATGCGTTTTGAATGGATCTTTTTAAGTCGTTTATATAAAGAGATTAGCACCACCTAACTAGAAACTTATCTAGGGATTGCTTTTATCGTTAAACGAGTTGCTAATGACTCACTTTTTCCGAACATCAAAAAATGATAATGATGACGTTAGGCCAAAGTAAGCACATAATCATTATTGTAAAGTAGCAAGAAAAGGCTAATGTTCTGCAAACTAATTGTTTACCATTAGTTCGACGTTCCTAAACTTCTTTGTTGTTTTCACGATCCTCATTTTTGGGAGGTAGATTATCGATTAAGATCACCTTTGCTTTATACTTCACACCCACCATATGGAAGCGTTCATGATCATACATCACCTTTGCTCCTACGTGTTTTAAACCAGTTTCCTTTATGGTAACGCTTTTCAAGTCGGCTTCATTGATAATAATTCCAGTTGGTGCCCCACTAGGCCAGGAGAGTTGCGGAGCTATTCCTTGTGGGGTGGACAATGGTTGGTGCCAAAGGCACCGGGTCACGATGTTCGATAAGGTTTTAAAATGTACCTTTTGAGGGCGTTTAAGCCCTTATTTGATCACTTTGTATCCGTTATTACTTAATATCGTTCCTTTTCACTTTTAGGTCTCTTGAAGGCAAATTCTTTGGAATGGCATTTATTTGGACGAAAAGCGCGGATATCTGAAGAAAATGGCCAAAGTCAAGAATCGAGACACTCAAGTCGCTAAAATACAAGGGACGGACGTCATGTGTTAATGCGAGCACACAATAATTAGACATAGATTACATACACCTTAGATTAGATAATTAGATAAGTAGAGTAATCGGTGAAATACCAACCCCAAATCCAAACCCGAGATTCGTACCTTTCCATTTTCTAAAAAATATAAAAAGATAAAAATAATCTTCCTCAACCCCAACCTTAGCGTAGTAAGTTCTTACTAGCATTCCTATTCCCTAGAGAACGATATCAATACCGTGGCTTACCCTAATACTACACTACAGCGATTAGGTTCTTTGCCTAGGGTGTTATAAAACTTGCTCGAAGAAAGGAAGTTCTTTTGACCCCGAGCAGCTGCGTAAGCGTATCAAGTTTTGGCGCTGCGCGGGAATAGAATAGCTAGTTAGTAGTCCACCTCGTTTAGGTTTCTTTGCTTGATTCCTATCAAGTAAAATTTTTCTCATTTTAGCTTTCTCATAGTCTATCCCTTCTTCGTGACCTTTGTGCGTAATCCCATCACTTTTCATCATGGAAGGTGATAACCAACCACCATTCATCAACCTACCACCAAATGACCCGCCAAGAGCCCGTACTCTTGGTGAATACTCGCGACCAAGCCACCTAGGCTATAGGAACACCATTGAGCTTCCGACCAAGCCCAAACTACGACCTGCGATCCGACACCATCCGGTTGGTGCAAAGCGGATGTGCATTCCATGGACTTTGTTAGAAGATCCAAATCGACATCTAAGGATTTCCTCAAAATTGTCGATTCCATCGACCTTGATGCTACTACTCGGGTGACCACACGTCTGCGTCTCTTTTAATTCTTTCTACGGGACCAAGCTAGTAATTGGCTTGAGCGACTTCCATGGCTCCATCTCAAGTTGGGATGATCTCACCTCGCTTCCTTGCTCAATTTTTCCCACGGGAGAACCACTAAGCTTAGGAATGACATCTTGATGTTCCAACAACGTCAAGGTGAATCTCTCTGAAGCATGGACTCGATTCAAGGACTTACTTCATAAAGTCCCTCATCATGGCATTGATCTTTGGCTCCAAGTCTAACTTTTCTATGATCATGTCAACTTCCCCACTAAGCGATCCATTGACCAAGCGGCTGGTGGAAAACTTAGTGATCTCACCGCGGAATAATCATGAGGTATAATAGAGGACCTTGCTCTCTATGACAACGGAAGTTGGAATGACCCCCGTGAGTTGCCCAAAACCGTAAAGGCAATCTTCTTGCCTCCAATTGACTCACAATCTTCCGACCGTAGGATGATCGAACTTGAAGATCAAGTTAAATTCCTAATGAGTTCCTACGAAAATCCTCAGTCTTCACATCAAGTGAATAAAATCACTCTACCTTGTGAGTTATTTAGTGGTCCCCATGACACTCGTGATTGTACAAGACTCTCCGAACAAGCTTTTGCGGACTACGCCTCCACGCGTACCGATGGAGCGGGAGAGAAGTGGTATACTTTCAAGCCCGAACAAAAAAACTTAGGAAACTCTTACAACCCCTCATGGAGAAATCACCCTAACCTTAAGTGGAACCAAAACTCAAGCACACCCCAAAGCTCATCTAGTCCACCTGATAGGTTCAATTCTCTAAACACCGGGAACCCCACTAATCTTGAGGCAATTGCATCTAGATTCATGTCATCTCAAGAGACTCAATTGACTAAGCTTGAAGCCTATTTTAAGCAAAGACAAGGCGAGATGACAAACAAGTTTGATGCCCTCTTAAAAGCCTTTAACGAACGGGAAATTGGAGCACTCCCAAGTGATACTATAAAGAACCCAAAGTGAATTCGATTTGTCGACTTCATGTTCTTGTTCACCATGGAGAGTGCACATCCATGTCCCTCACACCCAGCAGTTCACTCGGTAAATGCTATCAACAAGGGTTCCAAGCCATCCAAATGAGGTACCAAGGCCCCTGCACCATTGGTAGAACCTACTCTTGAGAAACCCGTCAACCAAGAACCCAAGCCTAATCTAGAGGAGAGTACAAGGAACACCATCAAGAAAACCGGTTCTTGAAGTCTTAGCTCATGCACCTTATTATAATGCTTTAAAAGAAAAATATGAGTTAGAACTTAAACTTGGAAAACATGGGTCCGCCTTTGTGCAAAATAATCTACCTAAGAAGTTAGGCGATCCCGGCTATTTACTCTTCCGTGTAGGCTTGGAACTTCCAAACCTCTCGATGCTCTAGCCGACTTAGGATCATGCATCAATCTTGTTCCGTTGTCCCTCCATAGAAGCCTTAACTTAGGTAAGATAGAATCAACGGAAACTATCTTAGGTCTAGCGAATGGTAGTGTTGCATATCCGGTAGGGATAATAAAAGACATGGTAGTACGCGTAGGAGAATTGACTCTTTTGGCCGATTTCCATGTGCTAGACATGAATAAGGACCCGACATGCCCATTACTAGTAGGAAGAGGATCCTTAGCTACCGCTAGTGCTATTATCGATTGTAAGATGTCCAAGATAGTAGTAGGAGAGGGGAGTGCTAGGTCAATTTACGATGTCAAAAAGCATACGTACTACAAAGAAGAGGAAATCCCACATGAGATTAGGTTGGATAGAACGCCTTCTAGATATGGACCTTGGATTGATAAGAACCTCATAGGTCCCCAACGACCTTTCTACCTAGATGAAGCCTTCACTAGTAAAGCAACTTTCCAAGAAAAAGAAATGGCTAGGGACATGGAAGTTAACCCGTTCGAGGACACCTTAGTATTTAGGAAGATGACCGAGTTCTTAGGAAGTTGCCGTCAACCTTGTCATGAATAAGTGGAAAATTGAGAAGCCTAAACATAAGTAGGATTGGGATAGACCGCCTAGTGATGGTAATGGAGAATGGCACATTAGGATAACAATCTATGATCCCGATGGAGAAGTTTGAAAAGGCATATCGAACCGAGCGTACTACTAGGAACTTAAATGATAAGTTTGATCCTTATGATATTGTTAAGGATAGGCTTACTTATATCGATGCGTAGGAGCACGACTACGAGTCTAGCTACAAGACTCATAAATAAAGAAAAGCGCCGTGGGAGGCAACCCATGCTTAATTGTTTGCTTGTTAGTGTCATATATCTTTTAGTGATTGCTTATTCTCATGTTTAAATTTGTAAAAATGATTTATTTTATTTTTAACCTCGTCTTAATTGCATATAAAGGTATTTTACATAAAGGATAAGTGTAGGGAGGATTACACACATTTTCAAAAGAAACGTAAATGATAACACTACACGCGTCGTTCGGGGTCAAAGGAACTTCCTTTTCTTCGAGCAGGTTTTATAACACCCTAGGTAGTGAACCTAATCGTTGTAGTGTAGTATTAGGGTAAGCCACGGGTATTGATATCGTTCTCTAGGGGAATAGGAATGCTAGTGAGAAGTTACTACGCTAAGGTTGGGGTTGAGGAAGATTATTTTTATCTTTTTTATGTTTTTTAGGAAATGGAAAGGTACGAATCTCGGGGTTTGAGTTTGGGGGTTTTGGTATTTCTACCGATTACTTCTACTTATCTAATTATCTAAACTAATGGGTAGTCTATGTCTAATTATTGTGTGTTCGTATGATAGTTTAAAGATGTGTTTACTTAGGTTTTATTACTCCTTAATTATCTCCTATTGGTGGTTGAATTGTCACGTCCTTATTCTTAATCGCGTTGTGTGTCTAAAGTCGTAGGGTATCGTTTATCCTAACTCTTTGAACTTACCAAAGGGTCTCGTCTACAAAACCCACTAGGGATTATAAACTCTAACTCTAAGGCCTCTTTGGATGGTTTAGCCTACAACCGCTCTAAGTGCTATAGCCTAAGGGTCACAAAGATTAATCAAGCATTAATTACACAATGAATGACCTATCGCATTACTAGATCATTAACAATTAAGATAAGAAACAACCAATCAATATTCAATAATTAAGTTTCATATTTCCTAAGCAAACACACAAGTAAATTAGCCGGACATGAAGAACATGCAAGCATACACACAAATAATCAAAGACATAATTGAATTAATGAAGTAAAACACTTATCTTGATGTAAGATATGGTTTGGAACCCTAAAATCTTGTACAAGACGACCTTGGTTCGGTTTAGGTTTTACTCCAAAACGACTACCCTCTAATCTTGAAAAATTCGGATTCTATATATAAGATTACATGTGCGACGGCGTCACCTTATGTTTTGTGGCGCCGTCGGTCACCGTCATTAGGGTTTCGTTTGGCCACGTTAGTCTTGCATGGCGTCACCTTGTGCTTGTGACGCCGTCCTCTTCGACCGGCGCCGTGCGGATCAAATCTAGGCCGTGCGAGTTGCGACGACCTACTCTTTTAAAGCGACACCGTCACTTGAAAATAAGCAATTTGGCTCTTGTCCGTCGCGAAGTGCTCCGGCGTCGCAATTAACACGATGCCGTCCCTTGTATTTTAGCGACTTGAGTGTCTCGATTCTTGACTTTGGCCATTTTATTCGTATATCCGCCTTTTCGTCCAAATAAGTGCCATTCCGACAATTTGCCTTCAAGAGACCTAAAAGTAAAAAGGAGCGATATTAAGTAATAACGGATACAAAAGTGATCAAATAAGGGCTTAACGACCCTCAAAAGGTACATTTAAAACCTTATCAAATATCCCTACACTTGGTGTTTGCTTGTCCTCAAGCAAATGTGCTTTTAGCCAACTAATTTATAAGTTAGAGGTCATGAAGCATTAGTTTAAAACAGTCCACAACATATATAAGCCCCGCAAAAGTCATAACAAGCACGGAAATTACATACTAGCACCTCACATGGGGTGTTTGGATACTCCTATCTCTCTCCGGTGTATATGAAATATAACAAATTGGAAATGAAAGATTAAACACTCATTAACCAGTCCTAGTACATAGATTACCATAGGCTTGAGAATAGATCAAACCTCCATCGCTTTGGCGTAAGCACCTAGGAAATACTATCAAAGAAGTCTTTAAAGGGTTGTAATGTTAGGCTTACAGTAGGGAAACAAAGGGTTTGGTGGGATAAGCTGTTTAGTGGTGGCAAGTCAAAAATCTTTTTGTTACAAGCATACGAAGAATGGCGTTGCTAAGCCAAGACTTGACACTCTAGACTCTTGCTAACTGAAACAAACAAACATAAATTTAAAGGATAGATGTAGGATGGTAGCCGTTTTTTTTTTTTTTTTTTTTTTTTTTTTTTTTTTAATACACTTTTACTCTACCATCCTCTACGGTAACATCAAAATGATAGGGATTTATAGGCACATCCCTACACTTGAGTTTTATTACTCTAACACTAATTTGACCCGAATTGAAAAGATCAAAACACTTGGGGTATGTTATTACATAAATAAAGGAATTTGACGTTCCCTTCCAATCATTTTATAAACTTTAACTTTTTCCATGAGTCCCAATCATTCCAAAGCGTATACAAAGGATATGACTCAACTTAGCAACTCATGCAAGCAACTAGATAATTGAACTAAGGGTTTGGGGTGATAATAATAATGCACTAAAAGTGAGTGCATACGGGGGTAGGCTAAAGCGATTTGGGTGTATATTTGGGGTGGGGTGTAAACAATGCTCTTCATTGATATTCGGAAAACCGAAACATCACGAGAACCGCGAAAAGGATAGGCTCACGAGGGGTTAACTAGGGGTATCGTGTACTAAAGATGAGTACAACATAAAGGGTATGGGGAATTACTCAACCGATGTGGAAGAAGTAATTATATTACGTGTATCAAACAAGGGTTATCCTAATGCCTCTTATCATTTAGTTATTCCTAACTACACAAGTGTAGTCTTACTAGCGATCTCGGAATGCATCACAAAACAAGTTCTAGAATCTAATATACTACCGGTTCACACTCTAAGTATTAAAGATGAATGCTTTTAATTCCTACTAGTCTAAGGGAGATCTTCACATTTTTGGTGGAATTTAGGTGGTAAAGGGTTTTTGTGATAGTCATGCAACTTCCTATCCGTGAGACGTTTGTGTTAAGACTAATGGCCCACTCCTATATGTCATAAAAAAATTTAAATTTGGTGCCAAAATTACCTAACCGACATTTTCTCATGGTTTATTACACAAATACAATTGGACAAAGTAAATAATCAAGGATAAGCATAGTTTCAAAGTTCCGTTTATTTTCCTCCTACACTTAAAGCGAACATTGTCCCCAATGTTCCCGAAAATATCAAAGTTATGATAATGGAAGGTAATTAAAAGCGAAGAAACTAGTACTCCCCGATTAGCTCGGTAGGATCCGTGTAAAGTAGTGGTTAAATCCTTTCCAAGAAGAATGTGTGCGTGAAAAGCTCCTTCCAAACTTTTGTTTCTTCTTCTTGATAAATAAAACCGCACATTCGAAGAAAACAAAGCGAAACCTTCGCGTAAAATCGGCGGTAATGATATATATAAGACTCTACTAAACTAAGATATAATGCTTGTGGATGTTTACGAATTTCGGAAAATTAAGACTGGAAAATTCCAAAAATTCATAAGTAGCTCGAAAATGAGAAAAAAGTAATCATTGTTTTACTCCTTCCGACGCCATCAGTTGCAATCTGACGCCGTCAGTTATCTGACAAAAAATGGTGCGATTTTACGAAAAAAAAATTCGGAACATTTACATCTTTAGAATGGAAAAATTACGCAAAACATCCATTATGACTCGATACAAGCATTTGACTCGAACAAAACACATATATATCTTTTAATGAATTGCTATTCTCATGTTTACGTTTCTTTTGAAAAGCGTGTGTAATCCTCCTACACTTATCCTTTATATAAAATACCTTTATATGCAATTAAGTCAAGGTTAAAAACAAAATAAAGCATTTTTACAAATTTAAACATGAGAATAAACTATTAATAAAAGATATACGACACTAACAAGTAAACAATTAAACATGGGTTGCCTCCCATGAAGCGCTCTTCTTTATTTAAAAGTCTTGTAGCTAGACTCGTAGTCGTGCTCCTACGTTTTCCTAATCTTAGAGGCCCATTCGATCTCCTTAACCCTTCTCTCATCACGAATGTATTCGGGGCCTAGTTCAAGACAAGCGATGTAGTAAACCTTGTTCTTCCGGTCTACTTCAAATTGGAATGTTATCCACATCTAAATTATCCATACCCTCAAACCTCTTGTTTTGTGGGGCATTATATATTTAACACTCTCGGCTCCAATTGAGAACTCAACTATTCCTTCCTCTCGATCATAAACCATCTTAGACTCCTCTATAAATGGTTTCCCAAGTATCACATCTCCTAAAAACCCATCAATGATGCCCTTAACATTTTCCAAGATCATGAAATCACACCTATATGCGAAGTTACCTACGAAGACATGCAATCCTTTAACCCTCCCCACATAGTTACTTGCTTTCCTAGGGTGAAAGGGGTCCCTCATAGGTTCTAGCTTTTTGTTCATGATCCAATTGTAATAGAGTCTAGACATTATATTCATGGGTGCCTTATAGTCAATGTAAGTGTGATCCCTATATAAGTATCCAATCATACACGGTATCTTGATGTTTTTAGGGTTTCCCTTTCTTATGCGAGGCTCGAAAGGTGGTCTTAGGAAGTTAACCACGTTATAGTGATACGCGGTTTCCTTCCCTTTAGGGTATGAATCGAAATGCTCCCTAAGTTCTTCCTCCTCCTTACTACCCTCCATAATTTCTAACACCTTATAATCTCCATCTTCTAGGTCATCATCCGAATCACTTGAGGTCGAATCACTATCTAAAGGGTGAGTAGATTCCTTAAGGGCTTCCTCAAGCGTATTTTCAATCATCCTATTTAGTTTCCTAAGCTCTCCAATTTCACTAATAATTCGAGCTCGAAGTTGGTTGGCGGAGAAATTTGGGTCAGCGGTGGGTACTTGTTTGGTAGTAAAGTGTTGTTTGGTGGTTTATCACCTTCCATGATGAAAAGTGATGGTGTTACGAACAAAGGTCACGAAGAGGGGATAGACTACGAGGAAGCTAAGAAATGAGAAAAATTTACTTGATAGGAATCAAGCAAAGAAACCTAAGCGGTGGACTACTAACTAGCTATTCTATTCCCCGTGGCGCCAAAAACTTGATAACGCTACACGCGTCGTTCGGGGTCAAAGGAACTTCCTTTTCTTGAGCAAGTTTTATAACACCTAGCAATGAACCTAATCGTTGTAGTGTGGTATTAGGGTAAGCCACGGGTATTGATATCGTTCTCTAGGGAATAGGAATGCTAGTGAGAAGTTACTACGCTAAGGTTGGGGTTGAGGAAGATTATTTTTATCTTTTTATGTTTTTAGGAAATGGAAAGGTACGAATCTCGGGGTTTGAGTTTGGGGTTTTGGTATTTCTACCGATTACTTCTACTTATCTAATTATCTAAACTAATGGGTAGTCTATGTCTAATTATTGTGTGTTAGTATGATAGTTTAAAGATGTGTTTACTTAGGTTTTATTACTCATTAATTATCTCCTATTGGTGGTTGAATTGTCACGTCCTTATTCTTAATCGCGTTGTGTGTCTAAAGTCGTAGGGTATCGTTTATCCTAACTCTTTGAACTTACCAAAGGGTCTCGTCTACAAAACCCACTAGGGATTATAAACTCTAACTCTAAGGCCTCTTTGGATGGTTTAGCCTACAACCGCTCTAAGTGCTATAGCCTAAGGGCCACAAAGATTAATCAAGCATTAATTACACAACGAATGACCTATCGCATTACTAGATCATTAACAATTAAGATAAGAAACAACCAATCAATATTCAATAATTAAGTTTCATATTTCCTAAGCAAACACACAAGTAAATTAGCGGGACATGGAGAACACATGACAAGCATACACACAAATAATCAAAGACATAATTGAATTAATGAAGTAAAACACTTATCTTGATGTAAGATAGGGTTTGAAACCCTAAAATCTTGTACAAGACAGCCTTGGTTCGATTTAGGTTTTTACTCCAAAAAGACTACCCTCTAATCTTGAAAAGTTCGGATTCTATATATAAGATTACATGTGCGACGGCGTCACCTTATGTTTTGTGACGCCGTCGGGTCGCCGTTATTAGGGTTTCGTCTTGGCCACGTTAGTCTTGCGACGGCGTCACCTTGTGCTTGTGGACGCCGTCCTCTTCACTTTCGGCGCCGTCTCGGATCAAATCTAGGCCGTATGAGTTGCGACGGCCTACTCTTTTAAAGCGACACCGTCACTTGAAAATATGAAATTTGGCTTACGTGTTGTCACAAAATGCTCGACGGCGTCGCGGTTAAGCGATGGCGCCGTCACCTTGTCTTCAATGACTTGAGTGTCTCGATTCTTGACTTTGGCCATTTTCTTCAGTATATCCGCGCCTTTTCGTCCAAATAAGTGCCATTACAACAATTTGCCTTCAAGAGACCTAAAAAGTGAAAAGGAGCGATATTAAGTAATAACGGATACAAAAGTGATCAAATAAGGGCTTAAACGACCCTCAAAAGGTACATTTTAAAACCTTATCGATAAACATGAGAATAACAATTAATTAAAGATATATATATGTGTTTGTTCGAGTCAAATGCTTGTATCGAGTCATAATGGATGTTTTGCGAAATTTTCCGATTCTAAAGATGTAAATTTTCCGAATTTTTCGAAAATCGCAGACCGGTTTTGTTAGGATAACTGACGTCGTCGGTCATAACTGACGGCGTCAAGAGGAGTAAACGACTTCTAACTTTTCTCGTTTTACGTGCTAGTTATAAATTTTGGAATTTTCGGTCTTAATTTTCGGAAAATCGCAAACATCCATTCCACAAGCATTATATCTTATTTAAGTCTGGAATTACATCTTGTTGAGATTTTTGTTTGTTCGGTTTGATGCGTTGGGTTGTCTATTTTCTTAAAGTGTGCAGGTTTTATTTATCAAGAAGAAGAAACATAAGATTGGAAGGAGCTTTTCATGCATACATTCTTCTTGGGAAATATTTAACCACTACTTCACACGGATCCTACCGAGCTAATCAGGGGAGTATTATTTTCTTTCATTTTTTTATTACCTTCAATTATCATAACTTTGATACTTTCAAGGAACATTGGGGACAATATTCAGTTTAAGTGTAGGGAGGGAAAATAAAACGGGAACTTTGGAACTATGCTTATCCTTGAATATTTGCCTTGTCCAATTTCATTTGTGTAATAAACCATGAGAAAATGTCGGTTAGGGTAATTTTGGCACCAAATTTAAAATTTTTCATGACATATAGGAGTGGGCCATTAGTCTTAACAAAAGCGTCTCACGGATAGGAAGTTGCATGACTAGCACAAAACCCTTTACCACCTAAATTCCACCCAAAATGTGAGGATCACCCTTAGATTAGTAGGAATTAAAGCATTCATCTTTAATGCTTAGGCGTGAACCGGTAGTATATTAGATTCTAGAACTTGTTTTGTGATGCATCCCGAGATCGCTAGTAAGACTACACTTGTGTAGTTAGGAATAACTAAATGATAAGAGGCATTAGGATAACCCTTGTTTGATACACGTAATATAATTACTTCTTCCACATCGGTTGAGTAATTCCCCACACCTTTGCGTTGTACTCATCTTTAGTACACGATACCCTAGTTAACCCCTCGAGCCTATCCTTTTCGCGGTTCTCGTGATGTTTCGATTTTCCGAATATCAATGAAGAGCATTGTTTACACCCTACCCCCAAATGTACACCCAAATCGCCTTAGCCTACCTTGTATGCACTCACTTTTAGTGCATTATTGTTATCACCATAAACCCTTAGTTCAATTATCTAGTTGCTTGCATGAGTTGCTAAGTCGAGTCATATCCTTTGTACACAGTTTTGGGACGATTGGGACTCATGGGAAAAGTTAGAATTTATGAAATGACTGGAAGGGAACGTTAAATTCCCTTATTTGCATAATAACGTACCCCAAGTGTTTTGATCTTTTCAATTCGGGTCAAATTAGTGTTAGAGTAATAAAAACTCAAGTGTAGGGATGTGCCTATAAATCCCTATCATTTTGATGTTACCGTAGAGGATGGTAGAGTAAAAGTGTATGTGAAAAAAAGAAAAAAGAAAAAAAATAGAGTGTAAAAAAAAAAAAAAAAAAAAAAAAAAAAAAATACGGGCTACCATCCTACATCTATCCTTTAAATTTATGTTTATTTATTTCAGTTATCTAGAGTTTAGAGTGTCGAGTCTTGGCTTAGCGCCATTCTTCGTATGCTTGTAACATAGAGATTTTGACTTGCCACCACTAAATAGCCTATCCCACCAAACCCTTTGTTTCCTACCATAAGCCTAACATTACAACCCTTTAAAGACCTCTTTGATAGTTTTTCCTAGGTGCTTACGCCAAAGCGATGGAGGTTTGATCTATTCTCAATCCTATGGTAATCTATGTACTAGGACCGGTTAATGAGTGTTTATCTTCCATTTCTAACTTGTTATATTTCATATACACCCGAGAGATGTGAGTATCCAAACACCCCATGTGAGGTGCTAGTATGTAGTTTTCGTGCTTGTTATGACTTTTGCGGGGCTTATATGTGTTGTGGATTGTTCTAAACCTATGCTTCATGACCCCTAACTTATAAATTAATTGGCTAAAAACACATTTGCTTGAGGACAAGCAAATACCAAGTGTAGGGATATTTGATAAGGTTTTAAAATGTACCTTTTGAGGGTCATTTAAGCCCTTATTTGATCACTTTGTATCCGTTATTACTTAATATCGTTCCTTTTTACTTTTAGGTCTCTTGAAGGCAAATTCTTGGAATGGCACTTATTTGGACGAAAAGCGCGGATATCTGAAGAAAATGGCCAAAGTCAAGAATCGAGACACTCAGTTGCTAAAATACAAGGGGACGGCGTCGGTGTTAGTGCGGCGCCGTCGGAGCACTCTGTGACGGACGGTAGCCAAATTGCTTATTTTCAAGTGACGGTGTCGGGCTTTAAAAGAGTAGGCCGTCATGACTCGACGACCTAGATTTGATCCGACGGCATCATAGGCGAAGGGACGACGTCACAAGCATAAGGTGACGCCGTCGCAAGACTAACGTGGCCAAGACAAAACCCTAATGGCGGCGACCGGCGGCGTCACAAATCATAAGGTGACGCGTCGCGATTGTAATCTTATATATAGAATCCGAATTTTTCGTTTTCGATTGTGTAGTCTTTTGGAGTAAAACCTAAACCGAACCAAGGTTGTCTTGTACAGTATTTTAGGGTTCCAAACCCTATCTTACCTTAAGATAAGTGCTTTACTTCATTAATTCAATTATGTCTTCAATTATTTGTGTGCATGCTTGCATGTTCTCCATGTCCGGCTAATTTACTTGTGTGTTTGCTTAGGGAATATGAAACTTGATTATTGAATATTGATTGGTTGTTTCTTATCTTAATTGTTAATGATCTAGTAATGCGATAGGTCATTCGTTGTGTAGTTAATGCTTGATTAATCTTTGTGAACCTTAGGCTATAACACCTAGAGTAGTTGTAGGCTAGACCATCCAAAAGTACCTTAGATTTAGAGTTTATAATTCCTAGAGATTTTGTAGGCGAGACCATTTGGTAGTTTCAAAGAGTTAGGGATAAACGCATACCCTACGACTTTAGACACAACGCGATTAAGAATAAGGGCGTGACAATTCAACCATCAATAAGAGATAATTAAGGAGTAATAAAACCTAAGTAAACACATCTTTAAACTATCATACGAGCACACAATAATTAGACATAGACTACATACACATTAGATTAGATAATTAGATAAGTAGAGTAATCGGTGAAATACCAACCCCAAATCCAAACCCCGAGATTCGTACCTTTCCATTTTCTAAAAAATATAAAAAGATAAAAATAATCTTCCTCAACCCCAACCTTAGCGTAGTAAGTTCTTACTAGCATTCCTATTCCCAGAGAAGCGATATCAATACCGTGGCTTACTCTAATACTACACTGCAACGATTAGGTTCACCGCCTATGGTGTTATAAAACTTGCTCGAAGAAAGAAAGTTCCTTTGACCCCGAGCGCTGCGTAAGCGTATCGATTCCCCGCCAATCTACACCTTTTGTGGAATAATAATAATAATAATAATAATAATAATAATAATAATAATAATAATAATTTCTTGTAATTTCCTATGATTTTCTAATGAAGTGATGTTTTTATAATAATAATAATAATAATAATAATAATAATAATAATAAATTGATACTAGTGTTAGTATAACATTATGAAAAGAAACATACTATTGTAGATGTTGAAAAATGGTGGGTCATATAAGTCGGGAAAGGAATGAAAACAGGTTAGTTTTGAATAGGCGGTTTTGGTACGGGTCAAAGCAAGCCTTTTTCTCTTCTTCTCGGTACCGATCCACTTTCTACACACTCCTAGTTAAGTATGGATTGTTACCCAACCAATCCAACAAAGGTGAAACAGACCCGAACTAGAATTTCACATGGATAAGTAATATGATAATTTTATTTTCACATGGACTTTTCAACTTATTTTCCCGACCCTGTCCCAACACATGGACAGACCCATGTAATTTGCTATATAATTGTTTAAATTATACCAACACCAAACTAGGCATGTGGAAAGGATGTTTTCAAATACGTACTCTCAGAAGGCATCACTGATGTGAAAGATGGTGGACCGTAGATATATACTTGCACTACTGACGTCTAGGATCTTTAAACCATATTTTTACCGTCCTCGATAAGAATAGAGAGAAATGAACTTCAGTAATTTCTATATAGATCTTGCTCAAAAGAATCACTGTCTACATGCATGACATTCAATGATAAAAGTAATTTCCACCAAAATATGTTTTACGGTAAAAACGATTCTAAAATTGTTAAGATTCATAAAAATGATTTTAAAGATTTCATATGAGTTTTCAGGCATTCACAAACGCGACGAGGTAAGTTTTCTTAGCTTGCCGAAATGATGATTGCTTGAAAACATCGTATTATTCTAGACACATAACACTCGCATACATTAAGGTATAATAGTCACAAACGATTTCTTTCTCGTGGGATAAAATGTAAATAGAAGGTTATAAAAAGTCTCCATTAACAAAAAATGGCAAATTATTATAGCATAAAAAAGATTTTTAAGTGCATGCAATGAAAGAGATAATGCAAGAGTTCATGAAAGAATGATGTGTTACTTGCAACTAAAAATTGAAGTTTATAAGCAACTTTTTATGGTTTTAGAGCACGAAACATAAAAGTAACAACATGAATATTATATGTGATCTGAAAATGAAAGATTGGAAATGTTTAAACTTTGTCCTTTGTGCTTATAGACATAGAGAGTGAAATGTTTACTTTTATACATTTTTCTCCTATTTTTGATTGCTTTCCTAGTCTCAATCTGTTCATTTCTTCTTTTCTACTCATCAAGCGTGGCTCGTCTAAAAATTAGCTCGCAAGAGATACAATATTTGTAACAGGTTATGGCCAGGATTTTTATAATCCTTCGTCATTAACGTGTAGCTCAGTTGGTTTTGGATAGGAAAGGAAACTTCTAATATAATTGCTCTTGCAGAGATTCAAGTAAAGATTGTACTCTAAACTTACGCATTTAGTTTTCTCAAAGATTTGGGGATATGTATACTGTTTAGTATGGATCTATCGGTTAAAAAACCGTTGATAAGTATCATGATAATTGAAATATTAGTTGCTGATTGTCACTATCGTTGTTGTATTTGTGCAAAACCACATTATAACAAAAATATATTCCGAAGGATATCTCATTATATTCGAACTTTCAACTATGATGAAAACATGTTCATTTCATATATGGTTATGATATGTGTATAAATTATTTAATAAAATTACGTTGGTTGTTGACTGTCGAATTAGAACGGGCATGGTTTATTTTGGATGTAGCATTTTATTCAAAAGAACTCGGATATATTTTTATATTTGTATTGTTTCTTTATTAACTTTTAATATTTTGTTTTCTTTTTTAACCTGTGTGAAATTAAAAATGAAACATATTTTAGAGTACCAAACTAAAAAAATAATAAAAAAATAGAAAAGGAAAAAAAAGCTAAGAGTTAATATATAAGTTTTCAAGAATTTAAGGTCTCAATTGTTTTTTCAATATGTGAGATAGTGAAATACTCGAAGACATAATACTTGTCTCAACACATTAAACACACATACACTTATGATATATAATTAATTAACAACTTCTATCTTTAGCCTATGTGGGTTAGAATATTGTAATGAAAGGTTACAATTTTTTATGCATTGTATTAAAATAAGAACCTTTGATTTTTTCTTAGCGTTTACTTATCTGAAATTCATATATGTTTTGGGTCATAATACCATTCTCAAAATGCAACTATGATAAAATAATTTGTTCATTTCATATATGGTTATGATATGTGTATGAATTATCAAATAAGATTTATGTTGGTTGTTGACTGTCGAATTAGATCGTGCATGTATTTATTTTGCATGTTGCATTTTGATCAAAATAATTTAGATATAATTTTACATTTCATTTGTTTCTTTATTAGCTTTCACAATCCGTTTTCCTTTCTAACCTATGTGAAATGAAAGATTAAAATGGTCTCTACCAAAACATGTTTTAAAATACCAAATTAAAAGAAAAAAGTTAAAAGTTCACATGAGTTTTCGAAGATTTCAAGGTTTGTAAGATTATTTCAATGTGACAAATACTGAAATACTCAAAGACATAGTACTTGTCTCTCAACACATTTAACACACATACACTTAAGGTATATAACTATCGAACAACTTCAATATTGAGCTTGTGTGGGATAGTGTTTTAGGATAAAATGTTAGAAAACGTCTTCACTAAAAACTGGTAAGAAAGAGATAATTCAAGAGTTCTTAACATTTGGTGAAAGAAAAATTTGTTACATGAAACATCAAACTGAAGTTTAGAAGCAACTAATTTTATGTACATAAAAAGAAAGAAAAAAAGAAATAATGCTAGACTTAGAGCATGAAACATGAAAGTAATAGTTTGTATAACAGCAAGAAAAGGTACATGTTCTGCAAAATAATTGTTCTCCTCAATGGTTTCCATTAGTTCAGTGTTATCAGTAAATTCTTGATTAAGATCACATCTGTGGTACCCTTCACACCAACTTTTGCTCCTCAAGTTTTAAACGAGTTTCTTTTGCAGTAACGCTTTTCAAATCGGCTTCATAGATAAAAAAAAAATATTTATGATACTAGTGTTGGTAAAACATTATGAAAAGAAGCATACTAGTGTAGATATGGAAGGTGGTTCATATAAGTTGGGTAAGTGATGAAAACGGGTTCGTTTTGAATGGGTCAGTTTTGGTATGGGTGAGCAGGCTAGTTTTGGTACGGTCAATCCAGTAATCTTCTTGTCGGTACCAATCCACTTTCTACACACGCCTAGTTAAGTATGGATGACAAGTATTGGCTACCCTAATGGACTTTAACCGAACCAACCCAACACAGGTGAAACATACCCGAAATAGAATTTCACAAGGATAAGTAATACGGTAATAATGTCTTCTTAAGCATTTGGTCAAATGCAGCTAGGGTCTTATAAGTTAGTTTCCCAAACTTTATAAGTTATTTTCCCAAACCGATAGCCAGGTTCTGCAATATAACTAGGTAAACTATATACTAGGCCAGGATAGATACTTTTGGCGTGTGGAAAAGACGTTTACATATACGTACCCTCTCAGACGGCATCACTGATATGAAAGATGGTGGACCATAGATATTGATATAAAGAATTACTGTCCACATGCATAACAAATGAACGAAACATTAATATAACCCGTTCTAGAATCTATGGAAAGCCCACATGCGATTTGAGGAGCATTTCAAGCTTCATTCCAATATTGGCATCCTGAAATCAAGTTTTTCGTAGAATAAGTAAGATATTTTCAAGATCGATGTCGAAAATGGTCAAATGGGTAAAAGGTGTAGTATATTATTTTTATACAGTAACACATATGTAGTTTTTGGGATGGATGCTACCTGCCCAATTACATCTTTTACTTCAAACTTCCACATTTCGGAGTTTTGATCGTCGCTCTCCTGTATAGTTTTATACAAAAATCGTTGTAAGTGAAAAGGTTATTATTTCATTGGTTTAGATTATACTCTTACCATGTTCATGATGTATTTAGATGTCAGTCAAATTCATAAGATGAACAAAAATAAATAGAGAAGAGTGACTAAATGTACGAACAGTTGATTAACAACGAGTTTTCTACTCATCAAGTGTTAGAACGATTGAGTTTATTAAACCGAACTCTATGGAAGCCCTGTGACACCGCGAGACCACCAGACCCCTGATTCCACCGCTGCACGAAAATACTTAAATACACATGGCACTAGATGAAAAGTAAGATAGTTCAAGGTTAAAAATATTTTGATTGTTGAAACATTCACGGTTATCTTTTTGCTCAAATTAACTTGTGTGAAATTAATGATAAAGGTTAGTTTCCACCAGAACATGTTAAATAATAATAATAATTTTAAAAATAAATCAAATAAAAATAAAGATTTAAAAATTTTTTAAGAGTTTATACGAGTTTTCAGCTGCTCAACAAACGTCAAGTAAAGTTGTCTTAACTCATCGGATGTTGATCACCCTGCAAACATCAAATTAATCTAAACACGGAACACTTGCATAGATTATGGTATATTAGTCGCAAACAATTTCTTTCTCAAACTATGTGGGATAGGATGAAAGAATAGAAGGTTAGAAAAAGTCTTCATAAACAAAAGATGGTAAATTATTACAACATAAAAAAGATTTTATGTGCATGGAAAGAAAGAGATAATGCAAGAGTTGGTGAAAGAAAGATATATATTTACGTGGAACACAAATTGAAGTTTATAATAAGCAGCTAGTTTATGTGTTTAGAGCACGAAGCATGAAAGTAACAACACAAAACTATATGTTGTCTGAAAATGAAAGGTTGCAAAGTCATCAAGCGTCGATATGTGTAATTATTGTTCTTATCAAACATCTTACCATAATATCGTTATATTATATATACTATTTATAATAGAGGAATGAATCTCTTTCTTCATGGTCTTAAAATTAAGACTTACAACATACAAAGCCTATTGTACAATACATAATGCACTATTAATGATCTTTCTCATCAATCTTAATTTTAATATTTACAAGTCTTAAAGCTTAATGTACAAAATACAAAGCAATATTAATGTGGTCAAGATATTTAACACAGTCAATTAATTAACTCGTCAATAAATACAATTAATGCAGTTATTAAAACACCCCTTACACAAGAAATACAAATTATCAAGCATATTGTACAACTAACTTAAACATAATTCCCGCATTAAATGTCACTAATACAAATAATAAAGCGCGTTATACAAATATTCAGCGTCGAACAGACAGGCAAATAAGCTCGAGCCGAGCGGTACGGTCAAAGCGGGTCGAGCCGAGCGGCACGGGCCAATGAGGTCTAGCCCAAGCAGGCACGGGCCAAGCAGGGTCGAGCCCAAGCGGGCACGGGCTAAATGGGCTTGAGCACGAGCAGAACGCGGGTTAAACAAAATTCTTGATATCCGTAAATGTATTGTCAAAAAAAACATAATAAACTAAAATACATGATTCACCAGAAAGTTTTACTTTAGGGTATTCGTCACTACAACGCGCGGGTACCCTGTTAGTAATTATAATAGAAAGAAACTTAGGATATACAAACTTTTAACATATTTTTGCTTTTGCATGGCTATATAACATTCACAATTCATCACCCAAATATAGATAACGCATTAAGCAATATATAAAGTGATATTATATGTTTTCTAAGAAGTTTAAAGAACAAATTAAACTCATGCATGAAATTACAGAATTAATTGACGTT
This sequence comes from Chrysanthemum lavandulifolium, assembly GCA_022545495.1. NCBI lineage: Eukaryota > Viridiplantae > Streptophyta > Magnoliopsida > Asterales > Asteraceae > Chrysanthemum > Chrysanthemum lavandulifolium. Next base: position 269,555,084 of record CM040241.1, read on the forward strand.
GCACTCGCATTTGAAACCGGCTTCACACTTGGGGCACCCGTTGGTTGGGGATTATGAACTTTGGGAGACGAACTAGAAACAACATTAGTACCATTGTCTGCCTTCTCCGCATTCGTAACTTCAACACCGCGCATAGCCTCTTCAAAGGTCTTACACGCTTCCAAAACGACCGGGTCAAGACCATAATTCGGTTCAGAGACACTTTGCGCAAGATCTTCATTCATGGAGCTAGTTTGATCGACCAAACTAGTAGAAGATCTCTTATTCATAGAATTAGTATCATTCGAATCATTAACAGGAGAATTACCCACATCTTTCGAAACTTTGGAAGCACTAGTCTTATTTAAAAATCCTTTTTCCATCTCTCAAAACCCCACAACCCACAGCAAAACAATCGTATTCACCAAGAACAATTCCACAGCAGCAGCAACAAAATAAACAATGATAAAACCCTAACACAAGGTTAGAGTTTCATAAACGTTGAAACGCAGCCTCTAGTACACCATAATAATGCATGCAAATCACTACCAACTACCATGTAATAGGAGAATTAAAGATAAAGTACGAAGTCAGTATACAACCGAATATAATATTATGATAAGAAGATCACATGCAATTGTTGACTAACCAACACAAGAATACAAAAAGCGATTAAATGTTCTCACCGACCCACGATTAATTAATGCAACCTTTTAATTTTACCTTTTAATATAAACCGACAGATTAAAATTAATAGGTTACGATCGTTTGTGAGAGAATCATAGGAAAGATAGATCATTATGTGAGGTAATAAATTGTTTCCATAATTCCATAAATGAAAAAGGGTAAATTATTGCAGTATACAAAAGACTTTTATGTATATAGAAATTAAAAAAAAAAAGATGATGCAAGAGTTCATGAAATAAAGATGTGTTACTTTGTAATCACAAGAAGTTTATAAGCAATTAGTTTATGTGTTTAGAGCACGAAACATAAAAGTAACAACATGAAATTATATGTAGCCTGAAACACAAAGATTGCAAATGTTTAAGCTTTTTCCTTTGTGCTTATCTATACTACTTATAATGCACAAAGGCATCTTAATCTTAATTTTAAGACGTACAAGAAATTAAGCATGGTTTACTACACTTTAAGGCACCCAATTTTCAGAATTACAACAAAGTAAGCATATTGTACAACAAAATAAAGCGTATTGTCATTTTAAGACCAAAATTCTACCAAACAACATTAATGTTATTAAAAACACCAATTCACCAAAAATTAGAACCATTTAAGCACAATGTACAATAGCTGCAACCAATTTTCAGATTTACAACAAAATAAGCATAATGTACAACAAAATAAGCATGATGTAATTTTCAGACTTATTTTCAGACTTACAACATTAATGCTATTAAAGTGGTCAATTTTATTAATAACTATAATGACTACTACTTACAAAAAAAGAAACATAGTGTACAACATTTTAATGCACATAATTTTCGAGACGTCTGAGACAAGAAGCATAGTGTACAACAAAACACCATATTAATGCTTATTTAATGTAGTCGATTATTTAATTGGTCGATAAATACAATTAATACGATTATTAAAACACCCCTTACATAAAATACAAATTAGCAAGCATATTGTACAACCAAATTAAACACAATTCATGCATTAAATTCCACTACTACAAATAATAAAGCGCGTTATACAAATATTTAAACGCGAGCAGGCGGCGGCCAAAATGGGCTGGCGAGCAGTGCGGACCAAGCAGGCTCGAGCCCGGCGGACACAGACCAGCGGGTTCAAGCCCGAGCAGACACGGCTATCTAAAATTCTTGATATCCGTAAATTTATTGTTAAAAAGAACATAATAAGTTAAAATACATTCGTCGAAATTTTTTATTTCAGAGTATCCGCCGCTACAACGCGCGGATACCCTGCTAATAGTCATAGAGAGTAAAATGTTTACATGGTTTATTTTGCACCTCATTATTGTTCTTATCAAACATCTTACCATAGTATCATTGTATTATAACAGAAAGAAACTTAGGATATACACACTGTGAACGTGTTTTTTGCTTTTGGATTGTTATATAACATTCACAATTTACCCAAAAATAGATAATGAATTAAGCAACACATAAAGTGATATTTTCTGTTTTCTACTTATAGTTTGAAGAACAAACTCATGTATGAAATTATAGATAATTTCCACAAAACCATGTTTTACAGTGAGAAAGAAAAAAGTTACCTATGTGAGATTAAAGATAACAATGGTTTTACCAAAAACACTAAAAAAAATCAAGAGTTATATGAGTTTTCAGTAGAAATGTCTATCAAACATGTTTTTTAACATGAAAGAAAGACAAACATAATATTATTCTAGACTTATATAAACCCATACACACTACCATATATTAGTAATCCATGATTTCTTTTCTCAGCCTATGTGGGATACGATGTTAGGATAGATGGTTCCAATAAGGCTCCATAAAAAAAAAGTTGTACACTATTTTTATAAAATCCATTTAAGCAAATTAAAGAAAAACGAGAAGTACAGGATAGTTTAATATGCCTAATAGGTTGTTAAGTCTTATTGGTTTAAAGCATTATGTGTTTGGTTAAGCCATATTAGCATGGGTTCTTTATGATTGACCGTCATCAACTACGTTTGATTCTTCATTTTACTGCATATAGTTTATATGTTCTCTTATTCACCCGGGGTGATTGAGTTGATAAAAAAGTTAGATGAACACCGAATATCATCACCAAAGTGTGAGATCGAGGTCACAAATTCAAATCATGTTTGGTGCAAACAAACCTAAAGCGGTAATGCCGACTTTCTAAAAGAGAGAGTTTTACTTGATTTAAGTCCGTGTGACGGCATAGTTTGAAGCCCATGGATTAGCCAACTAAAACTAACCATAATTAATAAATGAATGAAACATCTTGTCGAGCAGCCTCGGGTTGTACGTATCTTGTTACTTATTATGTCTTTGTTTACATGCTTTTTATTTGACAGATAAATGAAACAATTCCATCCACCAACTCGACCAAGAACTTTATCAAAACATAATATATGAAACAGTAGTTGTGAATTGTTACTACTGTGTAAGATCATGTTTGAACGAAAATATGTATGACACTAGCTAGATGATCGAAAATAAGATCTTTCAAAGGATATGCTCGCTATGTTCTTTCAGCTATGATAAAAATATGCTCACGTCAACACACTTGAGCAATAATATCTTATAAGAAAAAGAAACACACAGTAAAGGTTAGAATGTTTGGGTAAAAGGTTAGCATAGTTCTCTTATCATATGTATGCAAAAAAAATTTATGTACAAAAAAGAAAGAAAGAAATGATGCAAGAATTAGAGCATGAAACATGAAGGTAACAATTTGGATAACATGAAATTATATGCTGTTAATTACTCTAATTATGGAAGATACCAAAAGTTTATGCATTTGTTATTAAAATAACCCGTGATTTTCTCTAAGCGCTTACTTATGTGAAATGACTTATTTACACGTCGTCGAACAAATTACATTTTTGGGTCATAAACGTCAAAAGTACTTTGCACGAAAATACACAGGGCACTAGATGAAAATAAGATGTTCAAAAAGATGTCCTCACTATGAATTTTCAACTGTGATAAAAATGTGTTAATTTCATAATCGGTTTGATATGGGTATGAGTTAGTTAATGAGACATACTTTAGCTGTTGACTCTTGTGTTAGATCATATATGTATTAACTTAGCACGTCATTTTCGTTTTTTCAAGTAAACATCTTACAGTAATCCTATTTGCATTTTAATGAAAGGAATTAAGATATACACAATATAATTCATTTTTACATTTGTATTATTTCCTTTACTTCTAAACTATGTTTTCCTCTCTAACCCTGAGAGATTAAAGATTAAAATAGTTTTCACAAAAACATCTTTTACGGTAAAAAAAAAAAAAAAAAAAAAAAGTTGTTAAGAGTTCATATGAGTTTCAAATGACCAAATCGGGCGATTAATTTTCTTAACTCGTGGACTTTGATCACCACGAAAACATCATATTATTCTTAACACATAACTCGCATACATTATGATATATTAGTCATGAACAATTTCTTTCTCCAACCTATGTGGGATAACATGAAAGAGTAGAATGTTACAAAAGGTAACCGTTAAACAATAAATGCTAAATATTACAGTGTAAACGAGATTTTACGTGCATTGAAAGAATTAGATGATGCAAAAGTTGGTGAAAGAAAGATATGTTGCATGGAACTAAAAATTCAAGTTTGTAAGCAACTTTTTATGGTTTTAAAGCACGAAACATAAAAGAGTAAAATGTTTAATTAATAGATTGTTTCGGTATGTGTTTGAACTAATGGATAAGACACATTTTGGTAGTGGAGTTAGACTATGGGTTTATTTTGCACCTCAGTTCTTATCAATCTTACTAGAATTTTCTTTGCATTTTAACGAGAAAAAAAAGGATATAGACAATGTCAACATACGTTCCCAATTCACCCAAATATAAGCAATGCGTTAAGCAGCACATAAAGTGTTACTTTTTCGTTTTCTGAGAAGGTTTAAGAACAAACTTACGTATGAGCTTAGGGAAATACGTTTGTGATCAACCAACATTTGCTGTTTGTAAAAGTAACAATGTTACATACATTAACCCTAACCAATTCCATATATGTGCACATTAAGTGATATGATGTTTTTCAGATTCAGAAAAGTTTTAAGAAATAAGTTGTTTAATTCAATCATTTGCTAAATATAATGATCAAAACAAAATTTATCCAATCTAATTGTTTCTCACATTCTCTCATTTTGTAGTGTTTCTTAATTGACTTCTAAAATACCAATCTAATTGTTATCCATCACTAATCACTTTTTGAAGGCTCAGTAGCTACACAAAGTTTAGACAAATTTTTTTATAAGATGAACACTTATTTTAAAACCTAAAGAGTTGGGGAAACCTTTATGGATAACGTGAAAGTATATGTTGTTCTCGTTTTAAAATCGAAAGATTGCAAATGATTAAGCATTGAACTAAAACAACCTGTGATTTTTTTTAAGAAAAAAGGGTTAACCTTTACTTATCTAAAGTCATTTGCGGAAAATTTTCTACATCGCTCAATAAATAACGCTTTTTGGTCATGGAGGTTATGTGAAAAGTATTTTTGAATTATGATACTGTTACGACCATGGGTTGTTTAGCAAACTCATTATGCCGATCACTACAAATTTTTGAATGCTCATTCATTGTGTATATTAAGAATTTACATATTTGTAAGCATATAACAATGACATAAGATAAAATTGGGCGTGAATATAAACAAATGCATCACTTCAGCCCAATTCTACTGGGCCTATGTCTAGTAGCTATCTTCTTTTTTTCCTAAAGCTTGAGCTCAATAGTTGGAAGAGACCATGTCTAGGGGTGTTGATCGGTTCGGTTATCGGTTTGTTTGGTTCGGTTAATTCGGTTAATTTTTTTAGGTCAACCGAGAACCGAACCGAACCAAATTCAAATTCGGTTTCGGTTCGGTTCGGTTGAATTTAATTCGGTTGGTTCTTGGGTTAACCCGAATAACAATTTCACTATTTTAGGAAAAATTAATAATTACATAAATATTTAGCAAAAAATATATTTCAAGCATAAAAGTGTTTTATTATATTATGATAACCTTTTAATAGTATTTATTTATATATAAATATACATAAAATATATAAATATATATATAAATATATAAAAATATATATATCTATATGAATTGGTTTTCGGTTCAAATCGCTAAACCCATAATAACCGAGAACCGAATTAGTAGTTCGGTTCGATTCGGTTTTAGCAAATTTGGTTCGGTTATTAGTTCGGCTCGGTTATTTTCGGTTCGGTTCGGTTTCGGTTTTCGGTTTATTCGGTCTTTTCGGTTTTTTCGCTCACCCCTAGACCATGTACTTTGTGTACCTATTTCGTCTTCAATTCTGTTTTCCTGGACATATATAGTGGCCTAAATTGCGTGAACAACAACCACAATAATCATCTTAAGACAGTTTTCTCATTTTTTTCAATTGTTACCATAGTTTATATATGTTCATTACTTCTTTTCTAGTCATATATCTAGTGTAGCTCAACAAATACATCAAATTTGCTCTCAGTTGATTCCGGATAAGAAAGGTGGCTTCTAATATACTTGGTCTTGTAGGGATTCACATAATAATTATACTCTAAACTCGTGCGTGATTTTCTTAAAGATTTGGAAACATTGAGCATTATTTTTTCTGAGCAACCATGGTTTTCGATCTTTTGACCGACTAATCCGAGTTTGAACCCACCGAGTCACCGACCTTTACGCATCCTTGGATATTCAAAGTTGATAACTATCAAAACATAATAATTGAACTATATGTTTTTTTTTTGGTTAAAAGGGGATCACCCTCGTAAATATATGATTGAACTATATTGTACATGGATATTAGCTCACTTTATAAGTTTGAACATGATTAAATTTTTTATCGTTACTCATATTTCTTTATTAAACTCTAAAAGTTAAAAAGAGTATGACATTATTTGCGTAAATTGTTTTCCTTTCTAATTTTGGCTCAATTAATACTCAGTACGATTAGATTGTTTAATTTGGTCACGTCAACACAAGTGTGAAATATCTGATAAGGAAAAAAAAATAAAGAAATACTACTAAATAAGGTTAAAAAGATTAAGAATTCATACTAACTTTCACTTGTATGATCAGGCCACATGCTATGTATTATTAGCTTGTAAACTTCTCAAGCATGAGGTCAATCATACAATCGAAAGCATAATACAAGTCTAATCACAAGCAACTAACATACACTATCGTATATTAGTAACTCGCAACTTCATTCTTCAACCTATGTGGGATAAAATATTTGCATAGTTTTCTATATTATGTATTCTGCTAAGGAATTTTATATACACGGTGGCGGATCCACCTTATGCTAAGGCGGTGCCCGAGAACCAACTATAGGAGCCGTTTTTGCGGGCGTAGTTCGATAGACGTTTAGCTTGAGGGTGGCGTGTTCGGGGAGGAGGTCACGAGCAACCAAAGGCCATTGTGATGTGATGTCAACATCTCAGGCATGCACTTTTACAATTTCCAAGTGCTCATTAACTTGAAAATCACCAACATTAAGTAAGATAATCGAATCATAATTTAAAAACTACCATATAGCTTATGTCACTCTCACTTATAGCACCCAAACCCTTAAAAGAAGCATGTGTATGTTTAGCTACTTCTCGAATCTAGCTTACAAATAATTATAAGATGCACACAATAGCAGGAAAAATAAAAATGACTACACAACGAAGGAAAAAATGACAAGTTAGTTACATTTTCATGCCATTTGCTCAATTAGCTATTATTGCACGCTGCTAAACTTACAAGAACACATCTTTTATACATACACAACAAAGTAAAAAGTGACAAGTTAGTTATATTTTCGTGCACCTTGCCCAATTAACTAATATTGCGCGTAGCTAAACTTATATGAACACATATGTCACGAAACCAAATTTAATTGAATGACCAAAGAGACCTACAAGTTACAATCGTTCGATGCTTGGGGTATGTTTGGCCTTTAGATCTTCTTTGGAGTGGGTTCTTTGGAGCTTTTTCTAAGCGTTAGTTTAACTATCATTCCATTTAGTAGCTTATTTTTTACATGCTCCTTCAAGCTATATCGTACAAACGAGACTTACTTTTAATAGTAGCTTACTTTTCTAAAAAAAAAATAAGTTCATGCTATGATAAGCTCTAATAAGTTTGCGCGCCAAACCTTTGATGTTGCCAAATCTCAATACAACGTTTGGGGGGCTCACCTACATAACGATAACTTACGCAATTGCGTCTGTACTTTTTGCCTAGACTTTTCACATCCACGCTAACACCAAATAATCACTCGGTGAAATTCAAATTGATCGAATTCCAAATACTAAAATATACCATTAAAAAACATTTCAGATTTAAACTATATATATAATACCTTGTGCCCATGAAAAAAACTCTTAACAGAAATAGAAGCTTTAACAAACTAAGTATAGTCAATCATCTCCTTCCACTCCACCACCACAACGTCGAAAAACACTTTCCTTGTAAAGAGTTTAGCCTTGGCGCGTGTAACTTACGCGCCGAACTAGCAATACGGTCGATGTAATGGGTTTTATGGTTGTGATTAGGTTATTTCAGGGTTTATATTCATTTTGATAACTTTGTTAAACACGATCTTTTAGAATCTGCTACCTTTTGCATGGAAACTGCGTTATATTCCACCAAAATATAGTTTCCTAACTTTCCTATCAAAGGTTTCTTTTAAAGTCATGATATGATGCATCCATGTGTCTTTTACAAAACACTAGTTGGGTGCCCGTGTAGCGGCGGGAATAAGTACGGTTTTATTACGGAGTCTAAATATAGTGAATGAAGTATCTTTTGGTGAGGATGCGGGAAGTTGACACGTTTGATTACCCGCACGAGAAAAACCATTGTCATTCCAACTATCTCTGCAATTCCCAACTCGTTTACTAAAATCTTTCACAACACTTCGAAATGTATATGTGTTGGTTGTATGTGTCTCTTTAAGTTTCACGTAGCTTTCTCGTAACATCATATAAACATCATTATTTCCTCATGTACAATCTCACACTCTCTTACCCGTCAAACTTATATATGGTTGTAGATGAAGATAATATATTCCAACGGATAACTTGTTACGAAATTACAACTATGATTAAAATATGTTCATTTCTTAGATGGTTTTTATATGTGTATGTGTTATATAACGAGACATGATTTTATTAGATCAGTTTATAAGTTTGAACTTAATTCTAAATTTTATTGGTAAATCAAAATATAATGTTATTTTAGCCTTAAGTTTAACAATATAAAAAACGTATGACATTATTTGAGTCATTTATTTTTACTTTCTAATTTTGTCTTTATTATTTATCCACCAGGTTGTTTAATTTTATCGCAGCAGCAAAACAGAACCACCTCTGCTAAAAAGAATTAAGAACGATAACCAAGAAAAGTAAAACAAGATCAAGAATTCATATTAATTAACCGATATTGTTTTTCCCGCATGCTATGTATGGTTAGCCATGTGAAATCATAGACTAAACGTTTCGCTAATTACACTACAAGAAAAAGGAGAACAGGCTACAAACAAAATCTCGACGACACCATGTCGAAGGGAAAAGACACTAAACGACAAAAAAAAGGGGTTGAACGAGACTAAAATGTGTTGAATTTTTTGACAATAAAATACCGACGACATGTCGTAGGCATTTTAATGGTCAAATTTGACTTTCAATATTTCATCCAACTTTTGGGCGGCATTTTTTCCCGCTTCTAAATCCCTACGACATGTCGTCGGTACGATAAAACCATGCAATTATTTTGGTGATTAACGTTTGATTAGTGTTGATTAATGTTGTGGTTTGTAATTTTCCTACGACATGTTGTAGGCATTATTAATCGCTTTGTATTTTAATAAATACCTACGACATGTCGTAGGCATATATTAGCACTTTTGGCGGTATTTTTCCCGCATTTTGTTTCCCTACGACATGTCGTAGGCATATATTTCCCTAATAGCTTTTACATCACAAGTCGATAAACGCCTAATATTAGTGCGTACGATTTACATTTCAAACATCAAAACGTACGAAGTACATTACAAATCGATAAAAGTTTAAACATCAAAGTCGAAAAAGCGTCTAACATTAAAGCGCACAAATTACATTACAGATCGATAAAGGTTCAAACATCAAAGCGTACGAATTAAATTACAAACCGATACGAGTTTGATGAAATGTGCGGTTCTCGGGAAGTAGTGCGGTTGAATGAAATGTGTGGTTCTCGAAATGCATATACATTTCAACTGTTTTCTCGAGTACTTTTATCTTTCCTTTTATCAGCAGAATTTCGCTCATGTCGGCAAAAACGCCAAGTGGTTTAGTAACTACGTTGGCGAGCTGATTAGGGAGTTTCCGTAGTACTATCCCTCCTGGCACAAGATCGAAAAGGAGAAGAAGGCGCACGCCATGCAAAGACTCGGGGTCAATTATTTCATTTTCCTCTTATATTGTTTATTTATTTAAATTTAATTATTTATTTAAATTTGTTTGTTTATTTAAATTTGTTTGAATGTGTATATTTATCTTAAAATTTTGTTTATTTATTGTAACACCCCCAAATTTCGGTACAACGGAAGACTTAATCAAGTTTTCGGGGCGTTACTATTGGATTGGTATCGCACACAAGTATAATAAAACATAATCATTTAAACATTCAAAACCAATCCCAAATTTATATATTCAAAACATTTAATCCAAAATATAAATATTAGGCCCAAAACATAGTTTAGTAAAATAGGTCCCCATAGTTTATCGTAGTCGAAATGATCCTTGAACCCCGCCTTCTTGCCAAGCTTCCACAATCCACATAATCCAAACATCTTTCAATTACGAGAAATCATGCTAAAGGTCATTCTTATTTGGTGAGTTCATAGGTTTAAGTTCAACAAAATCATAGTGGACCAATAAGAGTTGATTTGCTATGAAAGACCTAAGATAGATAAACACCGTTTTCACACCGATCCATGCGGATCACCAATCATAACACACGTCCGCATCCGGGACAACTCGAGCTCGCGACTCTAGTCCGACAACATCGTGGCAAAATCTAGAACAATTGCCAACCGCGGACTAGGTCGATGTAGAAGTCTATTCTTAGTTAGGCACGACTAACCTAAACTAAGGCAACAACTACACACATCTATCTAAGCGATCGAGCATATAAGCAAATCCAAAATAGTTTTCACGGTCCAAAAGCAATGACATGATTCTCACCCCAAAGTAGCTCAAAGCGTAGTTAAGCGTATATAAAAGTGGGGCTATGAAACTACCTCAAGCAATCAACGCACAAATATCACTAGCGAAGATAACAAATCACAAACACAACAACTATCGACTCGGCACAACCTATTAATGTAGACCAACTTTAATACACATATTCCTCAAAATCAGCATTATCTACCCCAATATATTCCATTTCTTTATTTCCAAAAACGTCTCGTTTCACCATTTAATCCTAGTGTTTGGTATCCTTATGTGGGTGTATCGACTCGATGTGATGCCATGAATGCACTCAAACAACCAATATATAAATAAATGCGACACAATGAGACCTCTAAACGATAAGCTCCATAGTTCAATAAGTTTCGGAATAAATGGTAGATCTTATCGAATTCGTCAACTCGATAAACTCATTTATTTATTCGTGTCGCTTATTATCCCATAAATCAATCGTATCCTAAAGAGTCATAAGAATAAGTCACCCATTAATAAGGTAATCCATCAGTATACCTTTCAATCTTAAGTTCTTCGGTACGAACCATTTCAGGGCAAAGCAAGGATAACTCTTGGAAGCAGCAGTATAAGTCGCCATGTCGATACCTTAACCTTGTGGTTCGAACTCACTCTCTAACTTCTTAACTTCATTCCTAGGACGATGAAGTCTTACTAAGGAGAGCCTTAAATTGAGTCCAAGTCATACCATAAGCTACATCAATTCCTACCGCTCTGTGGTAATTGTTCCACCATGTCAGCGCCTCGTCCTTCAAAGTGAAGGTTGCATACTTAACCTTACAATCCTCATCACGGTTACTCACGGCAAAAGCAGTTCGCTTTCTCCAACCACTAGTTAGGTAAACTACTCCCTCGGTTCCCAAAATCAATGGGACCACAGAATCGAACTCCTTATAGGTACAACCTCGAGTTCGATTCAAAGACTTTGGGTCCCACTGAAGTGTTAGAAAGATTAGCCGCAGCTAGCGATTCGGCGACACTAGTCGGTTAATGTGGGTTGGGTTCACGAGTGGAGGGTTTTGTGGAGCAGGACCATTCTCGGCATGGTCGTTCACATTCGGGTTCTCTACATTTGGGTTATCAAGCGTCGGGTTCTCAACATGTGGTGCGGTCGGGGGTGGACGACGACCTCGACGACCGTGGCAACAACGGCGGCAGGAGTCGCTCGGTTGTTCTAAGCAAGTTCGTCTTGTTGCCACCATTGCGAGGCAAGAAGACAGATTTCATAAGTTCCCAATTTACGCTCTAAATAGAGTTGGGTTCCAAGGGTTGAACAATAACGCCTGAATACATAATCAAGGCCAAAAAGGACAACGCTATACTAAAGCGAAACAATCAACACCGCATCATAACTAAGGATGCACGTACTCATAACTATAACTCATAAGTTTTCAACAGTGGAAATACATGGAAGGATACGAAGAAATCAAAAACGATCCTAACAACGATAATAATAAACAACTAGGATAATCCTACATCTCGAACCAAGTACTACTTAGTTTCAAGATGGTACAAAACCAGGAATCTAATACTAACTAGCCACGTCTACGAGCACTCCTAAGTGATCTCCAAACATCATCCATCACTCTCCAAAGTGATAAGATACCCAAATGCTGAGAGTCACAATCCTTCCTAAGATTCAAGACCTCCTTCTCCAAACCATCGACCTTCATGCAAGCGCTTAGTGCGCCTCCAAGAGCGTCAGCACTCACATGTCGGTACCCAACCTGCTCATAGAGTCCCGACAGACCTTCTCTCAAGGCCATCGACTTCTTCTCTACCTTAGTCAAATCTATCCTCAAATCCTCTACACGGTCCTCGTCACTCCATCAAATCGATCGATAACCTCATCGAGACTAATATTACGGGATATAATCCTCCTCGGATCGACTGCCTCCATACTCCTCGGGCTCGAAGCAATCTCCGATGGTATCTCGGATCTAACGGGCTACCTATATAAGGTGAGTAAGGTGGTGAGTCGATGTCTAAAAGGTCGTCCAGAGGACTCGGGGCTCAAGCAAAGGAGAACCGGTCCAGGAGAATGTGCGAGGACTCGCGGAGGAGTACCCCTTCCGGGATATCCTCATCATCCTCCTCCCGAGGATCCTCATCCTCATCAACATCTGCTCCTCAATCTCATCCCCTCCTCGACCTCATGCTCCTCCTTACCCTCATCCATGGGGAGAGTACATGATTCGAGTCTCTGTGAGCAAATCCGAGGTGGTACACTAGGAGATCTAGGCCTCCCAAGACAAGGTGATCTTGGTGGTGATGATGAGAAGAGTGGGGCGCTAAGCGGATAGGTGATGATGGTGGTCTCACGGACATGCGGGCGGTGCTATAAGCAAGCCTAGAGTGCATGCTCTCGCTAAAACACGATGTAAAGTAATTTGCCTAGACGAGCTAGGGGCGTCGATGATGAACTAGAGTGACGGGCAATCTCATAAGGATCACCTGCGCAACCGTCATGAGAGTCAATGTCATGAACTAGAAACAACAAGGACCTCCTCGGACACATCATAAGCTAGTGAAGGCATAGTGCGTGACAACGGCATAGGGTAGGTATAAGTGTTTGAAACAACTATTTTTAATAAGCACATCAACTTAACCAAAACACATATCACATAATGAAAGCTATAAAAATAGAGGTACCGCATTACTCAAAACATGCCTTTAATAAAACACATAAGTTCAGTTTCATCACATAATCCCATATCAAATCAATCGAGTTCAAAACTCCCAAAATCAAAATATATCGTTTACTCAAATCAAATTCCGCAATATCTCGATAATCACATCTCATTTTCCAAAACCAATAATCATATCTCATTTCCAAAACCAATAGTCACATCTCCAAATAATAAAGTTTCCATAATCGGTTCACAATATCCCATAACATATCATCTCATAATTCCAATCATGATTCATACCATAATCAAATAAGAAGCTTGACAGCAGCGGGCGTCGTCGGTCGAGGACAGAACACCCCAAATCTCGATGACAATGGAAGACTTAATCAAGTTTTCGGGCGTTACTATTGGATTGGTATCGCACACAAGTATAATAAAACATAACCATTTAACCATTCAAAACCAATCCCAAATTTAAATATTCAAAACATTTAATCCAAAATATAAATATTAGGCCCAAAACATAGTTTAATAAAATAGGTCCCCATAGTTTATCGAGTCGAAATGATCCTTGAACCCCGCCTTCTTGCCAAGCTTCCACAATCACATAATCCAAACATCTTTCAATTACCGAGAAATCATGCTAAAAGGTCACCACGTTGGTGAGTTCATAGGTTTAAGTTCAACAAAATCATAGTGGACCAATAAGAGTTGATTTGCTATGCAAGACCTAAGATAGATAAACACCGTTTTCACACCGATCCATGCCGGATCACCAATCATAACACACGTCCCGCATCCGTGGACAACTCGAGCTGCGACTCTAGTCCAAAGATCGTCGTGGCAAAATCTAGAACAATTGCCAACCCCGGACTAGGTCGATGTAGAAGTCTATTCTTAGTTAGGCACGGCTAACCTAAACTAAGGCAACAACTACCACACATCTATCTAAACAGTCAAGCATATAAGCAAATCCAAATAGTTTTAACGGTCCAAAAACAACAGCATGATTCTCACCCCAAAGTAGTTCAAAACGTAGTTAAAACGTAGATAAAAGTGGGGCTATGAAACTCACCTCAAGCAATCAACGCACAATCAATGCACAAATATCACTAGCGTAAGATAACAAATCACAAAGACAAAGAACTATCGACTCGGCACAACCTATTAATGTAGACCAACTTTAATACACATATTCCTCAAAATCAACGTTATCTACCCCGATATATTCCAAAAACGTCTCGTTTCACCATTTAATCCTAGTGTTTGGTATCCTCATGTCGGTGTATCGACTCAATATGATGCCATGAATGCACTCAACAACCAATCTATAACTAAATGCGACACAATAAGACCTCTAAACGATAAGCTCCATAGTTCAATAAGTTTTGAGAATAAATAGTAGACCTTATCGAATTCGTCAACTCGATAAACTCATTTATTTATTCGTGTCGCTTATTATCCCATAAATCAATCGTATCCTAAAGAGTCATAAGGATAAGTCACCCATTAATAAGGTTACCCAACGCATACCTAGCGGGCTCTTATTAGATTCGTCAACCTAATAAGTCCGCTACCCGTGGATCAACACTATTAATGCTAGGTTATCCGTAACCCATGCACACATAACGCAAATAAATAATTACTTATCCAATATTAAATGTCCACATTTGACATTTATTGATAAACGTGTACTCGAAACATTAATTACTTATTTATTACAAAACATTTCCAATTTAGTCGTTAGTTTCATTTAAAACTAGTAAATAACAAGATAAATCTTGTTATCGATATTTTTGGTACAAAAGCCCATTATTATTTACATTTCATAGTTTTATTATCATTTCATATATAATATATATTTCGTCAAATCCCATTATTAGTTTCATAACGTTATTCGTTTCGAGTCCACAAGCACGAGTCATAACTTCTGGCTTTTAATCAATCAATTGTCCAAATTATACTAAAGTCCATGTTACGGCTTTGTCGAGTCAACTATTGACTAAAAAGTCAAAGTGACGCCGACGTAGCTCAAAGTCAATATATATATATATATATATATATATATATATATATATATATATATATATATATATATATATATATATATATATATATATATATATAAAGTCCATAATTAAAGTCATAACGCCGCAATTCAATCCCAAACCAACTCAAAACAATCTCGCCAACCAATCAATCAACCAAACATACTCGAAACCAATGTTATGACCCTAATGGTCATGACACGGTCATGGTCAAGACCACGTGAACCAAACAAGCTCTAGAAGCTTTTCGGCCCACGCGCCTCATCCAAACCTCAACTACATCAACCAATAAGCTACCAAATCGACCCGACTCGGACCCATGACCAACATAGGCCACGACACCAACCATGGGTCACGACGTGACCATGGTGGTTCGACGCCCATGTTCCCAATCCAAACACAACCAAATCCAATCCACAACACTCAAATCCAATCATTCAAGCTCCAAACACTAACCAAACACAAAACCCATCAACTATTCTTAATCAAGAACATGCAACTAAACTCTAAATGCACAAACCCATCAAATTAATACACCACACATTTATCAAACACTAATTACTTGTTTACTTAGTCACTAATTAGCTTTAATTTCATGTTCCACCCAAAAGCCCCAAAATTGTTCATAGGGTCGAAACCCTAATTCCCAATTCGTGGGTTTTATTGCCCAATCAAGCTCAAAACATGTTCCTTTACCTTATCTAATCACCAATTGCAAAAGCCCTTTGAAACCCTAAAAGTACGAATCTTAATTCTTGAATTTGAAGGTGTTAATGAAGTCCAAATTGAGTGTATGATATATGGTTGGAAAGAGGAGAAAGAGATCTTTCTTTGGTGGTGGAGGTGGTGGTGGATGCGTTGGCGTATGGCGGTGGTGGGGAAATAGTGGCGGCGGCCACTAATGGTGGTTTAGGGTTTTTAGAGAGAAACAAGAGAGAGGAAGTGATGTGTGTGTTTTTAGAGAGAAATGAAAGGTCAAATGAGGTGTATGGGTGGTATTTATATTCATGAGCTAGGGACCTCAAAATAAATATTTGGGAGGAGGGGGGCGCCACAAGTAAAAAGGAGGGTTCGGGTTGTAACTTTTCGTATCTATCTCGCTTACCCATTCCCGAGCTCACATATCGTCCCCGAGTGTCCCACGACATTTATTTAACTTTCCAACATCGTTACTTACGTTTTCCACGAGTTTTGACTATTTATTTGTCAATTTTCGAGTTACGGTCTAAAAGTTACAATAACTCTTGTTTTAGGCTTTTCTAGTGCCGAATCGAATAGTGCCTACCAAATAGAGTTAAACGCATACGATAACTCATTTAATAATGAAATAAACCGTAAAACCAATCGACGATATAAAATCAAGTCACGGTTTATAAAATAGTGATAAAGGCAAAACTCGCTTATATTTAACGTAATGCGGTTACCTAAAATAGACTCCTAAATTGCCGGTTGTCACAGCCTCCCACCTCGAAGAAACCCGTCCCGGTTTCACTCCGAGTTGCTTGATGTCATGAAAAGTTTAGGATACTTCCTACGGAAAACGCCCTCACGTTCCCAAGTGAACTCCGTCCATGCCGGAGTTCCAACGAACCTTAATAATCGAATACGGCTATTCTTCACCTCTTAATCTCACGATCCATAATCTCAATCGATTCCTCAACAAAATTCAATTTCTCATCAACACGAATATCTCTTAAAGGCACAACTATGTTTTCTTCCGAAAGACATTTCTTAAGATTACTAACATGAAAGACATTGTGTACACTACTCGGCCCGATGGTAGCTCCAAGCGGTATGCTACCGGTCCGATTCTTTCCGAGATTGGAAAGGGACCAATAAATCGGGATTGAGTTTTCCACGCTTCCAAAACGAATCACTCCTTTCCAAGGAGAAACTTTCAACATAACACGATCTCCAACCCGAAATTCTAAAGGTTTACGCCTCTTATCGGCATAACTCTTTGTCTATCACGAGCGGTTTGCAACCGTTACTTAATCGAACTATCTTCTCGGTGGTTTCTAGGACAAGTTCGGGACTTGTAAGTTGACTTTCGCCAACTTCCGCCCAACAAACAGAGAACGACATTTTCGCCATACAATTGCCTCAAATGGAGCGGCCTTAATGCTAGAGTGATAACTATTGTTGTAAGAGAATTCGCCAATGGGAGGTGTCTCTCCCAACCTTTGCCGAAATCAATAACACATGCTCTAAGCATATCCTCTAAAGTCCGAATGGTTCTCTCGCTTTGACCATCGGTCATGGATGGTAAGCAAGACTCATATCCAAATTGCTCCTAAAGTCGTCTCAGTAACGACTTCCGTAAGTGGGATGTAAATGACTATCCCTATCGAAATGATAGATATCGGTACTCCATGACGCGATACTATCTCCTTAAGATACAATCGAGCAAGCTTATCAAGACTATCGGTTTCACTAATAGCTAAGAAGTGAGCAGACTTAGTTAAACGATCAACTATTACCCAGATAGCATCATTGCCGCTAACTGTTCTCGGTAATTTAGTGATAAAGTCCATGGTTATTCGCTCCCATTTCCATTCGGGAGTTCGGGTTGAACTAAAAGTCCTGATGGTTTCGATGTTCGCCTTAACTTTAGAACAAGTCGCACCAACTAACATACCGAGCTATATCGGCTTTCATATTGGGCCACCAATAAAGTTTCTTAAGATCCCGATACATCTTATCGGCTCCGGATGAATAGAGTATTTTGATTTATGCGACTCGTGCATAATCAACTCATGGATTCCACCATGAAATGGTATCCACTGTCTCTGAAGCATAATGTTCCATCGAACGCTTCAAGAAGCCGTTTTCACTTTCTACCATTCCATGAAGATTCTCATAAGGACGGTTCTCTTCCGTCAATGCCTCGCTTGGCGGCTAAAATTTGGGATGGTAAAGGTGAAACAATGGTCATTCCTAAGGATCTAACAAGTAGGGTGGAATGTCCTCCTTACGACTAAGTGCATCACCACAACATTAGCCTTATTAGGATGATAACGAATCTCACAGTCATAATCACTAAGCAATTCCAACCAACGACGTTGTCTCATGTTCGATTCCTTCCGATCTAAGATATGCTTCAAAATCTTATGGTCGGTAAATACTACACACTTGGTTCCATACAAGTAATGTCTCCAGATCCTAAGAGCAAACACTACAAAGACCTAACTCAAGGTCATGGGTGGTGTAGTTTTTCTCATGCTTCTTAAGTTGTCGGGATGCATAAGCAATCACCTTCTCACGCTGCATCAAAACAACACCTAAGCCTTTATGCTAAGCGTCGCGAAGACACGACAAAATCTTCACTTCCTTTAGGCAAAGCTAGGATGGGCGACTACACAACTTCTCCTTCGTAAGTTGGAATGCTTCTTCTTCCTTTTCTCCCCATTCATACTTAACATCCTTCGTGTTAGTTTGGTCACGACTTAGCTATCTTAGAAAATCCTCAATGAATCTCCTATAATAGCCTCGCTAAACCTAGAAACCGTCGGATTCGATGGGTTCTTAGGAGCTGCCCATTCCTTAATGGCCTTAATCTTAGTTGGGTCAACATGAACACCTCGACTATCTATCACATGACCTAAGAATTGCACGGACGGAATCCAAAATTCACACTTAGAGAATTTGGCATACAGCTTCTCCTCTCTTAACAATCCTAAAATGAGCCTCAAATGCTCTTCATGCTCCTCACTACTCTTAGAGTATATCAAGATGTCGTCTATGAATACTATCACAAACTTATCCAGGTATGGCTTACACACTCGGTTCATGAGATCCATGAAAACCATTGGCGTGTTGGTCAAACCAAACGACATCACTTGGAATTCATAGTGCCCATAACGAGTCCTAAACGCAGTCTTAGGGATATCCTCTTCTCGAACTCTAAGCTGGTGGTAACCAGATCGTAAATCGATCTTGGAAAAGACACTAGCTCTTTGGAGTTGGTCGAATAGATCATCTATTCTAGGTAACGGATATCGGTTCTTCACGGTTAGCTTATTCAATTCCCTATAGTCGATACACATCCGAAACGATCCATCCTTCTTCTTCACAAACAACACTGGTGCTCCCCACGGTGACGAACTTGGTCGAATGAATCCCTTCTCTGACAATTCTACCAACTGTTTAGACAGTTCCTCCAATTCTCTTGGAGCAAGTCGATAAGGTGCCCTGCTACGGTGTCGCACCGGTATCAACTCTATTTGGAATTCCACTTGTCGGACAGGTGGAATCCTCGCGATCGTCGGAAACACATCCGAAATTCTCTAACGACGGTACATCATTGAGGTGTCTTTCACTCTTCTCCTCACTTTTCCTTTCGTAAATTCGAGCCAAGAAAAGACAACCTCCTCTATCGATGTACGGGCCTTAATACAAGAGATGATGCTCAACCGGAAGGACTTCCACAGCCGCTCCGATCTCCTTGTATGCTCGAACTTTTCCTCCATACGGTAAACGCACAATCTTCTCATCACAAATGATGTGTGCACCATTCTTCGATAACCAATCCATTCCGATAATGACGCCAAAACTTCCTAAGGTAATCGGCAATAGATCTATACTAAACGGGCGGTCTAGGAAACTTAAGGTACAACCTCGAACTACGGTGTCTATCTTCTCTATTCCCATTCGCTAATTCCACATCGTAACTAAACCCTAGAGGTGTTTGGGAGATTCCTAGTAATGGCATAAAATTGGTGGATACGAAACTCATATCCGCATTCAAGATCAAACAAGATGGAAGCATAGCGATTATTGAGAAGGAACGCACCAGTATCACGTTAGGGTCCTCACCGCCTTCCTTCCCAATAGCGTAAACACGCACTGCTCCCATGTCTCTCTCACGATTCCTAGCACCATGGTTTCCCGGTTTCCCACAACCTCACGCTCATGTGGTTTAAGCCATTACCTCCTACACTCGGTTAGCAATTCCTCCTACATTACCGGATTTCCTCTCATCCACGGATCTCAGCACTCATTCTTTAAGTGTCCCTTCTTTCCACATCCAAAACAGTGACGGTGGCCTTCCAATCCGCTCCTCTGCAGCTTGAGTTTGCAGAAGTGGTCGGGACCTACGCCTTTGGCCATATGTCCTACCTTAGAGCACTTCCAACACGCATTCGGACATGGTCCATGGTGGTGTCGGTTACAACGACCACACACATGTTTACTACCCTCATATTCATTCCTACCTCCATTTCCTATGGCGAACACCGGTCGTCTCTTGCCGCTTGTTGCCATTTCCTTTAGCAACTTCGTTCCTCTTCCTCTTATCACTCCTATCATTCTTACTCTTGCTTCCTACTTCTAGCACATATGAGTCCATCAAACTCTGAGCCACAGCAATTGCCTCTTGCAAATTGACTGGTTTGGCAGCGATGACATCATTTCGAGTAGCCAAAGGTAATCCATCAGTATACCTTTCAATCTTAAGTTCTTCGGTACGAACCATTTCAGGGCAAAGCAAGGATAACTCTTGGAAACGACGAGTATAAGTCGCCATGTCAAGTATTCTTAACTTTGTGGTTCCAACTCACTCTCTAACTTCTTAACTTCATTCCTAGGACAAGTAAGTCTTAATCAAGAGAGCCTTAAATTGAGTCCAAGTCATACCATAAGCTACATCAATCCCTACCGCTATGTGGTAATTGTTCCACCAGTCAACGCCCGTCCTTCAAAGTGAAGGTTGCATACTTAACCTTACAATCCTCATCACGCTTACTCACAAAGAAACACAGATTCGCTTTTCTCCAACCACCTAGTTAGGTAAACTACTCCCCAATTCCTCCAAAATCAATGGGACCAAGAATCGAACTCCTTATAGGTACAACCTCGAGTTCGATTCAAGACCGGGTTCCACTAGAAGTGTTAGAAAGATTAGCCTCAACCTAGTTAGCTCGGCGACACGCCGCGACACTAGCGGTCAATGTGGGTTGGGTTCACGAGTGGAGGGTTTTGTGGAACAGACCATTCTCAAGATGGTCATTCACATTCGGGTTCTCTACACCGGGTTATCAACGCTCGGGTTCTCAACATGTGGTGCGGTCGGGGCCGGACGACGACCTCGACGACTGTGGGCAACAACAAGAAGCAGGAGTCGCTCGGTTGTTCCTAAGCAAGTTTCGTCTTGTTGCCACCATTCTGGAGGCAAGAAGAACAGTTTCATAAGTTCACAATTTACGCTCTAAAATAGAGTTGGGTTCCAAGGCCAATACCCAATAACGCCTGAATACATAATCAAGGCCAATAGGGATACGCTATACCAAAGCGAAATAATCAAACACCGCATCATAACTAAGGATGCACGTTCCCATAACCATAACTCATAAGTTTTCAAAAGTGGAAATACATGGAAGGATACGAAGAAATAAAAAACGATCCTAACAACGATAATAGTAAACAACTGGGATAGTCCTACATCTCGAACCAAGTACTACTTAGTTTCAAGATAGTACAAAACCATGAATCTAATACTATCTAGCCACGCTACGAACACCCTAAATGATCTCCAAACATCATCCATCACTCCAAAGTGATAGAATCCCCAAACGCCGAGAGTCACAATCCTTCCTAAGCTCACGACCTCCTTCTCCAAACCACCGACCCACGCCAAAGCGCTGGTCGGCCTCCAAGCCGTCAGCACTCTCTAATGGTGTCCCCAACCCGCTCATAGAGTCCCGACAGACCTTCTCTCAAGGCCATCGACTTCTTCTCTACCTTAGTCAAATCTATCCTCAAATCCTCTACACTAGTCCTCGCCACTCCATCTAATCGATCCGACAACCCACTCGAGACTAATATTCGGGATATAATCCTCCTCTGATCGACTTGTCTCACCATACTCCTCGGGCTCGAAGCAACCTCCGATGGTATCTCGATCCTAATGGGCTACCTATCTCAAGGTGAGTGTGGTGGTGAATCAAAACCAAAAGGTCGTCCAGGGGACTGTGCTCGTGCAAAGGAGAACCCGGTCCAGAGAATGTGCGGGACTCGCAATGGAGGAATACCCCTTTCGGGATATCCTCACCATCCTCCTCCCGAGGATCCTCATCCTCATCAACATATCGCTCCTCAATCTCCTCCTCCTCCTCATGCTCATGCTCCTCCTCAACCTCATCCATGGGGAGAGTCCATGAGTCGGAGTCTCGTGTGTGAATCTCGGGTGGTACACTAGGAGATCTAGGCCTCCTATGACATGGTGATGCTTGGTGGTGATGATGTAAGAGAGTGGGCTACTAAACGGATAGTGATGATGGTGGTCTCACGGACATGCGGGCGCTTGCTATAAGCAAGCCTAGGAGTCTGTGCTCTCGCTAAAACCCGATGTAAAGTGAGTCGCCTAGATGAGCTAGGGCGATCTCGATGATGAACTAGAGTGACGGGCAATCTCATAAGGATCACCCCAAGAACCGCCATGAGAGTC
Organism: Chrysanthemum lavandulifolium; assembly: GCA_022545495.1. NCBI lineage: Eukaryota > Viridiplantae > Streptophyta > Magnoliopsida > Asterales > Asteraceae > Chrysanthemum > Chrysanthemum lavandulifolium. Next base: position 269,578,110 of record CM040241.1, read on the forward strand.
GATGTGGCGAACTAGCAACAACAAGGACCTCCTCACACATCATAAGCTAGTGAAGGCATAGTCTCGTGACAACGGCATAGGGTAGGTATAAGTGTTCAAACAACTATTTTAATAAGCGCATCAACTTAACCAAAACACATATCACATAATGAAAGCTTTAAAAGTAGAGGTACCGATTACTCAAAACATGCCTTTAATAAAACACATAAGTTCGGGCCATCACATAATCCCATATCAAATCAATCGAGTTCAAAACTTCCAAAATCATAATATATCGTTTACTCAAATCAAATTCGCAATATCTCGATAATCACATCTCATTTTCCAAAACCAATAATCATATCTCATTTCCAAAACCAATAGTCATATCTCAAAATAATAACGTTTCCATAATCGGTTCACAATATCCCTTAACATATCATCTCATAATTCAAATCGCAGCTCATACCATAATCAAATAAGAAGCTTCGTTTAGCAAGCGGGCGTCGTCGGTCGAGGATCAATTTTTCTTAAAAGCGGTTATAGTTTAGGGTTTATAAAATACCTAGTTCTCTATAACCTTGAGCTCGATACCAATCTGTAACACCCCAAATCTCGATGACAATGGAAGACTTAATCAAGTTTTGAGGCGCTACTATTGGATTGGTATCGCACACAAGTATAATAAAAGATAACCATTTAACCATTCAAAACCAATCCCAAATTTAAATATTCAAAACATTTAATCCAAAATATAAATATTAGGCCCAAAACATAGTTTAATAAAATAGGTCCCCATAGTTTATCGAGTCGAAATGATCCTTGAACCCACGCCTTCTTGCCAAGCTTCCACAATCCACATAATCCAAACATCTTTTAAATACCGAGAAATCATGTTAAAAGGTCACCATTGGTGAGTTCATAGGTTTAAGTTCAACAAAATCATAGTGGACCAATAAGAGTTGATTTGCTATGCAAGACCTAAGATAGATAAACACCGTTTTCACACCGATCCATGCCGGATCACCAATCATAACACACGCCCCGCATCCGGGGACAACTCGAGCTCGCGACTCTAGTCCAAAGACCGTCGTGGCAAAATCTAGAACAATTGCCAACCCCGGACTAGGTCGATGTAGAAGTCTATTCTTAGTTAGGCACGGCTAACCTAAACTAAGGCAACAACTACCACACATCTATCTAAACAGTCAAGCATATAAGCAAATCCAAATAGTTTTAACGGTCCAAAAATAGCAGCATGATTCTCACCCCAAAGTAGTTCAAAACGTAGTTAAAACGTAGATAAAAGTGGGGCTATGAAACTCACCTCAAGCAATCAACGCACAAATATCACTAGCAGAAGATAACAGAAATCACAACACAACAACTATCGACTCGACACAACCTATTAATGTAGACCAACTTTAATACACATATTCCTCAAAATCAGCATTATCTACCCCAATATATTCCATTTTTTTATTTCCAAAAACGTCTCATTTCACCATTTAATCCTAGTGTTTGGTATCCTCATGTGGGTGAATCGACTCAATGTGATTCCATGAATGCACTCAAACAACAAATATATAACTAAATGCGACACAATGAGACCTCTAAACGATAAGCTCCATAGTTCAATAAGTTTCAGAATAAATAGTAGACCTTATCGAATTCGTCAACTCGATAAACTCATTTATTTATTCGTGTCGCTTATTATCCCATAAATCAATCGTATCCTGAAGACTCATAAGGATAAGTCACCCATTAATAAGGTTACCTAACGTACCTAGCGGGTTCTTCGTCAACCTAATAAGTCCGCTACCCACGTGGATCAACACTATTAACGCTAGGTTATCCGTAACCCATGCACACATAACGCAAATAAATAATTACTTATCCAATATTAAATGTCCACATTTGACATTTATTGATAAATGTGTACTCGAAACCATAGTTACTTATTTATTACAAAACATTTCCAATTTAGTCGTTAGTTTCGTTTAAAACTAGTAAATAACAAGATAAATCTTGTTATTGATATTTTTGGTACAAAAGCCCATTATTATTTACATTTCATAGTTTTATTATCATTTTCATATATAATATATATTTCGTCAAATCCCATTATTAGTTTCATAACGTTATTCGTTTCGAGTCCACAAGCACGAGTCATAACTTCTCGGCTTTTAATCAATCAATTGTCCAAATTATACTAAAGTCCATGTTACGGCTTTGTCGGAGTCAACTATTGACTAAAAAGTCAAAGTGACGCCGACGTAGCTCAAAGTCACAATATATATCAAGTCCATAATTAATAGTCATAACGCAATTCAATCCCAAACCAACTCAAAACAATCTCGCCAACCAAATCAATCAAACAATCTCGCCAATTATACCCGAAACCAATGTTATGACCCTAATGGTCATGACACGGTCACGGTCAAGACCACGTGAACCAAACAAGCTTCTAAAAGCTTTTCGGCCCAAGCGCCTCATCCAAACCTCAACTACATCAACCAATAAGCTACCAAATCGACCCGACTCGAACCCATGACCAACATAGGCCACGACACCAACCATGGGTCACGACGTGACCATGGTGGTTCGTGACGCCCATGTTGCCCAACCAAACACAACCAAATCCAATCCACAACACTCAAATCCAATCATTCAAGCTCCAAACACTAACCAAACACAAAACCCATCAACTATTCTTAACCAAGAACATGCAACTAAACCTAAAATGCAAAACCCATCAAATTAATACACCACACATGTACCAAACACTAATTACTTGTTTATTTAGTCACTAATTAGCTTTAATTTCATGTTCCACCCAAAAGCCCCAAATTAGTTCATTAGGTCGAAACCCTAATTCCCAATTCGTGGGTTTTATTGCCCAATCAAGCTCAAAACATGTTCTATTTACCTTATCTAATCACCAATTGCAAAAGCCCTTTGAAACCCTAAAAGTACGAATCTTAATTCTTGAATTTGAAGGTGTTAATGAAGTCCAAATGGAGTGTATGATATATGGTTGGAAAGAGGAGAAAGAGATCTTTCTTTGGTGGTGGAGGTGGTGGTGGATGCGCCCGGAATGGCGGTGGTGGCGAAATAGTTACGTGCCATTAATGGTGGTTTAGGGTTTTAGAGAGAGAAACTAGAGAGAGAGGAGGTGATGTGTGTGTGTTTTAGAGAGAAATGAAAGGGTATAATGAGGTGTATGGGTGGTATTTATATTCATGAGCTAGGGACCTCAAAATAAATATTTTAGGAGGGGGGGGGGGCGCCTGCTACAAGTAAAAAGGGAGGGTTCGGGTTAAAACTTTTCGTATCTATCTCGTTTACCCATTCCCGAGCTCACATATCATCCCCCGAGTGTCCCACGACATTTATTTAACTTTCCAACATCGTTACTTACGTTTTTCCACGAGTTTTGACTATTTATTTGTCAATTTTTGAGTTACGGTCTAAAAGTTACAATAACTCTTGTTTTAGGCTTTTCTAGTGCCGAATCGAATAGTGCCTACCAAATAGAGTTAAAACGCATACGATAACTCATTTAATAATGAAATAAACCGTAAAAACCAATCGACGATATAAAATCAAGTCACGGTTTATAAAATAGTGATAAAGGCAAAACTCAGTTTAATTTAACGTAATGCGGTTACCTAAAATAGACTCCTAAATTGCCGGTTGTCAGACTATAAATATCTCCGCTACGGAACAACAAGCATGACAGAGCGCGATTACTACGAGCCAAGGTGGGGTTGATAATTTGGATGAGATTGAAGGCGCCTCCTCCGAACGTAGATCCGTCGAATAGGAAAAGCATATCCGGTTCTACCTCGAGGAAGGAACCAACTTGAGCCAAGGCGAATCTGAGAGAACGGAAAAGAACAAGGTCTCTAGCCGCCACGGATCTCGCTCGTTGGCTGTATCTCGACATGAATATGTACGACACATTTTGATTATTTTACATATTACTCATTATATATATGGTATTTGATTTTTCGTTTTTAATTTGGTTCATTTTATATGCATATATGTACAGTTTGAGAACAACAAGACCCATGAGTTCCCTTCTCTCATACAGAGTTTCTATGACTCGCGTTGCAAGAATGGTGAATGGTTGCAGGATGAAGCCCACGTTCAATACGTAAGTATTGTTTTTTTTCGAACACGAACTTTAATAATTTATTGAAACATAAACTAGTAACCCGACTAATATATTGATTTTCTCATTCTTTTTCAACTACACAGGAAGAGATGATTCGCCTGCGCGATCTTGGAGCAAATACGCCTACTGGGGTCGCCTACACAGAGGAGCAGATACTTGCCAAGGTTCTGAAGGCACTAGAACAAAAAGTGGATTTGGCTACACCGAATATGTGTGACGATATACATATAGTCACACATGATTTTTCGGCCGTGTGTGACTAAAGGTCGCGCGACCATAGGCACTCTATGGTCACGTGTTTGACTTTTTTTTTAGTTTCTATTGCAAAAGAGTAACCAAAACCGAACATGTGTGACTAATTAGGTACAAATTTTGTTGGATTAATGCATATTAGTGACCATAAACACTGTATAGTCACACAAAGCATGTTTCTTTTGGGTATTTAGTCACATACAATTAAGCATAAAGTGGCCAAAAGTGTTAATAAGTGTGACCATATGTTGTTTAAGGTGAAGAAATATGGCTTTTGTGTGACTATTGATCATCCAATGGCCGCTTGAATTTTATGTTTGTGTGGCCTTTTGTAACATTTAGTTACACAAAGCATGTTTGTTTTGTGTATTTAGTCATATACAATTAATCATAAAGTGGCCAAAAGTGTTAATAAGTGTGACCATATGGTGTTAAAGTGAAGAAATGTGTATTTTGTGTGACTATTGATCATCCAATGGCCACATTAAATTTATGTTTGTGTGACCTTTTCTAACATTTTGTCACACAAAGCATATTTGTTTGGGGTGTTCAGTCACATACAATTAATCATAAAGTGGCTAAAAGTGTTAATAAGTGTGACCATATGGTGTTTCAAGTGAAGAAACGTGTATTTTGTGTGACTATTGATCATTCAATGGCCACATGAATTTTATGTTTGTGTGGCCTTTTCTAACATTTAGTCACACAAAGCATGTTTGTTTTGGGTATTTAGTCACATACAATTAACCATAAAGTGGCTAAAAGTGTTAATAAGTGTGACCATATGGTGTTTAAAGTGAAGAAACATGTATTTTGTGTGGCTATTGATCATCCAATGGCCACATATTAAGTTACGTGACCATATTAAGTTACGTGACCATATGTACTGGATTTTGGCTACACTTAAATAATATGTGTGACAAAACGTTTAGTGTGACCATATATGGCATTTGGTCACACTGTTAGTAGTAAATGTGACTATATAGATTAGCTTTTGGCAAGCTAACACAAACTAAACTTTAAACACACATATTAACTTACGTGACCATATGTACTGGATTTTGGCTACACTTAACGAATGTGTGACCATAAATTTAGTGTGACCATATATGGCATTTGGTCACAGTGTTCAAGTGTGTGACATATATTTGACCTTTGTTTATATGTATATCGTGACTAATGCTTCAACCTTACTTTTCATTTGTCACTCGTTCCAATTTTAGATGTGGCTAAAGAGTTAGCAAAACATATCAGTCACCCTTAAATAATGTGTGACAAAACTTGACTCTATGATTTAGACACACAAAAATTACTTCATGTGACTAACGCATCAAGGTTACTTGTATTTGTCACGCGTTCCAAATTCATATGTGGCTAAATGATGCGAAACAAAATCACGGATACCTTTAGCCACACAATGTTCAATTATGTGGCGATCTGATTCTAATGGTCACACAATCAAAATTTTCATGTGTGACTAATTAGTAAATGTTGTCAATTTTGGCAAGTACCTTGACCACACAAATATGCGAATGTGCCGGCGTTCCATTTCGACAATGTGTGACCAAATCCGTTTTGTACTAGTGAAGGGCAAGCGGAGGGCCACATAGCTAGAAGGGACCTCCGTTCTAATTTGTTTTTGAATATTGGAATTGGTTGCATACAAGTTTTGGTAGATTTTCTCCAGAAAAAATCTGGGAAACTGCTGCTGTGCAAGCGTTTATGCAGCAGCACTTCAGCATAATTCCCTACGACATGTCGTAGGGAAAAAAATAATCCATTTTTTTATTATGCCTATGACATGTCGTAGGTATAATATTAGCATGCTTAGTTGGGTTTTATTATACCGACGTCTATACTAAGTATACGTAGACGACATGTCGTAGGTATAATATAGGATAAGAATTAGTTAATTAATCAAAGTGATTAATTATCTTTATTATCCCTATGACATGTCGTAGGAAAATATATAACCGTAATTACAAAACCATTGACCAAAATGGGTGTGGGCCCCACCTTGTCGTAGGGAAATGTCATCGGCACAGTAATCGCAGACGGGGCATTCTCGACAAGTGAATGCCTACGACATGTCGTATGGATTTAATTATTCCTACGACTTGTCGTAGGGACTAGACAAAAAACCTCGACTGGAAAAGTGCTGTTTGGTATAGTGTAAAACATCATTTATAGTGAGTACAACAAAACATAACATAAAATAATAAGAATTCTGGTTTCGCCAAAACATCTTTTATATTGAGCACAACGAAACATAACAAACAAAAAATTGAGAATTCGTATTAACTTTCAAATCTTTCATCACCTCGCTAACTATTTTAGCTAGCTAGATTGTAACAAATGTGAAAATATACTACTATATTCTGAACACAATTAGCTCACATATGCTATGGTATATTAGTAGCAAACAATTTCTTTCTTCAACCAATGTGGGATGGAGTGTTACGAACTTATGATAGAAGGTTAGGATAGAAGGTTAGACAAGGTCTTTATATACATGGAAAGAAAGAGATCATGCTAGAGTAATTAAGATTCGGTGAAAAAAGGACATGTCACTTGGAAGTTGGAACTCCAAACTAATGTTTAGAAGCAACTAGTTAACATAATATATACTATTGTCAAGCATCAACCCTTCATGGTTTAATCCTCATCAACTGCGTTCCATTCTTCATTTTACCGGTTTCTCTTATTCACAAGGAGTACCCGAGATGGTAAATGGGCAATTGATTATCATCAACAAAGTGGCAAAGTGTGAAAAGTGACATGTTTAAACCTTGCTTGGTGCAAATAAATAATCACGTCAACCTCCTCAAAGAGATAGTTTTACCTAATTTAAGTCTTTGTGGCGACCTGCTTAAAAACCACGTAAATTAGTCAAGCAAAAATGTTAAAAGTTATTGTTAACCAAAAACAAAAGGTCAATGAAACATCTTATCGAGTAGCTCTCAGGTGATACATACGTTGTTGCTTATTTTCTTTGTTACATGATTTTTATTTGACACATAAAATGAAAAAAACGATTTAAGCCACCAACAACTCAACCAAGAACTTTGTTAGAGCAAACTGATTTCCCAAAAATGTGGAACTATAGTCATAGATTTCTCTAACATGTTAATATCTAGAAATTTGGAATCACTTGAATGGAACCATACATGTTCTTAGGACATATAGTGGCTTGACGACAACCCAACATCTTGTAATGAATATCATTGTAAGACAAGATTCCTCTAAATTTCAATTGCTTACGTACTTTAAATTCATTAACTACACTTCTTCTAGTCATCAAAGTGTAGCTCCTCTTGCAGTTAGCTAGTTAGCTCAGAAGATGTGCCAAATTTGCAGAAAGTTGTGGTTAATACTTTTAAAATCCCTCGTTAGCATGTAGCTAGTTAGCTGGTTCTAATTAAGAAATGAGACTTCTAAAACAATTCGTCCTCCGGAATTCTCATAATGATTGTACTTCAAACTCACGCTTGGTTTTCTCATAGATTTGGGAACATAGAGCATCATGTAGAATGAACCTATGGGTTTAAAAATCCTTGAGCATTCCAAGTCGAGAAGTATCTAAAAATTAATTGAAATAGTAGTTGTTGCTTGTCACTATCGTTGTTGCTTTTAAAATATGCATATTCTTGTACCCATTAGAGTACGTTTATCTTATGATGTATTAATGGGGTAATTCAACCACATTGTTGTACTTAAACGCTCTTCTTATCAATATATTCACCGATGTAGAAACCATTTTACCAAAAAAAAAGGTTTGATACGTGCATGAATAATCTAATAAGATTTATGTTTGTTGTTGAATGTTGAGTTATATTGTATGTGTATTTATTTTGGGGGTTTTATTCAAAAGATTAAAATGCAGTTTTACATTTCTCATTTTCTTTATTAGCTTTCTCGGTTTGTTTTTCTTTATAACTTGTCTGAAATTAAAAATAAAACGGTCTCCACCAAAAGAAGTTTTAGAGTACCAAATTAAAGAAAAAAAATTAAGACTTCATATGAGTTTTCGGAAGTTTCCCACCATGTTGAATTTCTTTCAACGTGATAGTGAATAATCCGCAAACACAATACTATTCCCAACACATCTAACACACATACACTTCTTGTATATAACTAACCAACAAATTCTATTTTCAGCCAATGTGGGATAGAGTGTTAGGATAAATGGTTAGAAAAATATTTACATTAAAAATGGTAAAAAGAGATAATTCAATAGTTCTAAACATCTGGTGAAAGAAATATTTGTTACATGGATCATCAAATGGAAGTTTATTAATGATAACATTTCAGTTGTGCATGTTTTTAGTAGCGTTATGTGTACTTTTATATATCATTATTTGGTTATATTTGCGTGATTATAGTACTTAAAGCATCAAAAGATGTTTGTCCGGTGTTTATAACCAAGTGCGTGGAAATGGAGGAAAATAAAGAAATGTTCAAGAAAGCGAAGATTCCCATTTCAATAAGACTAAATCAAGTATCTCAAGGACCTTTGAAGACCTTAGTGATTGAAGAACCAAGTTCTACAAGACATAGTAAAAAGATCAAGTTTCCGTATCTCGGAAGATCAACGGATCCGGTTACAACCGTAACCGGATCGGTTGGAAAACAGCCAGAATCAATGTTTTAACCATCGCCAGCCGATCGGTCACAACCCGTAACCGGATCGGTTGGCTAGTTGTTATTGAAGACCAGCTGGATCGGTTGGTCGTATGACCGATCCGATTGGAGAAGCTGCAGTTGCCAAATCTTCATCACTAAGCTTCCCCTTTGCATCCAAACGATTCAAGGTTCTTCTCTTGGTGTATTCTAGTCCCTTCCTCAGTCCTTGGTGGCCAAGTTCAGCATTTAATATCCTAGGCCTTGGAATTAGTATAAATAGAGGCTAATTGTGAGCATTAGATATACAACCAAAAATACAAATCTCTCTACTCATCAAACAAAGCCTTAAGTTCTCAAAATTCGTCCTTAGAAATCCAGAGAAGTTTGGAGTTCCAGAAGTTCCACAATTGGAGGCCAAAACACCAAGAAGTCTGCCTCAATCCTTTGGGAATCATTACTACACCATTTGTAATCTTATTCCAAGCATTGTAAGACTTTTAATCATGTTTTCTATTGTTTAAAGTTCTGAGTTTATGTTCATGTTTACTATGAGTGGCTAGTTTCTTTATACACTTGCTTAAATAATGTTGATTATCATATGACTAGTTAGTGATTGTGTTAACATGTTTTAATTCAATTTCAAGTTGATTCTAAGATCCAATTGTGCTAAAGTTTCATAGTGACATTTGTTAATCAAGTTTGGCTAATTGATAGTAAACGTTGAATTCGAAAGAACTTATTGTTATTCAACTAGTCATAATCATTTTGTCTATGGATGATTGTTTTTACCCATTATTCTTAATTATACAAAGGAACTAAGGTGTGGTTGTAATAGAAACACTTTTTGATTATCAAATTGGATTGGTTGGAAACATCTAAATGGTCGTAAGATTAGTTGTTGAGAATCAATTGTAGCCTTTTGGCTATGATCGGTTACCTTTCGTATTGACCATTTCTTAAGCAATTTGATGAACAAGTGAATGTTTTTGTGTTTAAGTTTATGTATGTAGACTTATGAAACTTGAATTGATCTTGAGTTGATTGGTTAAACTTAATGCTTGTTTTTATAAACTAAAATCTTGACGAAGGTTTAACTTGTAAGAACAATAGATTAGTCTTCAAACTAATTATCATAACCAACATATTAAGAGGTTAACACAATCACATTAATCTATGATATGAAACTAGTTTAAGCAAGTGTAGTTTTTAATCATCTGAATTTCATTATATCTATTTGCTTTATTATATGATTTGGATAGACTCCGTTAATTCAAACTTGTGTTTAGATTCACTCAAATCCCTGCGAACGATCCCGACTTACCTTCATAATCTTGCTATAACGGACGAGTATACTTGCTCGTATGTGTTATTGGTAATATTGGTAATTCACCTTTATAAATTTAAAACTTGTACACAACCAAAGACATCAAGTTTTTGGCGCCATTGCGGGATTTGATTGTGTTTCAACAAGTTTTGAATTTCCCAAAGTCGATTCAACCAAAAAAATTCTCGAAACCTTAACGGATCCGGTTGCCCTCAACCGAATCGGTTACGAGTTTGTCCATCAATCAACTAGTCTAACCGATCGGTCGCATCCCGCAACCGATCCGATACCTCTCGACCCATAAAAACTATTTTCGTTGTTTGTCCGTGTGTTTAGATATTGCCTAGAATCTCTAGGACATTGTATGAACACTCGAGCAGCGGGAATCGAACCAATTACACCTCTTACCAACCCCGAACGTTTGATTCGAAGAAGAAGGAGAACACTTTTCATACCATTGGAAAATCGTGTACCAAGAGTACCAAACCCACCATTTGATAACCTCATTGAAGCCAAAGTTGTTTACAACCCTTTCACCAATTTACCTTTTCCCATGGCGGACGATCAACCCATGTGGTGAACCAACCGAACCGTAGCACCAACCCTCGAAAGTGCTATCGTTGCTATTAACCTTGGTGACAACTTCACCGTGAATGGACATCACCTTTCTATGATCAAAGACCGACAATTCGATGGCGTCTTGTGGCGGATCCGCATAAGCACATTGCGAATTCATCGAAATTTGCGGCATATTTCGTTATGGCGACACCGATGTCAATGCCATCAAACTCAAACTTTTCCCATCATCACGCGGAGATGCTAAAGTATGGTATAATGAATTAACCCGAGGAATCATCAATACTTGGGAGGAGATGAGGCAAGCTTTTGTGAGCCGATTCTTTCCACCGCCATGTTTGATCGATTAATGGGAGAAATTCGCTTTCAACCAAAACCCAAACGAATCACTTGTCGAAGCTTGGCTTCAAATGAAAGATTTGCCAGAGTTGTCATGGACATGGGCTATCAAAAGGAACCATTATCCAAATCTTTTACCATGGACTAGATGAAATCTCTCAAGGCATCCTTGATCTTGGAGGAATTTTTCTATAAGACTCCCAACGATGCACATCAATTGCTCGAGGATCAGTACTTCTCAAACTTGATTGGTCCAAAGATTCCAAAACCAAACCTCTCCGAAAAACCGTTGCTTTTGTCAAAAACACCGACACCTCAAAACTCACGGAGAAGATGGAAGCTTTAACCTCAAAAATCGACTCGCAGTACAAAGATATCAAAGATGAAATGAAAGAAATGTGAGACGGATGCAACAATTGTGGAGGAAATCACCCATCGTCCGAGTGCGACGATAAACCTATGGGTGGACCAAAGGAAGGAGAAGTGAGTTACGCTCAAGGAGGATACCGTGGAGGAGGATATCGTAGTAATTATTACGGTCGAAATACTGGAAATTGGCACGATCGCCGACCAAGGGATGACAACCGTGACTCTCAACCACTAACCGACGATCCACCACCACAAAATTCGACAAAAGATAGAAGAAACCGAATTCGAAAAACCATGAGAGAATTCGTGGTGGTCAAAAATCTGCAAATGATTTTATCAAAATCAATTTTTCAATCTCAAAGCCAAAGTTGAGCAAGGACGGAAAAATCATCAAGCATCTATCCAAGATCTTGAAAACAATCTTGGCGGACTTTTCGACCAACATTCCTCTAGACCATCCGGTTCATTGCCAAGTAACACTCAATCCAACCCAAAACCATCAAATGATAAGACGTCACGTCCACCACAAACAAGAAATGAGCATATCAATGATGTTTTCACAGAAGTGGTCTCTCGACGATCCACCACCTAATACTAATGCTCTGTCACCATTGATAGTGAGGATGAAAGCGAGGAACCAAACACAACTCAAACCACCAAAAGAAAACATTCCATCCGCTCAGGCGTATACACCAAAAATTCCTTATCCTCAACGCCTTAAGAAAGAAAAGATGGAAGAACGTTATAAAAGTTCATTGAAATAATCAAAGAGGTTAGACTCAATGTTCCTCTCGTTGATGTCTTAGCGAAATGCCCAATTACGGAAATTTCGAAAGAACTTCTTAATAACAAAAGCAAGCTTGAGCAAATATCGCAGCCTTTTCTTAACGAAGAATGCTCACTATAGTTCAAAAAATTTCCACCAAAGCTCGGAGATCCCGGAGCTTTCTTATTCCATGTACTTTCGGAATAATGTTAAATGCGATGCTTTGGCGATCTTGGCGCAAGTATCAATTTGATGCCTTATTCACTCTATTCCAAGTTGTGCAACAACAACTGAAACCAAGCGATGAGTGTGTAAATACTCATCATTTTGTACAAAATAAACTGCAAAATCATCCGAAAACACTCGTAAACACATCAAAATGATCAAAATATCACAAATCGAGTTTTATGTGTTTTAAATGCAAAATATCAAAATCGGATGAAAAACATATCAAATTTGCGTAAATTGCGCTTTAGTCCCCAAGTTTCAAAATTGTCAAAAATAGTCCACGAGTCATAATTTCAAAGAAAAATCATCAAAGGTCCTTTTAAATCATAACTTGTCAAAGTTGGTCCTTTGGTGAAAAATGTAAAAAGTTTTGAGAAAATTACAAAATGGTCCTTCAAGTTTCAAAATTGGCAGAATTGGTCCCTGGAAAATGTGAAAATGGCAACTTTGGTCCTTGTAATATCAACACTTGGCAAATTCAGTCCTTGGAGCAACTTTGGGAGATTGGCAGAACAGGTCCTTCCACTTTCTGAAATTACAAATAAGTCCTTGTATTCTAAACCCTATTACTACTCTTGGACTTGTCAAATTGCAAATGAACCCCCGCTAATACCTTTGTGACCTGTCATTACTACATTTTGGACCCCAGATTTAATATCGATCAAAGGCTTTTGACCACCTCCTTCCCTCCTAAACATCACGGGTGCACCATTTCCATCATCACCATTCCTGCAAAACCTCCTGAGCACACTCCACCTCCACTCCATCATCACTATCCCCCCCCTCCAAACACAAGAGGCCAAGAAAACATTAAATGCACTCTTGTACCTACCACTCAAGCCTTAGCTGTTAAAACCAAAAATTGGCGCCAAATCCATTTGAATGGCCAGGATCAATTGCAGTGATCCAATGGCCACTTTTTGTGCTGGGAACTATCCAAAGAAGTGAGAGAAGACACTTGGGATGTATAAGAGGCCAAGAGAAGCATCAAAGAGGAAGTTAGCTTTTATTTTTTTAACATGTATGTCGTTTGTAGTGTAATTTTGTCTTAAATACTTTCAATCTGTATTTTCAAGCTTATTTTGTATCAAACAATAGTTTTTAAGTGTGTACAACTCATTTCAAGGTTGAATTCCAAGTAATGATCAGTTTCATATTTTATACCCAATGTTGAGATTTTGCTTTTCAAACTCTTGTGTTTAAACTTTCAATAGCTTAGTTACAGTATCAATCAAGCTTATAGAAGCTTATTAAAGCTTTGTATAAGCTTATACTTCAGTTTCATTCACTTTTGAGCCTTGGTCAAAATAAGTCAACATATGCGTAATTAGTGCGTAAATGGGACAGATTGATGCGAGGTTTGGAAATGGGGTGAAATGGAAAGCAATGGGTTGTTTGTATTAGGTAGGGTACTTGTTTCACATTTGGCTAGCCATTGTGGCTTGGACATTTGTAAGTCAAATTTATAAGCTTCTTAGCATAATTAGTTCTTGTGGTTTAAATTTGTTAAAACTTGTTCAAATAGCGATAATTAAGTCATATTAGTTAGTTTGTTCATGAATATAAGTTGGTTCTTGGTTTAATTCATTTTGAGCTCTAATCGCTGTAATAAGGAGTGTTTGGTTTATAACCTAAGACTGCCCTATAGGCTTGTGCAGTAGTTCATGTTTGTTGTTTCATGTTTGTTTGGTCTTAATATGCTCACTTGAATCATCACTTTGGGTCTGCAACATCACAAAGTCAAACTTGACCCTTAATCAGTCTACCTGTCTAACTGTTGTGGAATTTGGGGTTGCAAATCATTAGTTTGTGTTAAGATATCATCAACACTGCTTGCATTACACTTGTTCCACCATATAACATTAATCTCAGTCAAAAAATTGGATTTAAAGTTCACTTAAGTCAAAGTTCTTAATATCTTCAAAAGTCAAAAAGTTAAAAAAAGTGGTTTTAGGCTCAGATAGAAGGATTTTTCTTGAGCTAACCTTTGGGTCTAATCAAGTAAGGATTGGTATTTTAGAAAGCTCAGCTGGTGCTCTTTCTTGCCATCATTTTATCTGATTTTTACAATTTTTGTAAAAGCCTCAAATCAGCTTCTCTTTTGGGACCAAAGTGCCCTGCACCACTGCTCAGTGAATGCTGAGCTTTTTCTCAGAATTGGTGCAGCTTGCACAGGGCTCAATAGAGCTAGCCATGGTCTAATTTTTGGTTCAAGTAATCTCAACCAGGTCCTTTCCAAGATCCAATTCTTATTTTTCAGTTTGAGCTTATTTTCAAGCTTGTGCATGTGTCCAAAAGTAGCACCCAAATCTGTTTTAACTTGAAAATCACATACATCAAATCTCTTTGATCAGTGTGATTCAGTGTTGTAGCTTGTTGAATTTAGTTGCAATTGGTCACTTTTAGTAGTATAGAACATCTGAATCAGTGGGTGGTTTATTTGTCTCATTTGGCTTATTTTAGTGCTTATAAATAAGCACTTGTTTAAGCAGTTTCATAATTCTCCAAACAAGTGCCTGTTTTTCCAATTTTCTCATATTCCTAATATTATTTTAGACTTTTCCTGAAATTTTCAGATTTTTCTAAGTTGTTTAGCTATTTTTCCTAATTTAAAGTAGTTTTTAAGCAATTTTAAATAGCATTTAATATAAAAATTAGAAAAGGTTCAAAAAATAATTTTTCAATTTTATTAAGTTTAGATAAATATAAGAAGTAAAAAAGTAATTTTCAGATTTTCATAGTTTATTTGGTAATTTTAGTAATTTAAATAGTTTTAATAGTTTAAAATTCATAAAAATAGAAAATAATCGAAAAATACAAAAATAGTTTTGAAAATTCTAGTTTGATATTTTAGACTTTTCCATTTCATAATTTTATTTTTCTAGCTTTATTTCCTAATTTTTTGTATTTTAGGTAATTATTAAATAGTTAAAATAGTTTTTAATTAATAATAATTAGATAATTAGTTATAAAAATAGTTTTCTTTTCTAAAAGTTTCTTTTATCATTAGGTGTGTAAAATATCATTTTCATATTTTTAGGGTTAATATTGCTTTAGTTTCACTTTTTAATTTGTATGTCGCGTAGATTTTAATTCGGTTTTATAAAAACATAAAACAAAACATCATTTTAATTATAGTGATAGCGCTTATTTAATAGATTTTATCTTTTAACTTTCTTTAATTTGCATTTAAGCCATTGTAATTTGTTGGCTTTTTCCGTAGTTATAATCATACCAAATCCTTTTTCGCTCAAACTCCTCGATCATTGTCGTTTGATAAATCATCGCATAGCTCATTTGGGACATAACGACCGGGACACATTGTACTCCTCGGATCTTCATTGCATCCGTGCTTAAGCATTTTAAGTTTCTTGCTTGCGTGAGAAAACTTGGCGGTTCAACAGAGATCACCAACAAAATGAGTATCCGATTGGCAAATCATTCCTATCAATATCCTGTGAGAATCATGAGAATATGCTTGTTCAAGTCGGTAAATTCATTTTATCGTGGACTTTGTGATCTTGGAAATGGAAGAAGATAGTAAAGTTCCACTAATTCTAGGAAGACCTTTCTTAAATACCGATGCAATCATCAAAGTGAAAGGAAAGAACTCAACCTTGGGTTGGGAAGATCGAATCACTTTTCTAATCGATAATGCAATGTGCTACCCACATTCGGTGATGACACTTGTTTTAACGTCGATATTATTGATGAAGTCACCGATGAGGAATTAGATGCATTCTTGAGCTAATCCGATCCATTCATGACTACTACAAAAAATCAATGAAAGATTTTGATAAAGAATTTGATGATTTCATGAAAGTAGAATTGAATGAGAGAACTCGAGAAGAAGAAGAAAATTTCAAGAAATAACTTTCAATGACGAGATGCGAATTAAATCCTCTATCGAAGAACCACCCATGATCTCAAACTCAAACCTCTCCCGGATCCTCTTGAATATGCTTATTTGGAGGAAAACTCTCTTCTTCCGATAGTCATATCTTCATTGCTCGAGGATAATGAGAAAGAAAGTTTAGTTTCGTCCTCAAAATCACAAACAAGCTTTTGCTTGGAAAACATCCGACATCCTGTGAATTAGTCCCAATTTTGCAAACACAAAATCAATTTTGAAGAAGGGATTAAACATGTGGTAGAACGTCAATGTCGACTCAATCCCAACATGAAAGAAGTTGTTAAAAGGAAATCATAAAACTTTCGATCTTTGGAATCATTTACCCAATTGAGGATAGCCCTTGGATAAGCCCTCTACACCTGTGTTCCCAAGAAAGGAGGAATGACAGTTGTAACTAATGAGCGAAATGAACTAGTTCCAACTAGAATCCTTTGGATGGCGCGTTTGTATTGACTATCGTAAGTTAAACAAAGCCACGAGAAAAGATCACTTTCCGCTCCCATTCATGGATCAAATGCTTGAAAGACTAGCAGAAATAAATTCTTTTGTTTCCTCGACGGATTTTCGGATATTTCAAATTCCCATCGATCCTAACGATCAAGAAAAGACCACATTTACTTGTCCTTTTGGAACCTACGATATCGGCGTATGCCTTTTGGTCTTTGCAATGCACTGCGACTTTTCGAGAGATGTATGAGCGCCATATTCCAAGACATGCTAGAAACCTCCATGGAAGTTTTCATGGATGATTTTCGATCTTTGGAGACTCATTTGAAGCTTGTCTTTCTAATCTCGATAAAATGCTCGAAAGATCTTGTCGCACATCTTGTTCTCAACTAGAGAAATGCCACTTTATGGTAACAAGAAGGAATTGTGCTTGGCCACAAAATCTCGGTGTCGGAATGGAAGTAGACAAGGCAAAGGTCGATGTAATCTCAAAACTTCCACCACCAACTAACGCCAAAGCCGTTAGAAGTTTTTAGGACATCTTTGGTTTTACCACGATTCATCAAAGATTTTCCAAAATATCTCGTCCAATGACGAAACTTCTTGAGAAGGAATCTATCTTTGACTTCAATCCGATTGCATAAAAGCTTTCAAACACTTAAATCTCAACTTACTAGTGCTCGATCATGGTCTCACCTAATTGGTCACTACCTTGAACTTATGTGCGTAAGCGATTTTTTGTTGGAGTTGTCTTAGGCCAACGCGAAGGAAAACATTTTCGCCAATATATTTTGCTAGCAAGACCTTTGAATAGTGCCCAAGAAAATTATACCGTCACCGAAAAGAATTACCGGCGGTCGTTTTGCATTGAAAAATTCGATCATACCTCGTGCTCTCAAAAGCGATCTTTTACCGATCATTCAAGACTCAAGTATCATTCACCAAGCAAGACGCTAAACCACGCCTTATTCGATGGATTTTACTACTCCAAGAATTTGACATCGAAATCAAAGATAAGAAAGGAGCAGAGAATCTTGTCACGATCACTTATCTCGTCTCGAAAATCCCAATCTTGAGGAATTAAAGAAGAAGAAATCGATTATTATTTTCCGATGAAACTCTCATGACCATCGATGAAACCGACGATCCTTGGTTTGTCGACTTTTGCGAATTACCTCACGGAGGAATTCTCGTAAAAGGTCTAACTCATGCTCAAAGAAGCAAATTCTTTTGGAACTCAAATACTACTTTTGGGAAGAGCCATATCTTTTCAAAATGTGTCATGATGGGATGATCCGAAGATGTGTTTACGTTCCGAAGTCGAAAATTCTCGACGAATGTCATCATGGCCCAGCTGGGGACATTATGGTCCTTCCACTACAGCTAAGAAAGTTTTTGATGCTCGGATTCTATTGGCCAACAATATTCAAAGAAGCACACACACTTGTTCAAAATTGTGACGCTTGTCAAAGAACCACCAATCTCTCGAGAGATGAAATGCCATTAACAAGCATTCAAGTGTGTGAAATATTCGACATTTGGGAATAGATTTCATGGGACCTTTCTAAATCCCACAAATTCAATACATTCTCGTTGCTATAGATTATGTGTCCAAATGGGCGGTCAAGCTTTACCAACAAACGATGCTCGTGTCATCGTTAATTTCCTCAAAAGCTTTTCGCTCGTTATGGAATCCCAAAGGCATTAATAAGCGATCGGGGAACCCATTTACGCAACCAACAAATGGAAAACCATGAAAAGATATGGAGTTCATCATCGATTTGCAGCGACCTATCATCCACAAACCGGTGGTCAAGTCGAAAATACCAACAGAGCTCTCAAAAGAATACTAGAAAAAGCGGTGAAGGACAATCCTTCAAGATGGGCAAAGAAACTTGACGATGCTCGTGGGCATTTCGTGCGGCTTATAAAACACCAATTGGCACAACTCCTACAGACTCTTGTATGGGAAGACATGTCATTTGCCATTCGAAGTTGAACATCGTACTTATTGGGCTCTCGGGAGTTGTAACACCGATCTCAAAATAATTTGGAGAGAAAAGATTCACGCAATTGCACGAACTCGATGAATTAAGACTCAACTGATGAAAACTCCAAGCGTATAAAGCGTAACAAAAGCTTATCACGATAAAAAGTCGCGAATTGAAAAGAATTCAAAGTCAAGATAAAGTTATGCTTTTAACATGAAATTCAAATTCAAAGCTCTAAGTTACAACCAAAATGGTTTGGACCATATGTCGTTAAACATGGATATCCATCCGGGTATGTCGAACTCTATGACAAACAAGGTGGAAGTTTCATTGTTAATGGACACCGAATAAAATTATACTACGACAAGGAGCAAACTAAAGAGGTTTCGATTATGACAGCTTCCTAGCGACACCATGAGAATGAATTGAAACTATCACCTTGTAGCACCATTTCCGTGAAGAATCCACAAACTGCTCCATGGAAACCATCTCACGAGTTAAATGCTGGGACGATATTGAAGCTCTTGGTGAAGAATTCATGTATATCCCCGAACTTTCAAAATGTTCAAAGCGCCCTTGCGGCTAAATAAATTGGGAAGATTAGAGGGCTCATGACTCGGTAATAAATCAAGCGCTTCTGGAGACAACCGTGTGTTTTGATTTTCGATGGTCACTTCCCAAAGTTTAAACCTTGGTTGAACTTAAGTGTGGGGGTGCCATTATTTTAATAAAACTTTTGTTTGTTTATAAGATTGTGTGCGGTGATGATTTCTCAAGTGAAGGCCGGGGTGAAGAAGAATTTTAGTCGATAAACTCGTTGACATATCTGGTTTCATCTCTATTTTCCTATTTCTATACTTTGAAGTTCGCTTTCATTGAGGACAATGTCTAACTTAAGTGTGGGGGGGTGAATAGGTAAAATTAGACTTTTCATGCTTAAATTTTAAAATTTTGTTTGCCACTTGTGATCTAGTTGTTTTCACACTTTTAGGATTATCTATTAGAATAACTGGATCATTCCACCGGTAATATTTGAAACTTCGAGATGTGTTCGATTACTATTGCAATCCATTCGGGATCGATAAACATTTGCTAGCACATATTATACCCTTTCCACTAAATTGTGAGGATTTGAGCCTATTTCTTATTAGCATACATCTTTTATGCTTGGATCTTTTGCTATGAGTGTCTTGGGTGATTTTATTTATTCTAGAACTTGTGCTTGTAAATCATTACCGCATCAAGCAGTGAGATTGCATTAAATGCGATATAAGTAAATTAGTGTGATAAAGAGGCACCTTAGGATTTAACCCAAATGGCCTTCCATTTTACATCTAATGATATATTAGCTAGCCACATTGGTTAGTTAACCACCCACATGGACCCATTTGTAGTGCTCATTTTTAGCACTAGATACCCTAGTTACACCTTCCGAGCCATCCTTTCATTTTGTTTCACCCAAAAATACAAAAGATTTTACACTTTAAACCTTAGCCTATCCCATATCAATGTCTAATGGTTGGTTGCTAGTTGATGAGTGCTTATTTACTCATCATTTTTACCCGCGCAAAACCTCAAAAATGACTAAAAACACCCAAAAACGCTCAAAATATGTTAAAAATATCCTCGGAGTGTGTTTTATGTCTTGCAGTACAAAATGATTGAAAAGCGAGCTAAAACGAGCAAAAAGCGTGTCGAAATCGAGAAAATGGCTAGTTTAGTCCTTCGAGTTTCAAAACGACAAGTTTGGTCCTTGGAATAGTCGAATTTGCAAGATCGCCCTTGGATTTTGGAGACTCATCAATAATAATCCTTGAATCATATTTCAGAAACTACATAAATGGTCCCTACATCTTCTGATTTTACAGTTTTGGTCCTTGCAACTACTAAATGGATTCAAAGTTAACACCAAAACCCAAAAACTACCAAAGCCCAAAACCAAAAACCCAATCTACCCCAAACCCTAACCCGACCAGTGTTTAACCACCCAAACCTTTGTCTTCTCTGTTTTTCCCGCCCACACAAACCCCAACACAGAAACACAAAACACAATAAAACCTTTCTCTCTTTTCTAATCTTCCTGCCCCGTCACCAAAAACCGTGAACACAATAAATAAAAACCAAACCCCATCCCCCCACGCTTATTTCCCTCCTCATCATTGTCGAGCATATGAAGCACTCTTGTCTCCACATTGGTGCGACACGAAGCACGCTTACAATCTTGGTGTTTACCTCTGAGAGAAGAAACACAAGAGATGAAGACCCATAGAGCTTGAGTATAAATAAATTCATTGTAGCCAATTTTTAGTAGTTAGTTAATTTTTGTTTCAATTTAGTATCTAGTTTCAGATCTAGAATCTCATGTTCTAGTCCCATGTTATCTTTTCATTGTCATTTAATTTATGTGTAATCTTTAATTTCGGTTTATGCAAAATTCGGTTTCTAAATCCATCTTTGAGTGTATGCGTTTGTTTGTTTTATGTTATTAAAGTTCTTACTAAATTGAAGAGTTTAATGCAAGTTGTTTCATTCGGTGGAGTTTTGTTGTTAAGAGTCTCAAGTTTTTTTTCCTTGAAACTGTTTTTCCACTTGTTTTTACGCCTTGAGGGTGTTTGGATTAGCTTGGGTTGTGGGTCAAAATCTTGTTTTGACCCATGTCGGAGTCTCCATTTGGCTTAGTTAAGTGTTTATTATGACCACTTAAATGCACTTGGTGCGCATCACGGTAATTTCACATCGAATGACCCACAACAACAAAGAATTTAGCTTGTTGTTGACTCAAGCTTCGATTGTCACCGAAAATAAGCTCCCAAGCCACCTAAACTGCTTTTAAGCTCGCAAGCACGTGTCATTGCCCTTTTTTACTTATCTTAGTGGGTAGTTAACTTAGTTATTTCGGTTGGTAAATGCTAAATTAGTTGTTTAAGATTAGCTAATTCATTAGTGCTTAATGGTACTCTAAATCACTTAATCGCCATCTAGTTAGTTTTAGGACTCCTTTAGGTAGTGCCAGATATCCGCTGGTCTCTGTATTGTATTTTTATTTATTTGTCTCTTTTTTTTTTTTTTTTTTTTTTTTTTTTTTTTATCAAGTGGATTCTAGCTTATCTAGGTAATATTAAAAAGAACCTTAGACAAAGTAGGATTAGATATTTTAGGTAGAAGCTTAGTTAACTTCTAGTAATGCCATTTTTCTTTTAAAGATCATTCTTAGGAATTTCCTTGAGTTAATAACCTGCTTTTCCCATTTAGAATAATGAAATCCTTTTAAGTTTAGGTGATTTAAGCTCCGGATCATAGGATTTAGCTAAGTGTTCGGTTTGGTAGTTTCATTTGAGGTTTCGCTAGTTATTTTAAGCCCCTAAAAGCTCCTAGCAGCCCCCATCCAAACAGTCCCTTAGCTGCACCTATCCAAACAATCCCTTAGCTGCACCTATCCAAACGGTCCCTTAGCTGCCATTGTTCCAAACAGTCACTTGAGAGCTTATTTTATAGTTTTGTAAGTTTTAGATTTCATCAAAAAAGTTTAACTTTAGTCTCTGTTGCAAAAGACATAAACAAATAAAATAATGGGTTGAAAAAAAGCGTGGAGGACAGGACTCGAACTCAGTACCTCCTGCATACCTGCCCACGTACGCAACACAACAAGCTCACCATCTGCTCTTTGGAACGTTTTGTTATTAACCTGCATCATTAATTCCTTAAAGGAATTCGAATTCTGAAGACCCAAATAATAAATAGCCAAAAAAGTGGGAAGTGGGATTCGAACCCTGGACCAACTGACCAGCGCATCTCCAAGGCCCCACACAGCAACAACCTTTCCATCTGCACTACCAGTTGTTGCTTGTCATTGTTCTCCTCATTTTTTATTTAAAGACCATTGCCCAGTTTTAGCTTATTCATTTAGATGCCTTTTTAACTGCTTATTTCCTTAAGCAATACACGTTTTTTTTATTTTTCCTGAAATCAGTATAGTTCAAAGGATTTATTGTGATTTTCTCAAAATTTTATAAAAACTTTTAGTATTTTTAATTAATTAATTAGATTAAAATAGTTTTAAATTAGTAGTAATTATTTTAAAAGTCGAAAAAATTCCCGGAATTGTTTTTACACTTGTAGGACTTTTATTTTACAAATTTTACGTTTTATCTTGCGCTCCAGCGTAATTTTTGTACATAACGTACGTTTTCATTTTAAGTCACGCTTTTAAGTAATTTAAGTTTACGCTTTAA
This sequence comes from Chrysanthemum lavandulifolium, assembly GCA_022545495.1. Lineage (NCBI taxonomy): Eukaryota > Viridiplantae > Streptophyta > Magnoliopsida > Asterales > Asteraceae > Chrysanthemum > Chrysanthemum lavandulifolium. The sequence goes on from CM040241.1 coordinate 269,601,329, forward strand.
TTAAAATAGTTTATTTAAGATATTTTGTTTTATAAAATCACAAAACATCATTGTAAAATAGTGATAGCGTTTATTTAATATTTTTATCTTTTAATTTCCTTTAATTTGCATTTAAGCCGTTGTAATTTGTTGGCTTTTACGTAGTTATAATCATTATCAAATCCCTTTTCGCTCAAATCTCTCGATCACTATACGTTTGGTGATCCATTGCATAGCTCATTGGGACATAACGACCTGGGAAACACTATACTCTCGGATCTTCATTGCATTCGTGCTTGCAGTTTAAGTCGATTACGGCCCGCCATTCACAAGTGGCGGCTTGAGCGATTTAGCTCGACTGCTCGGCACGCATCAAATTTTGCGCCCACGCCGGAGTCAGTCTTGATTATCTTACGCCTAGCAGATTAGTGATTTGGATATTCGCTCCTTGTTTATACCATCCGTATGTGTTTATATTTTCTTTTAAAATCAAAACCCAAAAGATTTTCATTCTTTGTTTTACAAAATGTTTTCAAAAATACCAAAATATCCATCTTTACCCTCTCACATCTTTGATTCTTCATCCCTACCCCTCGAAAACCTTTGATTCTTTCTATGTCTTATCCTCACCCTCTTGGTTGTCAATGGTGTGGTGGTCCTTATAATGGTGGCAATTGCCTCAACAGTAGCATGGTGGAGTCGGGAAACGGGTCCGTTTATAACCGGGATCCCTATTCCTACCATAACACAACTAATTTAATCCATCGCTACCACACCGTGAGACTCGGAAGGTTTCTTGTTGTGAGTCTTGTGGTGGTTCACACTCAGTTCGATTGTCAATCGGAAACACGCTTGTCATGGCGGGTTCACGATAACAATTATGACTACCACACATATCACTCACGTACCACATCGCTTTTATTGTGAGTATTGTGGAGGTCCTCACTTTAGCTCGATTGTCAAACAAGGAATCCATTTCCTTGTAACAATTACGACTCTTCAGATCATGACCAACCTCTACAAGACTAAATGAATCAGCACCACCTCACCGATCCACTTCCTCAAAATCTTCTCCTTGATCTTTGGATTTAGTGAAGATTTGAAGGAATGTAAACATTCCCAAGAAAATCCAAAATCCATGGAAGAATTGTTAATCAAGAGCGGTCGCTAAATTAGATTCCCAGTTGCCGGTGAAAACTCTATTAGGGAATTAATTAAAATACAAAAGCGACGGATCTAGCTCTCAATTTCGTTTCATTCACGATGGCGGTGATGATGAGGATACACTTGATATCCTTCAATTTTATAAAATTCATCAAGTTCATCAAATGATATCCCAGCCAGCTTGAGATTCCTTCTTGAACAACCGCTATCACACCAAGCTCCCACTCACTCTCCGAACATGGGGACGAGCATCTTGACACTGTTCTCGAAAAGGAATCGGACGAATTCATAAAGTCTAGTGTTGAGAACCTTGTCCCAATCCCAGAGAGTCACAGGAACTTTACCATATGTGTGATTCTCTTCCCTATTGAGTGTTCAAATGATCATTTGAAACTTTCTCCAATCAGAAGCGACGATTGTGCTTCCTATGGAAACATCGAGTACGCTGAGGCATCACTCCCACAATCGATGTCGACCTCTTCTTGAGGAATTCTTCATGAACTCACTCACATCAATCCACTCTTTGATTTGAAGCCGATCCGGGAGAGACCGAAAGTCTCATCGATAATGATCGCTCACTCACTTCTTATCCCAACAATCCAAACGAGAATATTGATCACTTTGTTCCCAAACATTCAAAGCTACTTTCACTAATCCTCTATTTGAATTCAACTCGAATTCACTTTAATTTCGAGAATCCACTCTTTGATACTCAGATTGAGGATAGTGATGAGCCCACAATGGAACAAGAGTTCACAACATCACTTCATGTGAATGATTCTCTTCATGAAGAGTTCTCCGGTGAACTCTCTCATGACATATCTCCTCGAACATGATCATTTCTATTTTGATCTTGAGGATGATATTAGCTCGGAGGAAGGTGTACTCTATCGTATGAGTTTGCTTATTGATGATACTACCTCACCCTTCCTCCCGATCGTCTACATTTGAGGATGAAGAATGGATCTTGATTGTTATCAAAATCTTTCTTCCTTTCCTCAAATATCTTGTGATTTCTCTTCATCTTCACTCCTTGGGAATGAAGACACTATCTTTGATCCCGGCATTTTCATTTATCATTTTGAGCCGGTTCTATGTATATCTCATCGGTGTGGAACTTTCACGTGCTTCAAATGTTTGTCCAAACATCTTGAATGAAAGTCCGATGGAGATTGTCTCTTCCACTTCCTTCCCATGAACAAATTAATTCGGGTCGAGTCAAACAAGCGACTCGGTAATAAAAACAAGAGCTAAACATGGGTTTTCACCGTGTGTACCACCCAGTGTGGGGAGTTGCCCCACATGTTGTGTATATATAAGTTTTCTAAAAAAAAAAAAAAAAAAAAAAATCTATTTCAAATAATGGCCGTAGTATTTCCTTTTACATTCTTTGTTTCGCATAACAATGGTACTTTGAATATTGAGGCAATATTCATTTCTAAGTGTGGGGAATTCTCACGAATTTTATCATGTAATTATACCGCCTAATTCCCCATTTTTGGCCAAATTTTTTTTTGGAGTAAGTGTTTGCACTTACTCAATCGGTTGTTTTGCACTTACTCAATCGGTTATCATCCGCCATGTCTAATAAACAAAAGGATTGGCTAATCCAGAGCAAACGGCTCTTGGTAAAGATATCTCAAACCGTTGACGGCTTGCAATTTGCCCAAAATTGTATGGTGTTCATTTCACCATATCTTTAATTAGTGAAGAGTTGGCTAGCCATGCAAGTTTATGGCTTGTGGTAAAGGCGGTTGAAACCATAATTGGTAATCGACTCACCAAAGATATTTTATCTAAGAGTTGGCTAGTCCGAAGCAAACGGCTCGGTAAAGACAAATCAAATACGTTGAAGTCGGTGATTTGCTCAAAATCATATGGTTATCGATGTACCAAGGTTCTTACTTGAATCAAACATTTGACTACTCCGTAAGTAATGGCTTTTGGTAAAGAGATTCAAACCATTAAATTTTCTAAAATATTGCTAGGGACTAGCAATGGTTTAGTGTGGGGGATTTGATGAGTGCTTATTTACTCATCATTTTACCCGCAAGAAACCTCAAAATGACTAAAACACCCAAAACGCTCAAAATATGTTAAAATAACCTGAGTGTGTTTTATGTCTTGCAGGTACAAAAGGATTGAAAACTGAGCGAAAACGAGCAAAAACGTGTCGAAATCAGAAAATGGCGAGTTTAGTCCTTTGAGTTTCAAAAACGACAAGTTTGGTCCTTGGAATAGTCGGAATTTGCAAGATTGGCCCTTGGATTTTTGGAGACTGTCAATAATAATCCTTGAATCATATTTCAGAAACTACATAAATGGTCCCTACATCTTCTGATTTTACAGTTTTGGTCCTTGCAACTACTAAATGGATTCAAAGTTAACACCAAAACCCAAAAACTACCAAAGCCCAAAACCAAAAACCCAATCTACCCCAAACCCTAACCCGACCAATGTTTAACCACCCAAACCTTTGTCTTCTATGTTTTTCCCGCCCACACAAACCCCAACAAAGAAACACAAAACACAATAAAACCTTTCTCTCTTTTCTAATCTTCCCTGTCCCCTGTCACCAAAAACCAGGAACACAATAAATAAAAAAACCAAATCCCCATCCCCTGCCACGCTATTTCCCCTCCTCATCATTGTCGAGCATATGAAGCACTCTTGTCTCCCATTGGTCTGACACGAAGCACGCTTGCCAATCTTGGTTGTTTACCTCACAGAGAAGAAACACAAGAGAGATGAAGACCCATAGAGCTTGGAGTATAAATAAATTCATTGTAGCCAATTTTTAGTAGTTAGTTAATTTTTTGTTTCAATTTAGTTTCTAGTTTCAGTCTAGAATCTCATGTTCTAGTCCCATGTTATCTTTTCATTGTCATTTAATTTATGTGTAATCTTTAATTTCAATTTATGCAAAATTCAGTTTCTAAATCCATCTTTGAGTGTATGCAGTTTGTTTGTTTTATGTTATTAAAGTTCTTACTAAATTGAAGAGTTTAATGCAAGTTGTTTCAGCTCAGTGGAGTTTTTTTGTTAAGAGTCTCAAGTTTTTTTTTCCCTTGAAATCTGTTTTTCCACTTGTTTTTCTGCCTTGAGGGGTGTTTGGATTAGCTTGGGTTGTGGGTCAAAATCTTGTTTTGACCCATGTTGGGTCTCCAATTTGGCTTAGTTAAGTGTTTATTATGGCCACTTAAATGCACTTGGTCTGCATCAGCGGGTAATTTCACATCAGCAACAACCACAACAACAACAATTTAGCTTGTTGTTGACTCGGAAGCTCGATTGTCAGCTCGAAAATAAGCTCCCAAGAAGCCACCTAAACCGTTTTAAGCCACGCAAGCATGTGTCATTGCCCTTTTTTACTTATCTTAGTGGGTAGTTAACTTAGTTATTTCGGTTGGTAAATGCTAAATTAGTTGTTTAAGATTAGCTAATTCATTAGTGCTTAATGGTACTCTAAATCACTTAATCGCCATCTAGTTAGTTTTAGGACTCCTTTAGGTAGTGCCGTATATCCAGCGGTCTCTGATTGTATTTTTATTTATTTGTCTCTTTTTTTTTTTTTTTTTTTTTTTTTTTTTCTTTTTTATCAAGTAGATTCTAGCTTATCTAGGTAATATTAAAAGAACCTTAGACAAAGTAGGATTAGATATTTTAGGTGAAGCTTAGTTAACTTCTAGTAATGCCATTTTTCTTTTAAAGATCATTCTTAGGAATTTCCTTGAGTTAATAACCGCTTTTCCCATTTAGAATAATGAAACTTTTAAGTTTAGGTGATTTAAGCTCGGGATCATAGGATTTAGCTAAGTGTTCGGTTTGGTAGTTTCATTTGAGGTTCCGCTAGTTATTTTAAGCCCCTAAAAGCTCCTAGCAACCCCATCCAAACAGTCCCTTAGCCGCACCTATCCAAACAATCACTTTAGTCGCACCTATCCAAACGGTCCCTTTAGCGCCATTGTTCCAAACAAATACTGAGAGCTTATTTTATAGTTTTGTAAGTTTTAGATTTCATCAAAAAGTTTAACTTTAGTCTCTGCTCAGGTTGCAAAGACATAAACAAATAAAATAATGGGTTGAAAAAGCGTGGAGGACGGGACTCGAACTCAAGACCTCCTGCATACCGCCACGACGCAACACAACAAGCTCACCATCCGCTCTTTGGAACGTTTTGTTATTAATCTGCATCATTAATTCCTTAAAGGAATTGAATTCAAGACCCAAATAATAAATAGCCAAAAAGTGGGAAGTGGGATTCAACCTGGACCAACTCGACCAACAGATCTCCATATTCTACACAAGAACAACCTTTCCATCTCGCACTACCGGTTGTTGCTTGTCATTGTTCTCCTCATTTTTATTTAAAGACCATTGCCCGCTTTTAGCTTATTCATTTAGATGCCTTTTAAGCGCTTATTTCCTTAAGCAATACACGCTTTTTTATTTTTCCGAAATCAAGATAGTTCAAAGGATTTATTGTGATTTTCTCAAAATTTTATAAAACTTTTAGTATTTTTAATTAATTAATTAGATTAAAATAGTTTTAAATTAGTAGTAATTATTTTAAAAGTCGAAAAATTCCCGAATTGTTTTTACACTTGTAGGACTTTATTTTACAAATTTTACGCTTTATCTTGCGCTCCAACAGTAATTTTTGTACATAACGACGTTTTCATTTTAAGTCACGTTTTAAGTAATTTAAGTTTACGCTTTAATTAAAATAGTTTATTTAAGATATTTTGTTTTATAAAATCACAAAACATCATTGTAAAAATAGTGATAGCGTTTATTTAATATTTTTTATCTTTTAATTTCCTTTAATTTGCATTTAAGCCGTTGTAATTTGTTGGCTTTTTCCGTAGTTATAATCATTATCAAATCCTTTTCGCGTTCAAATCTCTCGATCACTATCGCTTGGTGATCCATTGCATAGCTCATTGGGACATAACGACCGGGAAACACTATACTCCTCGGATCTTCATTGCATTCGTGCTTAAGCGGTTTAAAGTCGATTACGGATCACGCCATTTCAAGTGGCGGCTTGAGTGATTTAGCCGACTGTTTGCACGCATCACTAGTCGCCTGGAAAGTGAAGATTGTTCAAATGATTATGAGTACCACATCCTATGAGAATGATTGAGCCATATAAAACAAAAAAAAAAAAACAAAAAAAAAAGTATGAGAAAATAATAGCCAATGAGCTATGATCGAAGAATAATTGTCATGGCAAAGCAAAAAGCTGTGGAAAGTGGAAAAGAAGAAAGCAAAGCTATAATCGTTTATTTTGTTCGAGGAATGTTTGGTAACTAGCAACTGGGGTATTAGATTTGATTTCATTTTTATTTTTACAACAATTTCATAAACATTCCCATGCCTTATCCATACCCTTAACCCTTAGCCATATCATTATAACCCGATTAAAAAACCTCTTTAGATGTTTTTACTTGGTGCTCACGCCACGTCGGTGGAGTTTTGTTTCTTGTACAAGCTTATGGTAATAATCTAATCATGACTGAGCAATGAGTGTGATTTATCTTGTTACTCCCCTAAAAATGAGTGATTGAGTGAATTATATTTCGTTCCTTTTTCGTGCGGTATTTTGAAATGTTAATCATGCAAGAAAATCATTGGATATTGTCAAACATCTTGATTTTTCACCTTTATTAAGCATAATTGATGAATCTTCTCTCATATTTATACTTGGTTGATTTGCATCACATTCTTCATAATCACGATCTTGTACCAGTGAATGTCTTTTTCCTAGATTTGCTTGAGGGCAAGCAAAGTTTAAGTGTGGGGGAATTTGATAACGCTCAGATTGTGCATGTTTTAGTAGCGTTATGTGTACTTTTATATCATTATTTGGTTATATTTGCGTGATTATAGTACTTAAACGCATCAAAAGATGTTTGTCTAGTGTTTATAACCAAGTGTGTGGAAGCGGAGGAAAATAAAGAAATGTTCAAGAAAACGAAGATTCCCATTTCAATAAGACTAAATCAAGATCTCAAGGACCTTTGAAGACCTTAGTGATTGAAGAACCGAGTTCTACAAGACATAGTAAAGAAAAGTTCAAGTTTCGTATCTTAGAAGATCCAACCGGATCCGTTACAACCAGAACCGGATCGGTTGAAAACAGCCGTAATCAATGTTTTAACCATCGCCACCGATCGGTCGCAACCCGTAACCGGATCGGTTGGTTAGTTGTTATTGAAGACCAGCCGGATCGGTTGGTCGTATGACCGATCCGGTTGGAGAAGCTGCAGTTGCCAAATCTTCATCACTAAGCTTCCCCTTTGCATCCAAAATGATTCTAGGTTCTTCTCTTGGTGTATTCTAGTCCCTTCCTCACTCCTTGGTGGCCAAGTTCAGCATTTTATATCCTAGGCCTTGGAATTAGTATAAATAGAGGCTAATTGTGAGCATTAGATAAACAACCAAAAATACAAATCTCTCTACTCATCAAACAAAGCCTTAAGCTCTCAAAATTAGTCCTTAGAAATCCAGAGAAGTTTGGAGTTCCAGAAGTTCCACAATTGGAGGCCACAACACCAGGAAGTCTGCCTCAATCCTTTGGGAATCATTACTACACCATTTGTAATCTTATTCCAAGCATTGGAAGACTTTTAATCATGTTTTCTAATATTCAAAGTTCTGAGTTTATGTTCATGTTTACTATGAGTGGCTAGTTTCTTTATACACTTGCTTAAATAATGTTGATTATCATATGACTAGTTAGTGATTGTGTTAACATGTTTTAATTCAATTTCAAGTTGATTCTAAGATCCAATTGTGCTAAAGTTTCATAGTGACATTTGTTAATCAAGTTTGGCTAATTGATAGTAAGCGTTGGGTCGAAAGAACTTATTGTTATTCAACTAGTCATAATCATTTTGTCTATGGATGATTGTTTTTACCCATTATTCTTGATTATACAAAGGAACTAAGGTGTGGTTGTAATAGAAACACTTTTGATTATCAAATTGGATTGGTTGAAAACATCTAAATGGTCGTAAGATTAGTTGTTGAGAATCAATTGTAGCCTTTTGTCTATGATCGGTTACCTTCATTATTGACCATTTCTTAAGCAATTTGATGAACAAGTGGATGTTTTTGTGTTTAAGTTTATGTATGTAGACTTATGAAACTTGAATTGATCTTGAATTGATTGGTTAAACTTAATGCTTGTTTTTATAAACTAAAATCTTGACGAAGGTTTAACTTGTAAGAACAATAGATTAGTCTTCAAACTAATTATCATAACCAACATATTAAGAAGTTAACACAATCACATTAATCCATGATATGAAACTAGTTTAAGCAAGTGTAGTTTTTAATCATCTGAATTTCATTATATCTATTTGCTTTATTATATGATTCGGATAGACTCCGTTAATTCAAACTTGTGTTTAGATTCACTCAAATCCCTGCGAACGATCCCGACTTACCTTCATAATCTTGCGATAACGGACGAGTATACTTGCTCGTATGTGTTATTGGTAATATTGGTAATTCACCTTTTATAAATTTAAAACTTGTACACAACCAGCACATCAAGTAACAACTAATTTATGTGTTTATAAAACAAAACAAAAAGGCAACAGCTCATCTGAATTCTTTTATATAGAAATCTATATGTTGTTGTATAAGTTACGTGTACAGGTCATGAATACAATTCCTTGTTATATTGTGATACTTGATATGGTTTGTATAAAAAACTTGTTTTGCCGAGTGCAGATCAATAAACATTTTTTGAATGCTCAATGTGGGTAAATTGTGAATGTAGATATACAAATTTGCATGTAACTAGGCCACATGCATATCTCTTCGCGTATGCTTGAGATAGTTCTTCGCCTTGAAAGAGTCCTTCAATATTTGGTTTTAATATACATGAAAAAATAAAATTGATCAATTGAGTTACTCGAAACTATATTATAAGAGCAATTGAGTGGTAATTACGACCATCGTCCATCACTACTGTCAGTTTAGCACCTAATCCGTTTATCCTCGCATGACTCTCATCTACTTTACTTTACCGTGATCACTATTGTCATTGCTGAAAACAACGTTAAGTTTGCTCGTGGTTCAAACCACTAGCTGATGAAGACAATCACGAGCTAACCACTTACCATATCAATCTCAAAGCATACACATGGCTTGCTTGTTCTGTCAACACAACCTTTTTAGTAAATTAAAACAAGTAATATCAATGCGTAAATGAAACTATTCTAATGATGTGAGTCATGCTAAAATGTATGTGTTTCCGCTTATTGGCTTCTACGAAAAAAAACATGTGTTTCATTAAATTAGTCACATATTTATTTTGCGCATCATTTTCATTATTGTTATTAAAGATGTTTCGGCAATCCTTTTTCAATTTAATCAAATAAGATATACACATTTTAATTCATTTTTACATATATATCATTTCTTTATTGGCTTCTAAAAGTATGTGCTCCTTTTTAATTGTGAAACTTAAGATTGAAATGTCTCTAGCAACATATATTTCATAGTAGAGAAATAAGGTAAAAAGTTAAGAGTTTATATCAATTTTCCGCCATTCCTAAATCTATCAATTTTTTTAGCTGATAGATAGCGGAATAGCTAAAAAGGTAATACTATTCATAACACATTTGAAGCACATACATTATGTGTATATTAGTAACCACCAACTTCTATCATAAGTCTAAGTGAGATAGAATGATATGAAAGTCTCAAAAACAAAAATCTCACGTACGAGATTGCTTAAATAGTTAGTTTTCTTACTGGGATAATGTTAAAAAAATGTATCGAACATGACCATGTTTGTGATTTTGTGCAGCCAACTATTTTTCTTGTCATTGTATCACAAAACTTTTTAATTTGTGTTATTGTATTTATTCAGTTAGGCTAAGCGTTACATCGTTAGTCCTTTATATTAATGGTCGTTAGTAAATAACTTAAAATTCTGTTTTCTTATGTTTTTATTCGTTTTCATCTGTTATTATACGCTTTCTTCCGTTTTCTTACGCTTTCGTCCAATTCTATACGCTTTCGTCCGTTTTTTTACGTTTTCGTCTATTTTCTTACGTTTTTATACGTTTTCATTCATTTTCTTACGTTTTCATCCGTTTGAATACATTTTTCTTCTGTTTTTCTCTGTTTTTATACGTTTTTGTCAAAACGTTTTCATTCATTTTCTTACGTTGTCGTCCGTTTTTATACGTTTCCGTCCGTTTTCTTATGTTTTTATGGTTACATTCGTTTCGTCCGCTTTCTTTACATTTTGTGTTTTTACGTTTCATTTGTTTCTTACGTTTTGTCCGTTTTAAACGTTTTCAAACAATTTCTTACATTTTATCGCTTCGTCCATTTTCTTACGTTTTCATCCGCTTTTATCGTTTCATCCGTTTTTTACGTTTTCATCCATTTTATCGTTTTAGATTCGTTTTAAATGCTTTCTTAAGTTGTCGTCCGTTTTACACATTTCCGCTCGCTCAGTATACGCTCGTTCATTTTCTTATGTTTTGTTTTGTTTCGTCCATTTTACACGCTTCCATCGGTTTTCTTCTGCTTTTGATCGCTTTTATACGTTTTGTTTGTTTTACACATTTAAAACGATTTTTCTCGCTTTATCTGCCGCGTTTGTTTTATACATTGTTTTCGTTTTACGTTTCAGAAAATAAAAACTGAAAACGTAAAACGTATAAAAACGAACGAAACATGTAAAAACAAACGTAAACATATAAAAACGAACTAAAGTCATAAAAACGAATAAAATGTATAAAAATGATCAAAAATGTTTTAAAACGTGTAAAAGCGAACGTAGACGTATAAAAACGAATGAAAACGTATAAAAACGAGCAAACGGACGAAAAAGTATAAAAATGGAGGAAACAAAACAAAACGTAAGTAAACGAATGAAAGCGTATTAAAACGGACGAAAATGTATGAAAACATTTAAAAACGGACGAAAATGCTTAAAAACAGACGAAAATGCTTAAAAATAGACGAAGACATTTAAAAAAGAACGAAAACGTATAAAAACGGACGAAAACGTAAGAAAGAGTCGAAAATGTATAAAATCGGATGTAAACGTACAAAAATGGATGGAAACGTAAAAATGGATGAAAACATATGAAAATGGATGAAAATGTATAATAACGAATGAAAACGTGTGAAAACGAATAAAAATGTAAGAAAACGGAATTTTAAGTTATTTACTAACGGCCGTTAATATAAAGGACTAACGATGTTACGTTTAGCCTGACTGGATACATACAATAACAAAAATTCAAAATTTTTGTGTTACGATGATAAAAAAATAGTTAGCTACACACAATCTAAAAAAATGTCAACTTTGATGCATTTTTTTTAGCATTATTCCTTTTCTTACTTCACTTCCGGTTGCTACTTTTTCATATGCACACATGATTCTAAAAGTCGTGTCATAATGGCGCCAAGACGCCACTAAAGCGTGAGGCGTGGCCTCCACGTTACGAAATATATCAAAGCGTCGACTCTAAGCGTAACATGAGTTGCAGCGGGAAGGCGTGAGGCGTGGTGAGTTTTTTGTATTCAACTCCGATACCAATTTCTTTTAAAAAAAATGAACAATATTACATATAAGGATAGTTTCTTAACCTTATTCATCATGTACAACGATTTTTGTAAATTTGATATATATGTAATATTTTGTGCCACCTTATGTCACCCTTTAAAAATGCAAAAGCTTCGCCTTTACCGCTAAGACGTGAGGCTTAGCTATGTCATCACGCCACGCCGCGCGCTATTTATAACCTTACGTGCACATAAAATGATGCATTCCAGATTAAAACATGATTTAATTTAATTTCATTGAACAATTTTGTTAGGTCACTAGTTTTACAAACACAAGCTTATAAGAAAGGGGATGAGGCGATTGAACAAGATCTAACACACACACACACAAAGCAATAATACGGTTTAGGCGTAGGATGTGAATGAAAGAAAAACTTGAACAACCAACCTTCAAATGAAGGTTTACAGAAAGTATTTATAGGAGGAAAGCTAGGGCAACACTCCTAGTTTCCATCCTTTCTTAAATGGGCTTGGGCCTAAGCTCATGGGCCTTCTACATAAGCTTAAGGCTAATAACAAACATAAAGGCCATAATAAAGCTAACTATTACATATTAATTACTAACACTTGATTATGGTTTAGGAGTGATTCCAACAATCTCCCTCAAGTGTTGGTGATGAACGGTGAAGGCGTTGATGTAATATTAGCTCTTGACGCCTTCTAACATTCTTCTTTCTTGTGAGAAGAATTGCCTTGATTGAACAATCTCCCGGCAGTAGAGATAGTTTTCCTTGAGCGATTATGTTTTGACGTCATCATTAACTTTGTTCTTTGACTTTTGTTCGTTGTGGTGAAAGTGATAGTATGTTGTTGTTCGCATCAATTTTGTCTCGTGTCCGCCTTTGCTCCAAAGGTTCCACGTCATTCTTCAACATGCTCACACGCCTTTGACGTTGGAATTCAACATCGATGAAGTTCTTTAAGTCTTTAACTTTGTAGATTCTTTGGTTTGACGAAGAATCATTCGACGGATTGTGTTGCTTTTGGATAGAACTTCCATTAGTGATGATGTTGGCGTGAGCATGAGAAGAATCAAGACGATCATCCCGCCCGAGCTTCCATAAGAAAACATGTCAAACGGTTAGTAATAAGCGGATTCCGCACTTACAAGTTTGAACTTCGAGAGAGTTAACGACATAGTGTGAAAACACAACTCTAATCTTACAAAGGCCGCTCTCGAACCTGAGTCCCACAAGTGAGATAACGCGATGTATCAAGTACATCTGAGTCAGATGAGTCGAGGTATACCAAGCATCACCTCACGATCAGACCGTTTGAGACACACCGCGTAATCCACGGGAGTTACAGGAAGTGACCGCTGTGGTCGTTTGATGTTGACCCCGGCAGGAGTTTCCATTCAATCATCGAGGATCACGGATGTGAACCTCTCATAAATGTTCTCGACAGATTGCTAAGATCTCGTGAAGGACTCGATAATAATCACCGATAATCTTATTTGTTGATTATCAAGTGATTAATGTCAAGTGTACCTAAGAGATCTTTGATGAATCTCGTGGCTCTAGACTCAATAGTGCGCTTTGGTTTTCTGTGCGGAGACTAGGGAGAGGGTCTCCTTCTTCAATACCCCGATCTCTAAGAGAAAGCCAATAGTTTACGAGGGTTCCTCGTGAGAATGAAACAAGCTTCGCTGAGAGAAACTTGAGTGGCTAAGAAGGTTAAGTGCATGCGCCATCGGGTCCATGACGACTTTTAATCTTCAATACCGGTGTCACTAAGTGACAACCAAGAGTATATGAATTGAACCCGTATCCGCCTAAGTTGAATAACTGGAGGGCTTTTTCTTTTCACCCTTTTCTTTGCATTTCTTTTAATTCTTCAACTCCTTCTTTCTCCGATTCTCATTTTCTCCTTTTATAATCATACCTAAGGACTTCTAAGTACTAACTATTTGTGATGTCCTGGGTAGATCCCTCCTACTCAAGCGGATCATGGACTGTTATTCCTAACCTTAGTCACCTTATAACTCCATGACTAACCTATGTTGCCATTAAAACCACTGTTTGTGAAAATCCTCTCAAAGGGTTTGTTAATGAAAATCATGTTTGAACCACCGTGAGAGATAGGATTTTGCATAAATACTCCTCCACATGTGCTTAAGAGTTTTAATGGTTTAAATGCATGAGTGAGGAAAGAGCGCACATTTTGAATTGATCCACCGGAGATAGACAATCCCCGCGAGACACGGTTACGTTGTATAGTTAAAGAGTTACATTGTCGATTTTAGGTGACAACTAGCTCTATTAACTACCTTGAAGGTGTAGACAAACCTCAAAGGTTGTCATACCCGTCGAGTTCATGTCTACCAAGAGTGTTTCAATGGTACTTTCTACTTGGACAAGTCCTTTGCGAGACACGTTTACATTACTAGCGAACTAGCTTGAAATTATTACCCGTCGGGACAAGTCTTTTCGAGTTACTAACAGCTTAGTACCGTCAATTCGTTGGTTAAGTCCAAGTACATGATTCATTTGCATTTTGCACAACATATTTCTTATAACACGCTTTTTCCCCTCAAAAATGGCATATAAAATGTTATTTTTGAAATGTTGACAATAAATATGACCATTTCGAGTGTCATGGGAAGATGACCACTATGAACAATTTGTGAACAAAGTTTTAACGAAATACTCCCCTCAACAAGTGATATAAACGGTTGAGGTTTTGAAAATCAAATGGGAAGTACTTGTCCTTTTGAGCAAAACCTTGAAAAGTGAAAGGTTTGATAGGTTTTACTCAAAAGTAAGAAGCGCTCTTTTATAAGGATTGTGGCATCAAGCGTAGCATAGGGTCCTTTCTTGTAAATTCTTGGTTGTACAATCGCTATGTGTGCACAAGCCATAGACAGAGTTGATCACACATCCAAATTTATATGATGTAAACAATTCAAGGGGTACCGTGAAGTGCGGTGATGTTCCTGTGAGTGCGCAGGCGTTGAAAGCCGGTTATGTTAATCTGGGTCGACCACCAACATAGCTCTCAATCGTCTAAATCGATCCCTTCGAACAACCGCTCATCAATCATGGTGATGATCCTTCCGACATTCCTCCGATCCGAGAATTCCATCGCTAGGGTTCCCAATGTTTTCACGTATATCCTTCAATCGATAAGCTAGTCCATCCCTAACCATTTTCGCGAGTATGATCTCCGAATTTGTGAAGCTCATTACACGCCATCAAGCGATTGCGATGAAGTTCATCGCGATAAACGACACCAAACGGTTTGGTCGATGAGCGTTAATTGTGATAATGGTTGATATCGGGAAGATCAGTCGTGGTGGAGTGAAGTTGACACGTGTCTCGATATGATTCAACGGCAACCGGAGATCTTCAACACGTTCTTTTATGACTATGCGTCCGATGAAGATGAGCAGTGACTTGATGAATTCTCGTTGTATTTCGTTGAAAATTGTCTCATGCGACCACGCACTTTGGCAAGGTACATGTCTTCAATATCGCTGAGAGACAAATTCTCAAAGTCACTTCACGAATGCATAATCCCTTTCATCCCGCTTTTGACCACAATCTTCTTGAGAAAGGTGTAGTCCCATTTGGATGAAAGACCAACATGTTGGATGGCAACGATGTCTTTAGTACTAAACAACGCATGTTGTGACTTAACCACGACAAGCCTGCAGTAGATTCGCGGCGCTCGCCGATGATGAATCCCATACAATGCATCGCGGTCATATGCTTCCACCGTGTTGGAGAACAAGTGATTGGCACGTTCCTCAATGGCAATGCGTTTGAGTAGATAGTCAGCAGGAAATGGAAGTGTCAAGGATGTAGCATATTTCCTTGAACCATCGCCACCATGGAGAAGAAATTCCGTGTCTCTATGAAGAAATATCGGAAGGAATCCGTGGTTCATCTGGTTGGCCAATTGTCGGTAAAGGTTTGGTCCAATCGTGTAGTATGGAGGGTTGTCCTTTTCGTGAAGTCAATGTTTGCTTCCGGGTTGAGCCAATCCATGTTGTTAGACATAGCTCGAGCAATATTGTCAAGGTGATATTCGACCTCGAGGGCACTTTCGTAGTCGTCTTTTAGAAGTTGGAATGCTTCATTCTTGATTCGCTTCAACTCGATTTTGTCATCTTCTTCACCGGAACTTTTCTTGCAGCAGCTTTGCATGCTCCAATGTATTACCGCTCACCAAATTCGACCTTCTTCTTGGTAGGAGTTTGATTGACAAGTGGAGAACCATTCAAATTCTTCGCTTTATCGTCATCTAGCCAAGACACGACGTCGCTTGAGGCGTCTTCTTCTTCTTCTTTTCGAAAGCCTAGATGATGATTCGGTTTCGAACTTGTTTGGGAGAGGTGGGTTGTTGTAGGGCTCAAGGACCTCTTCATCGCCACCACCCGTATACCAAAGTGATCACCGGTTTTCGAGTCGTGGTGGTAACTCGGAATCGCCCGAGGTTTTCAATTGAAGAACGAGGAGGGACCTTTGTTGAGCAGAGTCCTTTGAGGAGGAGGTGGCATCAAGAAGATTCACCGCATCGCTTCCGACGTTTAGGTGCGAGTCTTTATCCTTATCCTTATCTTCATCGCCTGCGGACGTTTGACTTTTTCTCGCTTCAAATCTACAAGCTTGAAGTTGGTAATCAAGCAATGCTTGATACAATTTTGCTTCTTGAGTTGAACATCGCAGATTGTGGCGACATTTGTGTCACAAGCTTGGCTACCAATTCATTATTCGAGAACACGACCGGATCGGTCGGATTGATTGTGACGGTTAAGGGTGTTGATCGAATAGTTTGCTTGGCGATCCGCATCGATTTGGATAAAGTTGTCCGTGAACAACTCCTTTGTGACCTTAGGAACGTACTCCGAAGGTACTTTTTCGTGTAGCCTTCGATCATTTCGTTCGGCCTCCTCCCGACGGTGTTGTTTCATGAATTCTGAACAAACTTCCTTTCCTCTTGCATCTTTTCATTCTCGTCATACAGATGTCAGATGTGATCGAAGAAAGAAATTCACTTCTTGTTGAGCACGCCTTTCTTTCGACTTGTTTGACGCCTTTGGTAATCCGTTCATGAGCTTGAGAATCCAAGATCGAGGTGGTTTCTTCACGATTTGGATGTTGATTTTGTTGATTTCTTTGATGGTGGTGGTGATGAGTGAGATGAAGAATCGATGAGGAGGAGACATGAGGAGACTCGGGGTCCTTAGGAGGTGTAAGTATCCTCCTTGAACGAGTTGGACTTTTGAGAAGATAATCATCATAATTCTCTTCATCATCTTGTCCAGATTTAGCCTTTTCTTCCTTCCGATCCTTAGCTTCATCACTGGCCACTTTCTCGCCTTATCCTTTTCTCGGTTCCTCAATGTTAAGATCGAGACTCCTTCACAAGCGCTTGTTTTGCACAAGAGTGGTGGCACCGGATCCCTTATCGGGTCGATTAACCGCATCAGATGCGGTGAGAGTGGCAAGACCACTTGATCCTCTGGGCCACCCATTTGGTCTTTTGCAAATTCTTGACTTTTGAATGTGTCTAACTAAATTAAACTTCTTCCCGTAGGAATGATCTAATAGCTCTTCTTCTTCTTCGTAGCTTTCATCATAGGGCACCAATGCGAGTCTTCCTTTCCTTTATCGCCTTGAGGACTTGGAGGTTTTGCACGAATGGAGTGTCATCCTTTGCGGTTCGAGTAAGTAATCTCTTCATCCGATTCAAGACCTTCGAGCTTCGTCAAAAGCTTTCTTTGTGGTTCGGTTTTGGGATTGGGATGGGAATAGCTTCCTTAGATGGAACAATCCTCTTTGTGGAGGGTTCCTCTTGGGAACTTCCTTTGAATCTCAATGCTTAATGCACTTCCAAAGCCTTGCCTCTTCGGGTTCTCCGGTAGGTGTCCCGTAAGCCTTTTCATCAAGATGGCCAACTTTTCCTTTTTACTACCACCCGATACCTTTGTACGCTTCCGCTTTTTGATTTCCTTTGTAAGAAGGTGATCGGGCAACACAAAGACTCGCTTCTTCAGAGACGATTCTTTGATTTCGATGATAGTATGGGCTCACCAAGATGTCATGATTATCCGGTCATTGAGTCACATGGGATATCGTGATGAAGTCCAAGAGCTCGGATCAACAGTTTGGTGTATCCGACATAGGGAATTTTGGAGCCAAGCTTCATGAGACAAAGATCATATCTTCCCATAGCAAGAATGCTTCAATTATAATGTCCTTCTTGTTGATCAACGACTGGAAAATTTGCAGTTCCATGAGCTTGGGATGCTCATAGCCACCGCCACGACCGTGAGATTGATTTGGTGATGATCATATAGAGTGTCCTCCATGGTTGAGGAATATTCTTCACCCACGTGAGAGTGCTTAGAAATGATTCCTTTAGCTTCATCATAACCAATATCTATCAAGAATTGCAAGACAATCTCTTGATGAGGGGTAGCAAAGAAGTCGGTTGGAGCGATGTCCGAATGATGAGAACAACTCGTAAGTCATCGGAGTGATAGTGACTTGTTTGTGATTAAGAGTCACATTCACGCATTTGACCAAATGATCCTCGCATAGAATCCCGAATTGTTGAATGTAGACCTCCGAACCGTGGCGAGTGTGAGAGCATGTTCGTAGGGATGATTCCCGAGAATATCCACCGCAATGAGACAAGAAGATTTCGAGTATGTGAGGGTGTAAAAGTCAACCCTAAGGTTGTTCTTTCCAAGCTTTCTCGGATAGCCATTTGGAAAGATATCGCAATTGTAAGAACTTCGATGCATCCACATTCATTTGTTCACCATGTCGTGATCTCAAATAACATTAGCCAAAAGAACCAACATATTGAAAGACATAATGTTAGTCAATGTAAGGGTTTATTGACTAGTTATTGAATGTACAAAGGATAATGATTGTTACGAGTCCTAAGTCACTTGTTTTTCCAATAGTCTAATTACGCCGTGAAATGTTTCGTGAGTTAGTTAACTTTAAGTTTTAAAGTTTATGTTATCACTTATTGTTCACAACATATCAAACGATTAAGTTTATTAGTGACATTATTGGATTCGTGACGTTATGATTAGTTTATTTACAAGTTTGTACACGCAACAATTCATCATGAAGGTCAATCCGAGGTTGCGTAGTTTTGGCAAAGTTAGCGTAAACAAGAATGACATATGCGTGAGCGAAAGCTTACGCCAGAGGATCCTAACTTACGCGTAAGAAATGTTACGCGTGAGGAAAAGGGACCTTACGCAGAGCTTACGCCAGAGGCGATAAGAACCTACGTGCAAGGTTTACTCGTAAGAGTAGACCTTATGCGTAGAGGTCACTATTTACGCATATCCTTCACGTGATACGCGTGAGTCCCATGTAGAACCTTACGCGTAATAGTTATGCGTGGGATTATAGTTACGATAACTTGACTACGCCGTAGGGTAATCCTTATGCGTAGAGTTGCAAATGACCTTGATTATGAATATTTAAGCGTAGCAAAGCCTCAAATAAATTCATCAAATCATCAATATTAACACAAACATTCATTATATCAACAAAACATGGAAAGAACACTTGTTAAGCGTTTAGCGTGAGAAAGTCATACGCAGAGGTCAAACCCTAAGGGTTAAGATTTACGCGATCATTTCTAGCCATAGGATTTGCACAAAACTTTTTACGGTAGTTCAAGAGTGTTGTTA
This sequence comes from Chrysanthemum lavandulifolium, assembly GCA_022545495.1. Taxonomy (NCBI): domain Eukaryota; kingdom Viridiplantae; phylum Streptophyta; class Magnoliopsida; order Asterales; family Asteraceae; genus Chrysanthemum; species Chrysanthemum lavandulifolium. Next base: position 269,620,743 of record CM040241.1, read on the forward strand.
GAGTCTTTAGACCAAGTATTAACATCTAGTTCATGATGAATCAAAAGTACCAAAACTATAGAACTTTAAACCCTAATTCCAAATTGTTAAAAATTTAGAGTTTCTGGGTGGTTATTGAGCATGGATATCATCAATTCAACATCATAAGAACATAACCCAACAATATTTTTGACCAAAACACTTCACATTCGAAAATACCCAAAACCTCACATAAACCCTAATTTTCAAGAATCCTTAATACGTGTTTCTGGGTGGGTTTTGATGGTTAAAATGGTATCCTTGATGTATAAGAAACATTTTGACACAATCCATATAACCAAAACACACACATAATGATTATGTGTTCATACGCTATCGTAGAACACATAATCACGCCAGAATATACATTTTAACCGTTGGATTTGAATAATATTAAAGACCTTATCTTAAAATCATGCTTAGATCGTTAAAACACTTACACAATGATGATCAAATCAACGGATTACTCTAGTGAATCTTAGGCGAGATGTGTTTGGTTGTGTGTAATAAATGTGAAGAAAGAAGTAGGCGGAGGTGTTTTTATTAAAAGTAACTTTAACATTTTGATGCTTTTAGTCCTCCACCTTTTCCTTTTTCAAACAAAACCATTTAACTTCCATTTTGTTACCAAACAAAGTTTTTAGGAAAGAAACTTTGACGACACCCTTGACTCTAGAAAATAATGAAAGGTTAATAATTTTAGTCCAAGGAGTGTCATTGTACCAGAAAATTTACCACCATTTGTTAAAAGAAACAACCGAGATATGATAACATGCAAGTACACATATGTTTTTAAACAGTTAAAGTTTTGATTTCTCCCCCTCAACACTTGATCGGAAAAATACCGAATTTTGAAAGATTAAGGTGTTGACGGAAGAAATGTACTTGCCATGTTGAAAGAAAAATAGATTAGAAGAATATTTTTGATTTTATCGGGTTTTATATTTTATATTTTGTTTTGAAAAATTTATTTACAAAAGATAGTTTTGGTGTTTGATGTGTTTTAAGACATTTTAAGAGGTCATCCAATTCCTCTTGAGTCAAACACCTCATACCAACCGTGGACCAACTCATTAAACCTAGCAGGAGGCAAGGCTTTGGTGAGAAGATCGCCAATTGGTATTCGAGACCACAAAGTATAATTCAACGGTATTCTGCTCCACGTGGTCCTTGATGAAATGATAGCGTGATCGATGTGCTTTGATTTCGAAAGTGTCAATGAGTTGCACGAGATTGCAATGGCACCGATTGTCGTAGTACATCGGGATTCATCCAAACACGTAACCATAGTCTTTGAGTTGTGTTCTCATCCGTATGACTTGAGCACAACACGCGGACATGGCTACATATTCTCGCTTCGGTTGATGACAATGATGTACAATCCTGCTTCTTAGATTGCCAAGACACCGCTTTATCACCGAGAAATTGTAGAACTCTCAAGTACTTTTCCTCGAGTCTAAGCATCCCGCGTGATCGTCATTCAAAAGGCGATTAGTTCAAAACCGAATCCTTCTGATACCGATCCCAAGTTAATGGTTCCCTTGATGTATCAGAGGATTCTTTTAGCCTTAGAGAGGTGGGTTTCAGTTGGTCGCGATCGATAATGGAGCATAGATAAACGGCAAAGACAATATCAGTCCGCTAGTGTTAGATACATGAGAGACCCAATAATACTTCGTATTTGGTAGGGTCAACTAATTTCCCATGTAAATCAAAGATCTAGCTTCTTGGTATGAGCCATTGGTGTGGCATAAGTGTCACGGTTGTCATTCCAAATTTGTTTAACAGCTCAAGGGCATATTTGACCGACTTAAGAAAATACCACGGGTGATTGATGAACTTGCATCCTAGAAAGAAAGTAAGTTCACCCATCATGGACATTTCAAAATTTTTCTTCATTAGTTTTGTAAAAGCGGTTGAAAACTTTTTATGTGTCGACCCAAAATGATGTCATCCACGTAAATTTGAACAATTAAGATGTGTGCCCGTGATATTGTATAAAAGAGTTGGGTCAACCGAGCCTTTGGTGAAATTATTAGCAATGAGGAAAGATGATAGTTTATCGTACCATGCTCGAGGGCTTGTTTGAGACCATAAAGAGCTTTGTTCGCTTGTAGACATGGTTCGGCACTGGATTAACGAATCCGTCCGGGTTGGTGACATAAACCGCTTTTTCGCTTGTCCGCTGAGAAACGCAGCTTTGACATCCATTTGAAAGACCGTCATATTCATATGAGCCGCGAACGCGAGAAATATCCGAACGCCTCAAGACGAGCAACCGGAGCAAAAGATTCTTCAAAGTCTATTCCCTCTTCGACGATAACCCTTAGCAACTAGACGTGACTTGTTTCGGATAACGTTCCTTCAAAGATCCAATTTGTTTTTCCAAATCCATTTTAGACCAATGACGAGACCCTCGTTGGTCTTTCAACCGCCTCCATACTTCAAGACGCTTGAATTGGTTGAGTTCTTCCCGCATGGATTCAATCCATTGTCTTTTGTCATTGCATCTTTAATGTTTTAGGCTCGCATTGACAGACAGGTGAGTGCATAAATGCAATGTTCACCATCTGTGTGAAGACGTTGTCTCGTAACGATCGTTGATTCGGGTTGCCAATAATGTTAGCTGAGGATGGACTTTGTCCATCGGTGTAGAGGGTTGATGTTGGTATACATTGTGCGATTTTGAGGATTCAAATGGTTTGTTGAAGATTCCGCGACATCCGTGCAAAGAGCCCTCATTAGCAAATGGGTTGAAGAATGCATTTGGATCAAAATCTGCAGTGGGGGTACTTCATTCGTAATATCATCACCGTTCATCATTGTTGGAAGTGTGTTCAATCATGTTGGAGTCAAGCGTGTAGGTGCATCTTCAACAAAGAGTTGTTGTAGCAGTGTATCGTATAGGAATATTATCAGTTGTGCAATGGAAATAAATAATACACCGGAGAACGCTCATCAATATCGTCACGAATGTAGGAGCAAATAACCTTCCATTTGTTGACGAGTTAGTGGGTGCTTTGTTCAATTGATGATGGGGTTGGGGAAGTTTAAACGGTTGTGACCGGGTCTAAGTCGTTGTACCGGAAGCCATCTCGGTGAGTTCATCAAAATGACTCCAATGTCCGCTTGGCTTTGAGCTCCAAAATATCCAATAACCTTTAGAATTCTCACAATATCCAATAAATATCCAATAACCTTTAGAATTCTCCAAAATATCCAATAGCCATCTCCTGAGTTCATCAAAATGACTCTAATGACACCTGCTTTGTACTGACGATTCCGCATCCGTAACCATTAGAATTCTCACAATATCCAATAAAGACCTAATGTCGCTGGCTTTGAGCTTTCAAAATCATCACGATCATTATTCGGATAGAAAGGGATCCAAATACATGAAAGTGTTTGAGATTCGGTTTATGGTTGCGACAAGCTCGAAAGGTGTTTTGTTGTGGCGCTTTGTGATCATAGATCGGTTTTAAGTGTAGCATGCAGATACGCTCGCCCACAAGTAACTGAAGTTTAGTGATCCGCAAAAAAATCAATGTTTAAATCACTCAAGCACGCCACTTGTGAATGGCGCATCGTAATCGACTTTAAACCGCCAAACACGAATGCAATGAAGATCGGGAGAGTATAGTGTTTCCCGTGTCGTTAAGTCCCAACGAGTGCATGCGAGAATAGTCAAACGTGTAGGATCGAGGATTTGAACGGAAAGGATTTTTGATTTATTATAATTACGTAAAAAGCCCATAAACTATGGGGGCTTAAATGCAAATTAAAGAAAGTTAAAAAGATAAAATCTATTAAATAAACGCTATCACTATATTTAAAATTGATGAACGCTTAAAACTTAAAACTAAAAACTTACGCTTAAAAATAAAATTACGAGACGCACAAAATAAAAAGTGAAATCTAAGAAATAAAAGTCCTAAAAATATGAAAATGACATTTTACAAACCTAATGATAAAAGAAAATTTTTAGAAAAGAAAATTATTTTATGACTAATTAATTAATTATTATAAATTAAAACTATTTTTACTATTTAATAATTACCTAAAATACAAGAAATTAGGAAATAAAGCTAGAAAAATAAAATTAAGACTTAGAAAATCTAAAATATCAAAATAGAATTTTCAAAACTATTTTTGTAATTTTACGATTAATTTCCTATTTTCTACTAATTTAAAACTATTTTAATCTAATTTTAATTGTGAAAATACCAAATAAAAGGAGAAAATAGGGAAAATCTTTTATGCTTTTTATATTTTTCTTAAACTGGAAAAATTGAAAAATTATTTTTGGAACTTTTCCTAATTAATTGCAATTAAAGCTATTTAAATGGCTTAAAACTATATTTAATAAAGAAGAATAGTGAGCAAAGGACCAAAAATTATGAAAACTTCAGAAATTTTAAAATCTTATTCTAAAGCTGTGAAAAATATAAAACAAGGTCTTATGTGGAAGAAACCGAAGTCGCAGCAATAAATGAGGAAATAAAGAAGTAGAAATAAGCTAAAAAGCACTATAGTAAACCAAACTGATACAAAAGCTAAGCTTACATCAGAATACTCTAAGGCAAACCAAAAGAAACTATCCCTAACACCTAAATAAGCATTTTACCTAGATTTAAACCAAGCTGAAATTAGAGCAATAAGCTAACAGCCCTCAACTTTGGGCTTATGCAACTACCTATCCGATAAGCTTCTGGAAAACTAAAATGGGAAACTCAACACAACCAACCGTAGAATATATAACCAAAATTTCGTGATCATAAGGACAAGTAATGAAGCAAGTAGGAATCAAACAAAATGGCAAAACATGAGGAGAAAGTCAATCACAGCAGGTAAGACAGGTGCTATGTTTGAGCTTATTTATAAGCTAATCGAAAAGCTTTAGGACAAAACAAATAAAGGGTCTTGAAGACCACCTAGCCTACCGCAATATTACCAAATTTGAGACCTTAACTAGTTGAGATGAAACACATGCAGCTTGATTAAAGATCTGCACAAAATGGGTTTATGACAAAGTTCGACTTTTGAAAACAGATAATGATGTTGACTAAATGAGATTTGAAAGCAAATTTTGAATTGAAACTCGATTAAATATGATGTAAGACATTCTGAAGCTAGATTATTTAATCCTACACCTATATGTGATGATCTAGCTAATCGAATTCCAACAAGAAGCAAGTAAGAACGATGGGATGGTGATGTTGACTTATGATGCAAACAAGCACAAACTTATGATGATATGAAAGTAAATATCTACAACAAGCCTAAAGCAATTGATCTAACCCATAATTCTAGCCTCTACAGCAGTTTAACAAAGCAATCCAAACACTCCTTTATGAATCAAAAATGCATTAAAGCTACTAAACTAGATGAGATTCTTACCAAGACTGATTTAAAAACTTATATAAGCATAAAACTCATCATTTCAACAAACTAAAACCAAGAATTAACAAGAAATTGATTGACTTTTAAATCTTTGACTTTTGTTGACCATATACCATATTTGAGTGAAACTGTTTCGTGCTTTCAAAAAGCTTCAATAAGCTTAAGTAAGCTTGATAGAACTTAAAATAAGCTTTACGTGTTTGGATATAAGATTTTGAAATTGGATTTTCAATAGTGAATCACGAAATTATGAAACTTGGATGGAATTTTGAATTAGGACTAGACTTGATTATAAAGACCGAAATAGCTTAAATTCAATACATTGAAACCGAGAAATTACATTTTAAGATTAAAACTAAGATATTTCTAATGAAGCGACATACAAAGAAAACTTAAAACTAACTACCACTTTGTTTTCTTCTCTTCCTTTTTAAACTTCAAGCAGACCCCACGTGTCTTTATGGACTGTTTCCCACCACTTTATTGAGCCAATGGGAGAGTTTTGGCCGTTTTGGCCATTTCATGATTTTTGGCGGGAAAGGTGAATTTGATTTATAGCTCTGAATTTGCAGGTAGGGGGGGGTGGCTAGGTGTAATGATGATGTGGGTGAAGTTTTGAGGAGATAAGGTGATGGGAGGTGATGGGTGAGATGGTTGCAGACATTTGGTCCAGTGGGGAAGAAGGAGGTGTACAGTAAGGTGGGAAAGGCTGGATGTTTGACTTATTTGACCAGAGGGTCAAAAAGAGAGAGGTCAAGGGGTTTAGGCAGGGGTCTATTTGAGTATTGACAAGTCCAAAAGGTTTTAAAAGGTTTAATATCATAAGGACTTAAGTTGTAAATTCTGAAATTCAAGGGACCATTCCTGCCAAATCTGCAAAGTTGTTCCAGGGGCTAAAAGTGACAAGTATCAATAATTCAAGGACTAAACTTGACATTTTCAATTTTCCAAGGACCAAACTTGACATTTTATGAAAGTTCGGGGACCTTTTCGCCATTTACAAAAGATTTATTCAAGGACCATTTTGACAATTTAAAATATTTCGTGGACCTTGAATAACATTTTCTTTATTTTGTTTTACCGGGGACTATTTTTGACAACTTTGAAACTTGGGGACTAAAGCGCCAATTATGCAAACTTTATACGTTTTTCACAGTTTTGATATTTTTACATTTAAAACACATAAAACACTTATTTGTGATATTTTATCATTTTGATGCATTTCGAGTGTTTTCGGATGTTTTGCGATCTAATTGGTACAAAATGATGAGTATTTAGACACTCATCAATCCCCCACACTAAGATATTGCTAGTCCCTAGCAATGTTTTAAGAAAAATTAATGGATTTCATCTCTTTACCAAAAGCCATTACTTGGAGTAGCCAAATGTTTCAGTTCAAGTAAGAACCATGGTACATCGATAACCATGTGATTTTGAGCAAACCACCACTTTCAACGGATTTGATTTGTCTTTACGTGCCGTACCATACGGACTAGCCAACTCTTAGATAAATTATCAATATTATCTTTGGTGAGCTGATTACCAATTATGGTTTTTCCACTTGCCTTTACCACAAGCCATAAACTTATGGCTAGCCAACTCTTCACTTTTTAGGATATGGTGATTTGAATACCATACAATTTTGGGCAATTGTGGCCGTCAACGGATTTGAGATATCTTTACCAAGAGCCGTTTGCTCTGGATTAGCAAATCCTTATGTGGGTTAGACATGGTGGGTGATTACCATTTGTTGTGTTTAGTACATAGTACTTCCACTAAATTTTTTTTTTTTTTAAATTTGGCCATTTTGGGGAAAAAGGGACTAAAAGGGTACATTTATGATCAAATTCGCAATTTCCCCCCCACATAGAAATGAATATTGTCCTCAATATTCAAAGTACCGCTACTGTTATCTTAGAAACTTAGAACGTAAAAGATAACATTACTAGCTAAGTGTAGAAACACAACAATTATTCTCTTTTTAATATATACAATTTTCATTCATTTTTAGATCTATATACAACATGTGGGGCATCTCCCCACACTAGGGTGGTACACACGGTGAAAACCCATGTTAAGCTCTTGTTTTTGATTACCGAGTCGCTAGCTTGACTCGACCCAATTAATTTGTTCATGGGGAAGTAAGTGGAAGAGACAATCTCCATCGGACTTTCATTCAAGATGTTTGGATAAACATTGAAGTGCGTGAAAGTTCCACACCGATGAGATATCTGAGAGAACCGGCTCAAGAATGATAAATGAAAATGCCGGGTCAAAGATAATGTCTTCATTCGAGAAGGAGAAGCGGGACGAGAAACCACACCATCTGTGAAAAATGGAATAAAGATGTGCATCACAATGCAATCCCATTCTTCATTAGTGAGAAGCAAATCACCATTTGTTATATTTTTAAGCTTAGACTTGAAGCTTGTATGGTGATTTGCAACAAAATTTCCGGGAGGGAGAGTTGGAAACGGTTCTTCAATCAACAGATTTTCAAGAAAGAGGATGTCTCCCTCCGAATCATAGCAAGTATTGTCAATCCCTGTTGGAATTGACTCATCACTAAGAAAATCATCGACCTCCTTCCAAAAGTTATCATCTTCCTCATCCGGAGTGAGAGAAGGAATGGAAGAGTCGGAAATGGGACAAGAAATGAGTGAATGATCATTATATAAGAGATTTCTAGTTTCTCCAAGATGGCTTCAAATCAAAGAGATCATCGTCACTTCGATGAAAGTGGATCGATGTGAGTGAGTTCATCGGTGAACTCCTCAAGAGAGGATCGGCGTGGGAGTGATGCCTCAACATACCGATGTCTCCATAAGAAGTACAATCGTCGCTAACATCGGAAAAAGTCTCAAAATGATCTTTTGAACACTCAAGAGGGAAAGGAGAATCACACATATGCTCGGAAGTTCCTCGTGACTCTCTCGGGATTGGGACAAGGATCTCAACACTAGACTTTATGAATTCGTCCGATTCCTTTTCGTGAACAATGTCAAGATTCTCATCCCCATGTTCGAGAGAGTGAGTAGGAGCTTGGTGTGATAGCAGTTGTTTGAGATGAAATCTCAGCTTCTTTGGATATCAACCGACCGAGGGAGTTGAGAAGGACTAGCATACATATGTTTTATACTTTCCATTTGTTCTTACGCTAGTAGTTCCATCATAGTCTTTTCTCCCGACTTTTCATGGAAGGAATTTCAAGCGATGAACTTGATGAATCTGCACAAAGTTGACTAATATCGAGGTAACTTCATCATCATCGTCATCGGGAATGAAAGCGGAATCGAGAGCTAGATTTGGTACCTTTTCTTTTGCAATTGATTCCTAATATATTTTTCAAAGGCAACTGGAATCTAATTTAGCGATCGTTCTTCGCCTAACAAAACTTCCATGGATTTTTCATTTGGATTATTTTGGGGATGTTTACATTTCTTCAAATCTTTCACTAAATCCAAAAGATCAAGTAGAAGATTTTGAGGAAGTGGCTCATTTGAGGTGGTGCTCGATTCACTTGGTCTTGTGGAGGTTGGTCATGATACGAAGAGTCGAATTGTTACAAGGAAATGGACTCCTTGTTTGACAATCGAGCTAGAGTGAGGACCTCCACAATACTCACAACAATAAAGCGATGCGGCCGTGAGTCATATGTGTTGTAGTCATAATTGTTATCGTGAACCCGCTCATAGACAAGCGTGTTTCGATTGACAATCAAGCGTAGTGTGAACCACCACAGTACTACACAACAATAAAGCTGCCGAGTCTCGCGGTGTGGTAGGCGATGGAATGAATCGGTTGTGTTATGGTAGGAATAGGGATCCGGTTATAGGCAGACCGTTTCTGATTCCACCATGCTACAAGCGGGGCAATTTCCACCATTATAAGAACCCACTACACCATTGACATCCAAGAGGGTGAGGATAAGACATAGAAAGAATCAAAGGTTTACAGAGGGTAAGAAATGACGAATCAAAAGGGTAAGAGGGTAAGAGGAATATTTTTGGTATTTTTGAAAACATGATGTAAAAACAAAGAATGAAAATCTTTTGGGTTTTGATTTTATAGATGGTATAAACAAGGAGTGATGTCAAATCACTAATCCGCTAAACGTAAGACTATTATGCTCCCCGTGGCGCTAAAATTTGATCAGCACAAAAAGCAGTCAAGCTAAATCACTCAAGCACGCCACTTGTGAATGGCGCACCGAATCAATTTTAAAGCGCTCAAACACGAATGCAATGAAGATCGAGGAGGTATAGTGTTTCCCGTGTCGTTAAGTCCCGACGCGTGCGAGAATAGTCAAGCGTGTAGTGATCGAGGATTTGAGCGGGAAAGGATTTTTGATTTATTATAACTACGGAAAAGCCCATAAACCATGTGGGCTTAAATGCAAATTAAAGAAAGTTAAAAGATAAAATCTATTAAATAAACGCTATCACTATATTTAAAATTGATGAGCGTTTAAAACTTAAAACTAAAACTTTACGTTTAAAAATAAAATTACGTGAGCGTACAAAATAAAAGTGAAATCTAAGAAATAAAAGTCCTAAAATATGAAAATGACATTTTACAAACCTAATGATAAAAGAAATTTTGAAAAAGAAAATTATTTTATGACTAATTAATTAATTATTATAAATTAAAACTATTTTTTACTATTTAATAATTACCTAAAATACAAGAAATTAGGAAATAAAGCTAGAAAAATAAAATTAAGACTTAGAAAATCTAAAATATCAAAATAGAATTTTCAAAACTATTTTGTAATTTTACGATTAATTTCCTATTTTCTACTAATTTAAAACTATTTTAATCTAATTTTAATTGTGAAAATACCAAATAAAAGGAGAAAAATAGGAAAAATCTTTTTATGCTTTTTATATTTTTCTTAAGCTGGAAAAATTGAAAAATTATTTTTGGAACTTTTTACGAATTAATTGCAATTAAAGCTATTTAAAATGGCTTAAAAACTATATTTAATAAAGAAGAATAGTGAACAGTGACCAAAAATTATGAAAACTTCAGGGAAATTTTAAAATCTTATTCTAAAGCTGTGAAAAATATAAAAACAAGGTCTTATGTGGAAGAAACTGAAGCTGCAGTGTAACAGTTGAGGAAATAAGCAAGTAGAAATAAGCTAAAAGCACTATAGTAAACCAAAGCGATACAGCTAAGCTATCTTGTAAATACTCTAAGGCAACCAAAGAAACTATCCCTAACACCTAAATAAGCATTTTACCTAGATTTAAACCAATCGAAATTAGAGCAAATAAGCTATGAGGCCTCGACTTTGGGCTTATGTAACTACTATATCGATAAGCTTAGGAAAACTAAAATGGGAAACTCAACACAACCAACCAGAGAATATATAGCAAAATTTCAGATCATAAGGACAAGTAATGAAGCAAGTAGGAATCAAACAAAATGGCAAAAACATGAGAGAAAATTGAATCGTGAGCAATGTAAGGCAGTGCTATGTTTGAGCTTATTTATAAGCTAATCGAGAAAAGCTTTAGGACAAAACAAATAAAGGGTCTTGAAGACCACCTAGCCTCTTGCAATATTACCAAATTTGAGACCTTAACTAGTTGAGATGAAACACATGCGATTGATCAAAGATCTGCACAAAATGGGTTATGACAAAGTTTGACTTTGAAAGCAGATAATGATGTTGACTAAAATGAGATTTGAAAGCAAATTTTGAATTGAAAGCGATTAAATATGATGTAAGATGATTATAGTAAGCTAGATTATTTAATCCTACACCTATATGTGATGATCTAGCTTCGAATTCCAACGATAAGCAAGTAAAACGATTGGGATGGTGATGTTGACTTATGATGCAAACAAGCATAAACTTATAGCGAGATATGAAAGTAAATATCTACAACAAGCCTAAAGCAATTGATCTAACCCATAATTCTAGCCTCTACAGCAGTTTAACAAAGCAATCCAAACACTCCTTTATGAATCAAAAATGCATTAAAGCTACTAAACTTGATGAGATTCTTACCAAGACTGATTTAAAAACTTATATAAGCATAAAACTCATCATTTCAACAAACTAAAACCAGTAATTAACATGAAATTGATTGACTTTTAAATCTTTGACTTTTGTTGACCATATACCATATTTGAGTGGCGGTTTAAGGCTTTCAAAAGCTTCAATAAGCTTAAGTAAGCTTGATAGAACTTAAAAATAAGCTTTTACGGGTTTGGATATAAGATTTTGAAATTGGATTTTCAACGGTGAATCCTGAAATTATGAAACTTGGATGGAATTTTGAATTAGGACTAGACTTGATTATAAAGACTTAAATAGCTTAAATTCAATACATTGAAACTGAGAAATTACATTTTAAGACTAAAACTAAGATATTTCTAATGAAACGACATACAAAGAAAACTTAAAAACTAACTACTGCTTTTCTTCTTCTCTCTTCTTTTTATATTTCAAGCAGCCACGTGTCCTTATATTTGTTTCCCACCACTTTATTGAGCCAATGGGAGAGTTTTGGCGTTTTGGCCATTTCATGATTTTTGGCGGGAAGGTGAATTTGATTTATAGCTCACGAATTTGCGTTAGGGGGTGGCTAGGTGTAATGATGATGTGGGTGAAGTTTTGAGGAGATAAGGTGATGGAGGTGATGGGTGAGATGGTTGGAGACATTTGGTCGATGGGGGGGAAGAAGGAGGTGTCTGATAAGGTGGAAAGGCTGGATGTTTGACTTATTTGACCGGAGGGTCCAAAAAGAGAAGTCGAGGGTTTAGGCGGGGGGTCTATTTGAGTATTGACAAGTCGAAAGGGTTTTAAAGGTTTAATATCATAAGGACTTAAGTTATAAATTCGAAATTCAAGGACCATTCTGCCAAATCGCAAAGTTGTTCGAGGGGCTAAAGTGACAAGTATCAATAATTCAAGGACTAAACTTGACATTTTCAATTTTTCCAAGGACCAAACTTGACATTTTATGAAAGTTCGGGGACCTTTACGCCATTTACAAAAGATTTATTCAAGGACCATTTTTGACAAGTTAAAATATTTCAGGACCTTGAATAACATTTTCTTTATTTTGTTTACCAGGGGACCTATTTTGACAACTTTTGAAACTTGGGGACTAAAGCGCCAATTATGCAAACTTTATACGTTTTCACAGTTTTGATATTTTGCATTTAAAACACATAAAACACTTATTTGTGATATTTTTATCATTTGATGCATTTAAAGTGTTTTCGGATGTTTTCTTGATCTAATTGAGTACAAAAATGATGAGTATTTAGACACTCATCACATTTTTCTTGGAGGAACCTTTGGTTGAAGAGGTTGTGCTAGATGCTTTAGTCATAGTGAAAAGAGGACGAATGGGTGTCTTCTCACTACGAATTTGAATGGTGGTTTGAATGATGGTTTGGGAGCATAAACACACTTGGTTTATAAAGGATGAAATTAAGTTAGTGAATTAAATTTTAGACCACTAAGAATTTTAGCATCCACTAAGGTCAACTATAGTGTTGTTCTATCCTAGGGAGTCATTTAAGACAAGGTAAAGTGTTTAGATTACCAAAGAGAGTTTGAAATTGATGAGTAAAGTGAACTTAAGTCGCTCAGACACGGTTCCCACGGATCCCTAACTTTGGGGATCCGTCTAGTTAAAAATGAGGATCCGTCTTCGACGGTAATGAAGTGGAGTGATGATGTTCTATCAAGGTCTAGTACCTATAAATATTGAGTGTTTCGGTTCCCTAAGGTGTCTTAAATGGTATAGGACTTAAATGTCCAACCATAATGAGTGAGGATATCTAATGATGATTTTGGTAAGAAATGGAGTTCTTATGTATGAAAATAAGTATGATACTAAGATTTTAAGGGTGTCAAATGATCCTAGAGATCGATGGCAACTCAAAGGAAATTTGAAAAATTCCTTAAAATCATAAGAAATAAAAACTAGTTTTAGCCTATTTTGAGGTAAAGATGACTAAAATCAATTTGCTAAAATTGAGAGAAATATCAAACTAGGTATTTTGAGATGAGATAATCAATGTGTAAGCATTGTAGCGGAAAGATAGTGAGTATTGAAGAAATGATAATTCAAAACATCTTGAATGTGATCTAACGTCATTCATGAGTGAATGTGGGATCAACTAAGCTTAAGGATAGGTAAAGTGATCCTAATGTAACATGTTTAACTAGTCTAATAAGGTCCGGAAGCTTTGATTGATGCGAAGTGTAGGATTTATATGTCATCCACCAGATCCCATGATCCTTCATTTGAGGGATCCGACTAGTTATAGCCCAGGGATCCGGCAACTAGGACCAATTTCTTCACAGAATGTGTGCAGAATTTTGCACCTCTTAACAAATTTCAAACCTATTCATTTATACATCAAGCAATCATGTATTTAAGTAACGCATATCAAGCATGGCATGTAAAAGTGACATATAGGCATGCAATTTTGAGGAAGACCGACTTTTTGATATTATGTCAAATAGTCGTAAAATTCCTATTAGGATCTCCTAGGTTAGGGTGTCTTTGTTTTTCGCCATGCCATCTACTACTACTAAGTTCTAAGATAAAGAAATATTATTTAAGATGTTTACAACACATTGTTCGAATTAAGGTCCTCGACCTTACCTCCCATTTCTCTCAAACTTTACCTCTAAAGCCCCCAAACTTAAAACCCTTCAAGCTTCCATCTTTCTTCTTCTTCTTCTTCTTCTCCATTTGAAAGTTGGCAAGACATTTAAACATCCCCTTCGTTTGTTGGAACTCTTGAGATGGGCTTGGGATGTCCGTTAATTGCTCAATGTAAGCCACGGGGTCAAGATGGTATTTGCCTATAGGGTTGCTTCCTTCTCCATCCCTTTCTTCGGATGAGTCCATCAGTGGATTAGGTCTCTTACCTTCAACCATGAACCTCGTTGTCTTCTCGTCGGATAAGGGTACCATGACTTTGTTGCAGAATTAGTGGTCATCGGTATAGGGTGATGGTTCTAGGGTGAAGACAAAGTTAGCCAAGCGCGTGAGGAGCATGGCATAAGGTAGCACCATCTTGTCCGTCTTTGAAACACTTGCCATCTGCTTGATCATGTAGTAGGCGAAGTTGAAAGGAGTTGAGTTGACAAGGCAATAGATTATGTAAACTAGACATGCGTTGGGATGATCCTTGTTTCCAACCAAGCAAAGGATATTCTCCCTAAGAACTAGTTCCCATTTCTTGTATGTAGAGGAACATCTCGAAAGTTCCATTTGGAAGGATCCCGATAGATGACCTTTGATTTCTAGTGACCCGAGAAGGGAGGCTCTTTGAATAAAAAGGTATCTCACCGTAGCCGCCTGGGAGGGGTGAAGTAGATCTCATGCTCATCGACCATATCATGAAGGTTGGCTAGTGACCATTCATTGAGTATAAGCATACTCTTGGAGAGGATACAAGTATCCGAGCAAACTCAACAAGGGTCAAGGTATAGTTGTGTTCATTGATGATGAAAGCAATTGAGATGGTTCCGTCCTCATTCATTATGATCCTAATACTCTTGTAGAACTCAAGAACAAATACGGGGCATATTTGTTCGTTGATGTTTAGAAGACATTGAAAGTTGATTCCCGCAAAGACCTCGGGAATGTCGGTATTGTTGAGAAATGATGGTTCTACTACACGGCCCTCGTGAAACAACCTCTTTTGTAACATTTTGAAAGACTTTCGGTCTTCGGGGCTAAGACCTTTCTTTCTATGGTACATTGGTATGTAGTGTGCTGTATCTTGATAGTCTTGTTTCCTAGAGCTCGGCATGATTGATCCTAAACACCAAAACCACAATGTGGTGTCAATTATGTGAATAATTCCTTAATGAGGTTCATCACAATTTTTGCTCAACACATCTCTATTCAATTCAAAATGAGTTCTAATTTGTATTAACAATGTTTATATTTGATTAGTTTATCTTAGAAAACAATGTGATAGCAAATTGTGATAAACCCATTTGAACCAAAGTTCTCAAGATGAAAATTTGTACTACTAAGAACTAGAGAATGGAAATTACAATGTAGTGAAGATAATACCTACACAAGTGATTGCTTTCCTTGGAATGATGAAGAAGGATCACCTATGAACAGTAATTTTGGGTTTATGTTCATATGTGGAAGAGTAAAGTAGGAAGTAGAAGTCTACTGATGCGCGTACGAAGCGCGTTTGGGGTCAAAGGAACTTCCTTTTCGTCGAGCAAGTTTTTCAACACCCTATGCAGTGAACCTAATCGTTGTAGTGTAGTATTGGGTAAGCCTCGGGTATTGATATCGTTCTCTAGGGGAATAGGAATGCTAGCAAGAAGTGTACTACGCTAAGGTGGGGTTAAGGATGATTCTTTTTTTTAATCTTTTATATGTTTTTTAGAAAGATAAGGGTAAAATCTCGGGGCAATTGGATTGGGGGTGGTACTTCTACCAATTACTTCTACTATTCTAATTATCTAATACTATGGGTAGCTATGTCTATTTGATTGTGTGCTCGCATGATGATTAAAAATGTGTTTACCTAGATACTATTACTCCCTAGTTATCTTTTATTGTTGGTTGAATTGTCACGTCCTTATTCTTAACGCGTTGTGTTTTCTAAGGTCGTAGGGTGTGCCTTTGTCCTAACTCTTTGAGAATACTTTTAGGTTATTGCCTACGAAATCTGCTAGATGATTCATAAACTAACTTTAAGGTTATCTTTGGATGTTTAGACTACGAAATCTGCTAAATGATTCATAAACTAATGTTCACAAAGATTACTCAAGCATTTAAACACAACGATAGTCTAGTGCACTTCTAAGCCATTTACAACTAAGATAAGAGACAACCAATCAATAATCAACAACTAGGTTTCATAGATCTAAGTAAACACACAAGAAATTTAGCTAGACATGTTTAACAAGCAAGCATACACATTCAATGGAAGACATAATGATACTCATGGATTAAAACACTTATCTTAATGTGTAAAATAGGGTTTGGGACCCTAAGATATCGCCCAAGTCGGACTACAAATGTTTAGGGTTTTTACCCAATAGTCTACCTCCCAAAATCTGTAAAAATCGAATTCTATATATAGATTTACACTTGCTACGGCCGCCTTATAGGTGGGACGCGTCATTAGGGTTTTCGCTTGGCCAAGTTATCGATGGGACGACGTCAGCGTTGTAGTTGTGACGCCGGGCTTCATATGGGACGCCGCCTTGGTTACGGATCCGGGTCGCCCGAGATGAAAATTTTAGTGACGCTCTTCCTCTTCAAAGCCCCGACGTCGGTGTTATTAGCAAAAGTCCACCGAGCCGTCAGTGTATTCTTCATCAAATCAAGAGAGGACGGCGTTGCCCTTTATTTGGGACGCCACGTTCGCTTTAGCGACTTGAGTGGCTTGATCTTGACTTAGCTATTTTCTTCATGTTTTCACTCATTTTCGCCAAATGTGCATCATTCCAAAGATTTTGCTTCCAAGAGACCTAAAAGTGAAAAGGAATGAAATTAAGCGAAGCGGATATATAAGTGGTCGATTAAGGGCTTAAATGACCCCTTAAAAGTGTACGTTTTAAATCCTTATCAAATATCCCTACACTTGGTATTTGCTTGTTCTCAAGAAAATGTGCTTTTGGCTAATCAATTTATAAGTTAGGGGGCATGAAGCATGGTTTAACATAATTCACAACAAATAAAAGCACCGCAATAGTCATAACAAGCACGAAAATTATATACTAGCACCTCACAAGGGGTGTTTGGATTCTCTCATCTCTCGGGTTTATATAAAATATAGTAAATGGAAATGGAAGATAAACACTCATTACCCGGCATAGTACATAGATTACTGTGAGGCTTGAGACTAGATCAAACCTCCACCGCTTTGGCGAAAAACCTAGGAACAACTATCTAAGAGGTCTTTTAAAGGGTTGTAACGTTAGGCTTACGGTAGGAAACATAGGGTCTTGTTGGATAGGCGATTTAGTGATGGCAAGTCAAAATCTTATGTACAAGCATGAAAAGCTTCATGCTATAAGCCAAGACTCGACTCACTAAACTCTAGATAACTTGAAACAAACATACATAAATTGAAAACATAAATATAAAGATAGATGTAGGATGGTAGCCGTATGTTTTTCTTCATTATTTTTTTTTTTTTTTATTTTTTCAACACTTTTTTCGATTTTTATTTGTTTTATTTGTTTTTTTGCATACACTTTTACTCTACCATCCTCTAAGATAACATCAAAATATAAGGGATTTATAGGAGCATCCTACACTTGAGTTTTATTTCTAACACTAATTGACCCGATTTGAAAAGATCAAAACACTTAGAGTATTTAATTACGTAAATAAAGGAATTTGAATTTAACGTTCCTTCCCGTCACTCCATAAAATATTACTTTTGCCCATGAGTCCCAATCATCCCAAAACTGTGTACAAAAGATATGACTCGACTTAACAACCATGCAAGTAACTAGATAATTGAACTAAGGGTTTAGTATGATAACAATAATGCACTAAAGGTGAGTGCATACAAGGTAGGCTAAGGCGATTTGGGTTTTGAGAGTGGATTGTAAACAATGATCTTCATTGATATTCCGGAAAACCGAAACATCACGAGAACCACGAAAAGGATAGGCTCTGAGGGGTTAACTAGGGGTATCGTGTACTAAAGATGAGTACATCGCAAGGGTGTGAGGTAATTACTCGACCGATGTGGAAGAAGTAATTATAATACATGTTTTAAACAAGGGTTATCCTAATGCCTCTTATCATTTAGTTATTCCTAACTACACAAGTGTAGTCTCACTAGCGATCTCGGAATGCATCACAAAACAAGTTCTAGAATCTATTATACTACCGGTACACTCTCTAAGCATTAAAGATGAATGCTTTTATTCCTAAAGATCTAGGGGCGAACCTCACATTTTTGGGGTGGAATTTAAGTGGTAAACGGTTTTTGTGCTAGTCATATAACTCCTATCCATGAGACGCTTTATTATGAGTAAACTTTTAGCTCGTACATGTCATGAAATTTTTTTAATTTGGTGCTAAAATTTCCGTAACAAATATCTCTCATAGTTTATTACACAATTACCAAGGACAAGACAAATAATCAAGGATAAGCATAGTTTCCAAGTTCCCGTTTTATTCTCCCTCCCTACACTTAAACTGAACATTGTCCCCAATGTTCCCCGAAAGTATCAAAGTTATGATAAAGTAAGGTAAGTAAAAGAGAAAGAAACTAGTACTCCCCGGATTAGCTCGGTAGGATCCGTGTGAAGTAGTGGTTAAATTCTTTCCCAAGAAGAATGTATACGTGATAAGCTATATCCAATGTTGAGTTTCTTCTTCTTGCCAAATATAACCTGCACACTTTAAGAAAATAGACGAAACCTTCGCGTAAAAGCGGCGGTAAAACTATATATGACACAACTACACTAAGATATAATGCTTGTGGAATGGATGTTTGCAGATTTTCTAGAAAATTAAGACATGAGAATTTCCAAAATTTATACATAGCACGTAAAACGAAAAATTTGATAAGTCAAGTTCATTGACCGACGACGTCAGTTCTAATCCTCGACATTGTCGTTGTCATAACGTGAAACCGGTCCGCGTTTTCCGGAAAATTCGGAAAATTACATCTTTAAAACCGGAAAATTCACGCAAAACATCCATTATGACTCGATACAAGCATTTGACTCTAACAAACACACATATATATCAATTTCACTAATTGTAATTCTCATGTTCACATTCTTTTAAAAACGTATGTAATCTTCCCTACACTTATCTTTTTGTAAAATACCTTTATATGTAATTAAGACGAGGTTAAAGACAAAATAAAGCATTTTCACAAATTCAAACATGAGAATAAACAACAATGAAAAAGATGTATGACACACAAACAAGTAAACAATTAAGCATGGGTTGCTTCCCACGAAGCGCTTTTCTTTATTTATGAGTATTGTAGCTAGACTCGAAGTCGTGCTTCTACGTACCAATGTAAGTAAGTTTATCCTCAAGAATGTCATAGGGATCAAACTTATCATTTAACTTCCTATTGGTACGCTTAGTCCGGTATGCCTTTTCAAACTTTTCTCCATCGGGATCATAGATTGTCATCCTAATGTGCCATTCTCCATTTCCATCACTAGGTGGTCTATCCCAATTCCAATTATTGATAAGGATTTGAAAGGTACACTTTTGAGGGGTCATTTAAGCCCTTAATCAACCACTTTTATATTCATATCGCTTAATTTCATTCCTTTTCACTTTTAGGGCAAAATGTCGGAATGATGCTTATTTGGATGAAAAGGCATGAATATGTGAAGAAAATGGCTAAAGTCAAGATCAAGACACTCAAGTCGCCGGAAGTGCACCGACGCGCAAAAACAGCGGCGGTGCCGTCCTCTATTTGGCGACGACTCGAAGTTGAAGAGTAGGGGCCACGACTCGGACGGCCCAGATCCGCATTCGCACGGCGCCGTAGAAGTTGAAGCCGACGGGCCACAACCACAACGTGATGCCGTCCCAAAGTTCACTCGCCAAGATGAAACTCTAATGGCGCGATCCGACGATCGCCACAATTAAAGAGCGACGCCGTCACGCTTGTAACTCTATATATAGAATTCGATTTTGAGACTTTTGAAGGAGGTAGATTTGTGGAGTAAAAATCTAAAAACGATTTTGGTTTGTCTTGGGCAGTATCTTAGGGTTCTCATACCCTATTTTACAACAAGATAAGTAATTTACTTCATTGATTTCATTATGTCTTCGATTGTATGTGTGTATGCTTGCATGTTCACCATGTCCCATTAATTTATTTGTGTGTTTGCTTAGATCTATGAAATCTAGTTATTGAATATTGATTGGTTGTCTTTATCTTAATTGTAATTGGCTTAGGATTGCAATAGGCCATCGTTGTGTTTTTAATGCTTGAGTAATATTTGTGAACATTAGTTTATAATCGCCTAGAGTAATTGTAGGTTAAAATCCAAAGATAACCTTAGAGTTAGTTTATGAATCCTAGAGATTTTGTAGGCAATAACCTTAAGGTATTCTCAAAGAGTTGGGAGAAAAGCATACCCCACGACCTTAGAAGGCACAACGTTAAGAATAAGAACGTGACAATTCAACCATCAATAAAAGATAACTAGGGAGTAATAGTATCTAGGTAGACACATTTTTAATCATCATACGAGCACACATCAATTAGACATAGACTACCCCTTAGCTTAGTTAATTAGATAGTAGAGTAATCGGTAGAAGTACCACCCCCCAAATCCAATACCCCGAGATCGTACCTTTCAATTTTCTAAAAAATATAAAAAAAGATAAAAAATAATCTTCCTCAACCCCAACCTTAGCGTAGTAATTTCTCACTAGCATTCCTATTCCCCTATAGAACGATATCAATCCGAGGCTTACCCTAATACTACACTACAACGATTAGGTTCACTTCCTAGGTGGTTGAAAAACTTGCTCAAGAAAAGGAAGTTTCCTTTGACCCCGAACGACGCTGTAATGCAGATCAAGTTTTTTGCGCCGCCGGGAATAGAATAGCTAGTTAGATTTCCACCTCGTTTAGGTTCCCTTGTTTGATTCCTATCAAGTAAGATTTTTTTCTCAATTTTAGCTTCCTCGTAGACTATCCCCCTTCTTCGTGACTTTGTTAGTAAAACCCATCACTCACCATGATTCGCATCTTTCGCCGTAGAGTCTTCACACTACCCACCCCCAAGCCTCCTCCTAATCCCCGAATAGAAAACGCAATCCCACAAAACCTTTCACCCGTTCACCACTTTGTAAATCACCTAGGGCATAATGAAATAAATTGGCAACAACATAGTCCTTTCTATGACTCAGATTCTGATGAGGAGTTTGAATATGGTGAGGCACTTGATAACGGGGAGGTCATCGATGAAGTTAATTTTGAAATGGAAGAAGACTTCTCCCAATGTTTTGACCATAGGTGTAGAATTGAGGCTAATGGCCCCTTTAACATGCAATTCCCTTGTAAGATAGGATTTGAAAGTTTTGATGCTAACTTGCACTCATTCTTACCTTTAAACTTAATCTCAAGAAATCTATATAACAAAATTAAGGTAGATGAATTAGCCTATCAAGGGGATAATGTTGTTGATGCAATCACTTACTTGGATGTGTTTGTTGGAATTTTTGCCTATGTGGTTGAATTCATGGTCCTAGAAGATTTAGGAGAATTCATTGATGGGAGCCTCATTCAAGTAATATTTGGAACAAACTTTAAGAGAATGACTAGGTTGAATGAACGGATGATTGATGGTCTAATCACATTCTCCGATGGAGTTGAAGATTTTGTCTATCAAATACCCCGTACGCACCCTAGGTTTAAGCACAAAGATATAGAGGCATGCAATCGGATGGCTCCCATTCTGATACTTAGTGAAAGAGATAAACAACGGGGACTTAGGCATACTTATTAAAAAAAATGAGCGGTATTATAAAAATGCCTAGAGTTAGGAGATGAGTACAAGAAAAGTGAGAGAACATTGGAATGGCTTAGATATGGACACGTGAGCATGCACGAGACCACGTAGGGGCACGACTTCGAGTCTAGCTACAAGACTCATAAATAAAGAAAAACGCTTCGTGGGAGGCAACCCATGCTTAATTGTTTGCTTGTTTGTGTGTCGTATATCTTTTCATTGATTGTTTATTCTCATTTTTGAATTTGTGAAAATGCTTTATTTTGTGTTTAACCTCGCCTTAATTACATATAAAGGTATTTTACAAAAAGAATAAGTGTAGGGAAGATTACACATGTTTTTAAAAGAACGTGAACATGAGAGTACAATTTTGAAAATATATATATGTGTGTTTGTTAGAGTCAAATGCTTGTATCGAGTCATAATGGATGTTTTGCGTGCTTTTTCCGATTCTAAAGATGTAATTTTTCCAATTTTTCCGTAAAAACGCAGTGAGCACTGGGCTGTTGTGATAACCGACGGCCAGATTGCAACTGACGGCCAAGAGAGAGCGAAACCACTTATCTAACTCTCTCTCGTTTCAGGCTACTTATAAATGTTTTGGAATTCTCATGTCTTAATTTTCCGAAAACCTCAGTAAACATCCATTCCACAAGCATTATATCCTAGTTTAGTAGAGTCATATATAGTTTACCGCCGATTTTACGCGAACGTTTCGTCTATTTTCTTAATTGTGCGGTTTTATTTATCAAGAAGAAGAAACATAAGATTGAATGGAGCTTTTCACATACATTCTTCTTGAAGAAGAATTTAACCACTACTTCACACGGATCATACCGAGCTAATCAGGAGTATTAGTTTCTTTCTCTTTAATTACCTTCCATTATCATAACTTTGATATTTTCGGAAACATTGGGGACAATGTTCGGTTTAAGTGTGGAGGGAAAATAAACGGAACTTTGAAACTATGCTTATCCTTGATCATTTGTCTTGTCCAATTTCATTTGTGTAATAAACCATGAGAAATATCGGTTAGGGTAATTTTGGCACCAAATTTAAAATTTTTCATGACATGTAGGAGTGGGCCATTAGTCTTAATAAAGCGTCTCATGGATAGGAAGTTATATGACTAGCACAAAACCCTTTACCGCTCAAATTCCACCCCAAAAATGTGAGGTTTACCCCTAGATTTGTATTAAAGATAGTATAATAGATTCTAGAACTTGTTTTGTGATGCATCCCGAGATCGCTAGTGAGACTACACTTGTGTAGTTAGGAATAACTAAATGATAAGAGGCATTAGGATAACCCTTGTTTGATACCCGTATTATAATTACTTCTTCCACATCGGTTGAGTAATTCCCCACACCCTTGAGTTGTACTCATCTTTAGTACACGATACCCCTAGTTAACCCTCGATCCTATCCTTTCTCTCGGTTCTCGTGATGTTTTGGTTTTCCTAATATCAATGAAGAGCATTGTTTACAATCCACCCCAAATGTACACCCAAATCGCTTTAGCCTACCTTGTAAGCACTCACTTTTAGTGCATTATTGTTATAAGACTAAACCATTAGTTCAATTATCTAGTTACTTGCATAAGTTGTTAAGTCGAGTCATATCCTTTGTATACAGTTTTGGGACGATTGGGACTCATGGGTAAAGTTAAATTTTATGGAGTGACGGGAACGAACGTTAAATTCAAATTCCCTTTATTTACATAATAATGTAATCCAAGTGTTTTGATCTTTTCAATTCGGGTCAAGTTAGTGTTAGAGTAATAAAAGCTCAAGTGTAGGGATGTGCCTATAAATCCCTTATATTTTGATGTTATCGTAGAGGATGGTAGAGTAAAAATGTATGAAAAAAAAAATGAAAAAAACATACGGGCTGCCATCCTACATCTATGTTTGTTTGTTTCAAGTTATCTAGAGTTTAGAGTGTCGAGTCTTGGCTTAGAAACGCCATTCTTCTCATGCTTGTAACGTAAAGATTTTTGACTTGCCACCACTAAATCGCCTATCCAACCAAACCTTTTGTTTTCCCTACCGTAAGCCTAACGTTACAACCCTTTAAAAGACCTCATAGATAGTTTTTCCTAGGTGCTTACGCTAAAGCGGTGGAGGTTTGATCTAGTCTCAAGCCTATGGTAATCTATGTACTAGGACCGGTTAATGAGTGTTTATCTTCCATTTCCAATTTGATATATTTCATATACACCCGAGAGATGAGAGTATCCAAACACCACTTGTGAGGTGCTAGTATATAATTTCCGTGCTTGTTATGACTTTTGCGGGGCTTATACTTATTGTGAATTGTTCTAAACCAATGCTTCATGCCCCCTAACTTATAAATTGATTGGCCAAAAGCACATTTTCTTGAGGACAAGCAAATACCAAGTGTAGGGATATTTGATAAGGATTTAAAAGGTACACTTTTGAGAGGTCATTTAAGCCCTTAATCGACCACTTTTATATACGTTACTGCTTAATTTCGTTCATTTTCACTTTTTAGGTCTCTTGAAGGCAAAATGTTGGAATCATCCTTATTTGGACGAAAAGGCGTGAATATGTGAAGAAAATGGCTAAAGTCAAGATCAAGACACTCAAGCCAGCGGAAGTGCACCCAACGACGCCACAAACAAAGGGGCGCCGTCCCTCTATTTTGCGACGGCTCGGTGAAATTGCTATTTTGCACCGCACGGCGTCGCTTTGAAGAGTAGGCGTCACGACCACACGAGCTAGATCCATTCGACGACGCCGAAGTTGAAGCCGACGGCCACAACCACAACGTGACGCCGTCCCAAAGTTGACTTCGCCAAGACGAAACCCATCAATGGCGGCGATCCGACCGGCCACAATTAAAGAGTGACGCCACGCAGCTTGTAACTCTATATATAGAATTCGATTTTCAGACTTTTGAAGGAGGTAGATTTGTGAGTAAAACCTAAAAACGATTTTGGTTTGTCTTGGGCAGTATCTTAGGGTTCTCATACCCTATTTTACAACAAGATAAGTAATTTACATCATTGATTTCATTATGTCTTCGATTGTATGTGTGTATGCTTGCATGTTCACCATGTCCGGCTAATTTATTTGTGTGTTTGCTTAGATCTATGAAACCTAGTTATTGAATATTGATTGGTTGTCTTTTATCTTAATTGTAATTGGCTTAGGATTGCAATAGGCCATCGTTGTGTTTTTAATGCTTGAGTAATATTTGTGAACATTAGTTTATAATCGCCTAGAGTAATTGTAGGTTAAAAATCCAAAGATAACCTTAGAGTTAGTTTATGAATCCTAGAGATTTTGTAGGCAACAACCTTAAGGTATTCTCAAAGAGTTAGGGAGAAAAGCATACCCTACGACCTTAGAAGGCACAACGCGTTAAGAATAAGAACGTGACAATTCAACCATCAATAAAAGATAACTAGAGAGTAATAGTATCTAGGTAGACACATTTTTAATCGTCATACGATCACACATCAATTAGACATAGACTACCCCTTAGCTTAGTTAATTAGATAATTAGATAGTAGAGTAATCGGTAGAAGTACCACCCCAAATCCAATACCCGAGATTGTACCTTTCAATTTTCTAAAAATATAAAAAGATAAAATAATCTTCCTCAACCCCAACCTTAGCGTAGTAATTTCTCACTAGCATTCATATTCCCTAGAGAACGATATCAACTCGAGGCTTACCATAATACTACTCTACAACGATTAGGTTCACTGCCTAGGTGGTTGAAAAATTGCTCGAAGAAAAGGAAGTTTCCTTTGACCCCGAACGCGCGTTGTACGCGTATCAATTATGCTTAGGCTTCTCACTCTCAACTTTCCACTTATTCATGTTAAGATTAATGGGCAAGGTTCCTTGGAACTCGGTTATCTTCCTAAACACTAAGTTATCCTCGAACGGGTTAACTTCAATGTCCCTAGCCAATTGTTGCTCATGGAAAGTTGAATCACTTACAAAGGTCTCTTCTATATGGAAAGGTCGTTGAGTACCTACAAAATCTCCATTAATCCAAGGTCCATATCTAGAGGATTTTTTATCCAACATGATCTCATAGGGTATTTCTTCCTCTTTGTAATAGATATGCTTCTTGACATCTTAAATGGACCTACCATTATCTTAGACATCTTACAATCAATTATGGCACTAGCGGTAGCTAAGAATCCTCTAGCTACTAGCAATGGGCATGTCAGGTCTTTATTCATGTCTAGCACATGGAAATCAGCCAAAAGAGTTAATTGACCTACGTATACTACCATGTCCTTAATTATCCCTACTGGATATGCGATACTACCGTCCGCTAGACCTAAGATGGTTTCCGTTGGTTCTATCTTACCTAGGTTAAGGCTTCTATGGAGGGACAACATGAGAAGATTGATGCTTGATCCTAAATCGGCTAATGTGTCGAAAGATTTGGAATTTCAAAGTCTACACGGAAGAATGAATAGCCCGGGATCATCTAACTTTATAGGTAACTTATTTTGCACAAATGTGGACCCACGTTATCCTAATTTTAGTTCTTGCTCATATTTTTCTTTTAATGCATTATATTAAGGCGCATGAGTTAAGATATCAAGAATCGGTTTTTCTTGGTGGAGTTCCTTGTATTCCTCTTCTGGATTAGGTTTGGGTTCTTGGTTGATGGGTTTCTCAAGACATGGATGGACCAATGTGTTAATACAAATAAGCCGTAAAAACGTTTATTTATATTTTACGATCTTCTAATGTTTTGTCGATAACAAAAGTAAGATCATTTTAAGGAAACAAATAAAATACGTAAATGGTTTGAACTAATAGTTCTCTAACACACTTACGCTTTCATATAAAACACTAAAACAAGTATAAGTGATTTTATGATTTAGATACATATGTACAAACAACTAGTGTTTACATATTGGGTTAAACATATACTTAAACTAAGTATACTAAAATAGGTAAAAACTAAGTGTATGCTAAATTGGGTAAATACAAGTATATACTAAATGGGTAAATACTAGCAAATGGTTTTTGACCCATGGTTTTATATATACCACTTAACCAAGTTCATTGTATCCTTAAGATACATTGTATCTAGAAAGAAAACCATGGATCAACCCATAACCCATAACCCATGACCCATAACCAAAAATACCCATGGGCAAAGAGATGGACCACGGATCCCTAGCTTTGTGCTAGCCGGATCCCTTGTAGTAGGGATCCGTGGGATCCGGGAAACAGAGGATTTTTCCTCTATAAATAGTGAGCCATTTCTTCATTATATCTCACCCTCTCCAACATACTTTCTCCCCGAGTTAAATCACTCAACCTTAGATCCAAGAGATCTATGTTTGTAGTTTTGTCTTTGTGTGATCTTTTAGGTTCCTCTTAAAGGCAAGATCACCACCTTTGAAGTCGAGCAAGCTCAAGTCCATGAGTTGCCATGCTTCCTCATCATCAAGGCTATTGAAGTCCTCTTGTTGATGATCCTTTCTTTCTTCAAAGAAGTGTAGTGTTGAAGACATTAGTGAAAGATGTCTCAGTGTCAAGACGAAGATATTAGTGAAGGGTATCTATCGCTCATAGGATAAGCACTGTGGTAGGTGCTTAGAAGTCAAGACAAGAAGCATTAGTGAAAGGTGCTTAGAAGTGAAGACACAAGACATTAGTGAAAGGTGTCTTGTAGATCTAATCAAAGGCATTAGTGAAAGGTGCCTTAGATGTACATTCGATATGGTGTGTTTCGATGTACTAGATAGACGAGCATTAGATCCAAGGATATTGATGTTCTTGATGATGTTGTAAAGGAGTAGATCTCTTTTGGGATTAGTCGTTGGTGTAGTGTGGTAGTAGTTCCTCCATTGCAATGGAACTAGGTGCTTAGCCTATTACCTAATAAAGGGTAGGCGACGTTGTGAAGGTGTAGTTCACCTAAGGTATGAAAGAACTCGGTGGTTAGCCTAGCACCGCATAAAGAGTAGGCGACGTTGTGTTAGGTGTGGTTCGCCTTGGTGTGAAAGAACTCGGTATTTAGCTTTGTAGGAAAAAGGTTAAGCGACGCTGTGAAGGCTTCTCCGCCATAAGGAGATTGGTGTAGTGTTTACAAACCTCGAGTAGGTGACTCGGGAGTGGAGTAGGCAAGGAAAGTGTCCTTGTAGGCTAACCACTATAAATACTCGCGTTGTGGTTTTGTGCTTCTTACTCTTATCTTTTCATTACATATCTTTATATGCTTGTTTATCAACAACCAACACACACAACCAAATAGATTGACATAAGTCGATCTAAATAGTTTAAAAGGAAGTTTTAATTGGTAAAACTATTCAACCCCCTTCTAGTTTTCCACAATTGGCATCGAGCTTCGTTACCAAGTTTCTTGAAGTATATTGTACTTTAAAACTTGATACGATCCATAGTTAATTGAAAACTACAAAGAAGGTTTTTCATAAAACAAACACCATGTTTTTAAAAAAAACTATATGTTTGGATGTTGAGTTGATAACAACATTTTTTATATACATCTTTTGTTAGAATTGGAAAATTTCTTAGTGAAGAGTCGGTGCCCCAAATGTTATCTAGCTTAAGTTAGCTCGTAGACTTGTCGTTAGTTACGTTATTTATCGCTTTATTAGTTAGTTATTAGTTTAGTTTAGCGTAGTGCAACACCGTGGAGGAAGGACGGTCTTTACCCACTGTATCCCCGATCCACGTGCCGATAGGAGGTCGGTATTGTGTAAGATAAATACCCCTTCCATCCATGGAAGGGTGGTGCTCTCATAATCTAATATTCAACTTTTGTGTAAACCTCTAGCAAGAACACCTCTCTCTCTAACTTTCTCTCTAAAATGGTAAACATGTATTTTGATCTCCCAAGACCACCCGAATCATCAACACAATAAAAATAACGATCCTACAATTGGTACCGAGCCGTGTTATTGTGTTGTATTGATTTTTGTGGTGTTTGAATCTTGTGTTAAGCGCTTTGTGTATTTTTGGTTGGTCGGAAATATTTTCCGTTTGTTATTTTGGTAAATGCTTTTGTTTTACATGTTTGTTGTATCCGGTCATAGATGTCAAATGGTCTTAACATGTTACATATCGGCCTTGGTCATTTTATTGGTCCTACAGATTTACAAATTTTTGACATCTTGTTACCAAACCGTGAATGTAAGTGGTCATATGGTCGATTTTTAAGGGCAAATAGTGGTCAAATGGGTTACAAGTATTTTGGTATCTTGTTTCTTGGTCAAAATGGGTAAAATGAAGCATCTTTTATGATGTTTCGGGTTTTTTAAGATGGTCGGAAAATGGTCAGATAACTCACGAAAAGTAAAAAAAAAAAAGCGCTAGCGACTTGTAATAACTGCTTTTTTGTTAGCGAGTTGACTATTGAGTCACTTGCCGTCAGTGGCGACTTAGTCGTGGCGACTTAGTCGTGGCGACTTAGTCGTGGCGACTTAGGCTAGCGACTTAGGCTAGCGACTTGGACAGAAAAGAAGAGTAGTAGAAGAAGAGACCAAGACCACAAGTCCAAAACAACAATTACCATATACAAAAAGACAAGTCGACCTCAAACTCTAAACCAAATACCATCAACTCAAACGACCTCAGTTGATAACTAACATCATTGGTCCAAACTACTCTTGAAAGAAAAAAAAGTCGTATCAACAGATCCAACCAAAACCTACTAATCCTAGACCTAGACTCAACAATAGGACCTCACATCACTCCCCAACTCTCATCAATCTAAGACTCAAAACGAAAAATTCAAGATTGATCTCGATTTGTCTCACTCTTTGTTGCAATCTTTAAAGAGTGTTTTAGTGAAACAATTATCATCACGTGATCCACTTTAATATTCGAATATATCATAAGAAAGACCAAGACCTCGGCCTCAATCGTTCTTTCATTCGGTTTTAAACATCAAAATCTAAAACATAAACACATCAATTAAACCTACCCGAGACCTTTAATTAAAGATCTTGAAGGACCAATATTGTTCTTCATCCGTACTTATCAAAAATGGGAAGCGCGTTTTTAGTGTGTTCGTTCATGAGTTCTAATTGATCGGATATATTTGATGATTAATGGAAATCGAGATTAAGTGTTAGGTTGATGGGTGAGAGCAGATTTGGGAGAATGAGAAAAGCTTTTGTGGTAGGCGCATACAATATCGTAGTGGGATTAGGTTTAGGTTAAGATATGACAAAGTTATTATATAACCGGTTATAATTTTGGTGTTGAATTGATATTGGTCGTTGACCATATGGGCCAAGAATAGATATATTGGAACGTGATGTATGATTAAATCAATGGGTTTGGATTCAATTTTTTCTCATGGACACAATGATGGATCACATATAAATGGGTCGATGGTTGACGCGGATGTTCACAATTTGTGATATATAATCCGAAATTTATATCATAAGACTTATAGTTTTGATATAATATTGATTAAATTGAGTGGTATTTTGGTCATTTTCACGAGGGATACAAATTCACGCTTGAGCGAAAAGTGAAAATGACTACGGGTTTGTGTACGGTTTTATTGAAGTGACGTTATCTTCATATGTGGTCATTACTATTAGCCGATGAATCAATGTAGGTTCAATTTCGAAATTCCCATGAGATATTCGACGCCACAAAATGTCAATGATACTTCACGCCTATGCAAAATCTTTCAAGAATCTCCAGCTACGCATTATGATTTTTCATGATGTTTACTTATGACAAGAACTTCTCGTAAATGGTCAGACACGTTATGATGCTTCCGAAAGTTCGAAACCATCATGGGGAGAAACGTGTACTTTGATGTGTTACGGTCAACCTCCGTGGGAAGTAGTATATACTACTGACTTAGTATGGTTTGTGAAGTTGTCTACATTTGGGTATAGAATTGTTCATGGTGGATAAGAATCGTTGAAGAACCAATGCATGTTCCCCAAAAGATATTCACCGAAACCAAAGTTGTCATTACACATTCAAGTCGACATTGTTTACGGTTTTGTCTTGATTTTGTAAAATCCGTGAAAGAAACTATTTCGGTTTAAATCATAGACTTGTAAAATCCGTGACAATGGAAACATCCTGTAAAAGTAAAGTGCATTTCGGATCTATCTTACGGTTTATTCTTGGTTTTGTAAAATCCCGCGAAAAGAAACTATTTCTCGGTTTAAACTATAAAATTGTAAAATCCGCTTGATGGAACCATCTTGGAGAAAGGAAAGCGTATTTTCGGGTCTTCGATGCTAGTGTTACGGGTTCTATTTCAAGAAGGGATAAAAGGTGTACTTCATAAATTGATGTGTTTGGATATTCGTCATGGCGGTTTGGTTATTGCTTGGTTTTACGGGGTTCTATGCTTTTAACCATGGTCGGATTATCGAGTTCATTTAAATGTCAAAGAAGGCTAGATTTGAGCGATTCGAAGATGTGACAACGGCGTTAATTCATATTATGTATTTGAGGTTGAAGTGAAATATCACAGGAGTGTACTTAGTATCCGAAGGTATCGGGATGGTTGGATGAAGATTCTTCATGATCCTTGTTCGATGCTTATTATCAAAACGAAGACTTGGAAATCTAGTTATTGTTGGGTGTCTTTACTTTTCTTTTACCACTTGGGGAATTGGGCTCATACCACTACAAAATAACTATCACTTTAAGGAGTTACGTTGTAGTGCTCAAGGTCACATTAAATTGTGGATTTTCAAGAGGTGATGTACGCTCATTACTTGATGGTTGGTTGGTTGAAGAGTATAGAGTACTTAGAGATTCAAATGGGCATGAAGTCTCGTCACCGCTCTTTGTTACATTTGTACAAGTTTAAGTCACGAGTTGAGTTAGTTTACTTGTGGTCAAATTCATCATATTGGTTATCTCCATCATTGTCACTTCAAAGAGCCTCTTGAATGATAATGGTTGACTACATGTTTTGCTAAGAGAGATGAAAAGAGAGAGATTATGACGTATGAACACATCAGTTCATGCCTCGTACTCAAAAGAAAAGAAAAGTGTACGCCTCAGTGCGCTTTATCTTCTGAAGAAGAGAAATCTTCTTATTATGACCATTCTCATCAACATGCTTCATACTTTTTCCATGTGCTTCAGTCATCAAGTGAACCGGGCTACCATTGATTGTTTTCTTATTCAACTTGCTCTACTATAAGGACGATGGCGACATCATGTGCTAATTTTGCGGGGGAGAAGTGTGAATAGAATACATTTGGATGATTTCACTTATTTAATCAAGAATGGCATCTCCGTATGCAATTCTTGAGGGGGAGAAGAAGTGTGAATTTTTGGCATGATTGATTAATATTTGAGAATATATAGTCAAACGGCTCCTAACTCATGTAAGAACCGAGCTTCTTCTTATCGGATCATCTTTACATGGAGTTTCTTCTAAGAGTCGTTGGTTGACATCTTCACTCTGATTGATGAGTTTATCGACAAAGTGCTTCCGGTTAATGCTTCACGATACATCAACATGATGATTCCGAACAATCTCTCGTTCTTGTTTGATGTGATTGGTAGTTTGGTGTTACCATCTTGTGTGATTCGTACCGATTGCGATTTCCTTGATGAACATCTTTCGTTTTGTTTGATTGGGAGGATTTTAGTTAAGGGATTTGCAAGATGTAAGTTAATTGGGATTCTTTTGGTGGGATGCTTTTGGTGTGAGTTGAAGATGTTAACTATCTATTCCCCAACGGACAATCTTGAAGAAGGTCAGTCTACAATCGGTTCTACATTTTACGTTGCATGTTAGAAGACTAAAGACGTGTTGCATTTGATAATCCAAAGACTTCTTCTTAATTCAAGCATTCATCATAAAGATTGTCGGTTTAGGGAGAGCACTAATTGGGGAATGTGATATGTCGAATTTAATCCCCAATTAGACTTGCTCACATTATTCAAAGATGTTGATTCTCACGAGACTTCAAGCGATCTTCTCAACAAATTTCAAGTATTTGGGCATTCAAAGAGTTCTTGATTCAAGTATCAAAACCATAAAGGGTAAGGAGACAAGCATCTAAACGCGAGTAAACTTGATGAACTTAATACTTCTAAGTAATTGAAGATATCCCGGAAGACAAATGTCATGACCGCAGAGAAACTCAAGGTTTTACTCATCAAGGCGTTTAGTATTCTTATTCCAACTATGGGGGCGATGTTAGAGAATGTTTCAAGATATAAGAGGTACATTGGTGTGTGATGATCTCGATGTTATCGCAATCATCGTGAGAGAATTGTGTACATTGGGGATGCTCACTATTTTACTTGAGGGCTTAATGTGATTCAAAGATATAATCACTTATTCGGTGTTGACATCCGCAGATTGTCACCCAGAGATAATCGATGATTCGGCCGGTTCTTCAATGTTATCGGTTGTTCTCTCTTTGGGAATGTGTGTACTTGGTCCTCGAGCTTCATACACGATCATCGGGAAGAAAGCCATTGTTTACCACAAACATTGGGGAGGTGTTTTCCTTCGGGCATGATGTGTATTCGGGAGAGTTCTTGGATATTGGTGTACTTGTGTTCTTGAGCTTCATACACATTCATTAGGGACGAAAGATGTGAACATTGGGGAGTTGTTCTTCATTACCCTCATGATGTGTATTTGGGAGAGTTCTTGAGCATTATACAAAGAGACCGACCGCATCAATTCAACTACGTGGGGAATTGTTCTCTTGACACCTTTTGGAATGGATCGCCTGACGCCGCTTGAAAAGGAAATTTGAGAAGATTGTTTTATGTGTGGGATGATACGATCGTCGTTCTTCTTGTTGATGATATAACCTCGAACGAAGAATCACGGTGATTATTCTTGAAAGGAGCAGCGGATTTATGATAATGGTGTGCTTCTGCATGCACCGGCTAAGGCAAGTTTGAAATAGAGCTGAATCGCTTCACTATAGGATTTTCGGGTTTGGGGAAGTCGCCAAAGTCTCACTTTCGATGGTTCAATTTCTTTCTTCATTGCAAGAGCCTCGAAAGCTTTGGTGGTGAAAGTTTTAGGGATGATGACTTCTATCTTCTACAACGGGTCGCTTGATATCCTTATCTCGTACTCGTGATCATCATCTTCTTAAACTATATCATATATTCTATCCTTGTAAATATTTATTCGAAAAACAAAATACAAAAATATAAAACCAACAAAAGAAAATAGAAAAATATAAAACCAACAAAAGAAAATAGAAAATATAAAACCTTCAAAACCATAAAAATCGGAAAATTTCAAAAATACCAAAATATGTTTTCTCAAGACATGTCTTCGATATCGATAACATCTACGGTCTTAGAAATGTCATTCAATAATGGCACGGACTTTAGATGAAGTTCGAGAGAAGGTGTAAATATTTCTTTTCTAAACATAAACACAAACCATGGCTTCTGATTATTTTTGATTGTAACCAGCTTCAACAAATGGCTTACGCTTATTTCGATCAGAACTGGGCTTAAATTATGGCTTACGCTATTTCCGATCAGAACCCGTGCTTTAACTATGGCTTGCTATTATTTCGATAGCAACCCGCTCTTCAAAAGAAGGAAAGTCCGCACCAAACATATTTTCAAAATATCATGCACTTATCCTAAAACACTTTGAGGAAAGTATGTCAAGGACTCGTTGTTCCTACACAAATGTTTTTCCGTCTAAAATTCTTGAGAAAAATATTTGTTGTTTTCAAAAATGGTGGTAAATGAGTTGCTTGTAAATCTAT